>SJYO01053324.1:0-600000 GCA_006410555.1 Capra ibex
TTTTCCGTGTTCTCAAGGTCTTTTTATAGGTAAAGACGAAATACTGATACGCTTTCGGAAACTGCCACACCTAGTGTTATTTGACCTTTTAAGACTTTCTCTACCCTGATGGTCTGGTGGACTGGACGGAGAACTCTTTGGACATACGTCCAGTCCTTCGTTGTCAATCTTAACCTGTACCTTGTTGTCTGACCAACGTTTATCCTTTTCCTCATGCAGTTCCGACATATAACAGTGGGACGAATAAATTGAATATACGTCTCATGTAGTACTCTTTACGACCCGACCTCCTTCGTATTCGACCTTAGTTCTAACGGCCCTCTTTATAGTTATTGGAGTCTATACGTCTACTGTGGTGGGAATACCATCTTTCACTTCTTCTTCATTTCTCGGACAACTGCTTTCACTTTCTCCTCTCATTTTTTCAACCGAATTTTGAGTTGTAAGTTTTGTGATTCTAGTACCGTAGGTCAGGGTAGTGAAGTACCGTTTATCTACCCTTTTGTCACCTTTGTCCGTCTCAAATAAAAAGACCCGAGGTTTTAGTGTCGTCTACACTAACGTCGGTACTTTAATTTTCTGCGAATGAGGAACCTTCCTTTCAATACTGGTTGGATCTGTCGTATAACTTTTCGTCTCTATAATGAAACGTTTGTTTTCAAGGCAGATCAGTTCCGATGTCAAAAAGGTCACCAGTACATACCTATACTCTCAACCTGATATTTCTTTCGACTCACGGTTTCTTAACTACGAAGAGGTTGACACCACAACCTCTTCTGAGAACTCTTAGGAAACCTGAAGTTCCTCTAGGTTGGTCACGTAGGATTTCCTTTAGTCAGGACCCACAAGTAACCTTCCTGACTACAACTTCGACTTTGAGATTATGAAACCGGTGGACTATACTTCTCGACTGAGTAAACTTTTCTGGGACTACGACCCTTTCTAACTTCCACCCTCTTCTCCTGTTGTCTCTTACTTTACCAACTTACAGTAGTAACTGAGTTACCTGTACCCAAACCCATTTGAGGCCCTCAACCACTACCTGTCCCTCCGGACTGCACGACGTCAGGTACCCCAGCGTTTCTAAACCTGTACTGACTGACTGTCTTGACTTGACTTGACTTGACTTATAAGGTAGGACATATGTGTTGAAAGAATAGGTAAACAGACGAATATCTGTAGATCCAACGAAGGTACAGGATCGAAAACATTTGTCACGACGTTACTAGTAACCCCACGTGCACAGAGAAAGTTAAGACCAAAGAAGTCGCACATACGGGTCGTACCTTAACGACACATCATACCGTCAAGATAAAGGTCAAAAAATTCCTTAGAGGTGTGACAAGAGGTATCATCGACATCATCAAACGTAAGGGTGGTTGTCAAATTCTCCCAAGGGAAAAGAGGTGTGGGAGAGATCGGAAATAACGAACATGGTAAAAACTATCGTCGGTAAGGCTGGACACACTCTAACATGGAGTAACAGTAAAGTTAAACGTAAAGAGACTATTACTCACTACAACTCGTAGAAAAGTACACGAACAATCGGTAAACATACAGAAGAAACCTCTTTACAGACAAATCAAGAAACCGAGTAAAAAACTAAACTAGCAAATGAAAAGACCATACCTCGAGGTACCCGAGAAACATATAGAAACTCTAATTAAGAAAAAGTCAACGAAGTAAAAGATAATAAAAGAGGGTAAGACTTCCGACAGAAAAGTGGAACGAATATCAAAGGAAGTAACACGTTTTCGAAAATTAAAATTAATCCAGGGTAAACAAATAAAAACCAAAATAAAGGTAATCAGACCCTCCACCCAGTATCTGCTAGAACGACACTAAATACAGTCTCACAAAACGGATTCGAAAGGAGATCCTCAAAATAGTAAAGACTAGAATGTAAATCTAGAAATTAGGTAAAACATCTGAGGTATCTGAGAACTTTGGAGACGTTTTTCAATTTTGACATGGACGGTTTAAGAGATTGTGGTTTCTACATATTACAGTAAATCAGGACGTGACTAAATGAGTAATTATTTTGTCACATCATCAGGTGTTACGTCATTAGGTCCAGTGTACTGACTCCAGGACGGTGGGTGACACAATGAGTCTCAAACGACGAAATATGTATACGGTCAACATCTTCTACCGTGGTTTTACTGGAGAATTTCTTCCTTATCCATAAACACTCCATCGAACCATATCACTGATCAGATTACATATGAGGCTAGTTTAAGGTCGAAAACGGTGATCAACACACTGAAGTTTAGAATAACAAATTTAAGGGACCAGAAAACGAAAGAATTAATATTTTGCTGACCATATGAGAAGAGTATCCTGTCAACACTTAATTTACGTCGGTACATGTATTTTGTAATTATATTAGGGACCGGGGTTTCGTTTGTGAATTACCGACCATCGAAAATAATAAAGTTTTACGTCTGATGATACTTCCGTTACATAAAGTGACTACTTTCAGTATCCTGAGAAATGACCATATTTTAGAAAATTTTCTAGAAATTCGACATCATAGAAAGTATGGTAAAACAACTGGCAGTTGATTTCGTACAGGTAAAAGGTCCAGTACTCAAACGGACATGTGAACCTCGAAACGTATTAAACTTATTGACGAATTGATAAGTCTGGAACTCTTCAGTTTTAAAGGATACTAAACCATTAATAAATATCGTTTATGAAAATTCTGACATTACGAATGGTCACACGGAACGGTTATTTATAATTTACTACCTAATTACATATAAAATTACTCCCGTTATTTCATGGAGTTAGATTCAGTTCAAATACTCGATAATGGTATTTCAATCATTTTATCATTTTATGTGTAAACAACACACGTTTTGTGTACTTAATAGAGTAAATTAGGAGTTGTTGGTATACTCTATCTGGTATGTTAATAATAATGACATGTTTACGTATCGAATCTTACTCTCTTTTATTTAGTAAAACGAATATAGTACACGACGACAATAAGAACCAATCAACGATTCAGTAAAGACTGAGAAAATAATGGGTTACCAGACATCGGATGTTCCGAGGAGACAGGTACCTAAATGGTCCATTCTTATGACCTCACTCAACGGTAAAGGTAGAGGTCCCCTAGAATGACTGGGTCCCTCGTTTGGACGTAGAAGACATGACGTCCGCCTAAGAAATGGTGATTTGGTGGTTCATCGATGATTATATCCTTTTAATCTTACATTTATATTCACTGTCCAGAGACCTTAATTTCTAAAATTGGTAACATCAAATAAAGACTAAAATATCGTCTCAGCCTATGAGTATTTGACTTGAAAATTTTATTAAAAATAATCTCATATCAACCAATGTTAAAATACAAAGTCCACGTGTTGTTTCACTTAGCCCACATATATATATATACTTACTTATATATATAGGTAAGAAGAAATCTAAGAAAAGGGTAATCCAGTAATACCTCATAACTCATATCAGAGGACACGATATGTCATCCAGGGATAATAAATAGACAAAATACAAATTATCACATATATATAACCTGTTCCTTTACCGTTGGGTGAGGTCACAAGAATGGATCTCTTAGGGTCCCTGCCCCCTCGGACCACCCGACGTCAGATACACCAGCGTGTCTCAGCCTGTGCTGACTTCGTTGATTCGTCGTCGTCGTCGTCACATATATGTAGTTTGGGTTATAGGTTTGAATAGGAAAAGGACGGGAGATCATTGGTATTCAAACAAAAGATGTAGAGACTGAGATAAAAACAAAAAATTTATTCAAGTAAACATAGTAACAAAATCTAAGGTGTATTATTCGTTATCGTACCGTAAACTATCTGATGTAAAGTCATGTTTTTCCTAGAAACAAAGTTATTTAAAACCCTAAATTTCTACAAAATTTAAAGAAATCCCAATTTTGTCACAGACACAGTGTATATCACTCTTAGTACTCTTTTCAGATTATTCTTTTATATCAAACTTAAAATATGAAAGTATGGTACACATCAAAAATGTTCTTCTATCGATTACGTACTTCACTTCGGTTGAACATTGAATTACAACCAGAAAATCCTTAAAAGCAACATACGAAAAGTGACTGTGATATTAGTAACCGAACTTAAAGAACTGATAGGTAATGAGTATAACAAATGATTGTCCACAACTTCAATCCGTCACAGAGAAGTGAAAGAACTAATTTCCATTTCAGACAAATCCATTAAATCTACTTTGGTTTCAGAGTAAATCTTATAACGAAAACTTGTTTTATCTTGACGAGTCAGATTAAAATTTTACCCATCAACTAATCTTTATCCTCTGAAGAGTTACGGAAGGGTAAATTACACTACACTTCCATTGTATTCTCATCTATTAGAATCTTCGTTTACTATATCAGAGAGTACATTTTACAAATGGACTCTATGAATAACCTGATCTTCTAATTATTATTTCATACTCTTCAAATCCAGAGATACGAAACCGACAAAAACAATCCCAGTGGGATACTGTATTTGAGAAGGAAGTTTCCGGAATTACATTTGAGAAACACCTTATAGAAGTTTAATACTTAACACACTTATATATACTTGTAAAGGAGAGGATGTGAAGTTTTTAGTCCAGTTATTTTAAAAACGTGATACTCAAATGAATTTTTTTGAAAAAGAATTATTGGTGATGTATAGATGGTGAGATGACGTTGTACTTATGTGTTACCAGAACATACCAGAACTTAATTTGAACGAGTGACCGATGGTCTTCCAGATGGGTTAGGTCCATCACATTATTTTAGTCCTTTCAGTAAGTACTTCCCACTATTATCACCGTAGGGAGTCTTTCAGTTATAGTTCTGGTCACACATAAACTTTACAGTGAGTTTATATCGGTCCCCGATCCTTCTGATTTGTAAGTATCACTACAAACTAAAAGACAGGACGAAAGAAGGAATAAAATTAATGTTCTACCTACTATATAAAATTACCCCTATGAAGATTTATCCATATTGAGACATTTATATTCAAGATAGGAGTGACCTGACCTGAGAGTCGTTCATATCGAAAAATTATTTTTGTCTTATGAGTCACAGTGAAAGAAAGAGTGTAACAGAGACCTACGACTGTACATCCACTTGTTTTCATCCATTCGTTCTTGACCCAAAATATAATACTGACCCTTTTTTTTACTTTTATTTATTTCCTCTTTTATACCAAAGTAATTTAGGTCGTATTTATTTACAATTCTAATTTTTTTCTTTAGAATAATTAAACTCAGTTTAAGACAAGATAAAAGAAAGTTTATTTTGATAACAAACCTGTTTTATTATTCCAATAAAGAATTTTCAAAAGTTTTCAATTTCGATATGAAGAATAGATTATATAAAATCCACCAAAGGAGAAATCATAGTCACTATATTAACTTCATTTTACGGTGATGTTATAAAATTCCTGAAATGTTTTCGTATGAATGAAGTTTCACAAAGTTTTTTTTAACAATGACTCTTAAACAGTTTTTTTACATTTGATGATGTTTTACAAGTAACAACAACAAGTCAGTGAGTTAGTACAGGTTGCGAAACACTAGGGTCCCTGAGGGTCCCTGACGTCGTGCGGTCCGAAGGGACAGGGAGTGGTAGAGAGTCTCGAACGAGTTGAGTACACGTAACTCAGCCACTACGGTAGTTTGGTAGAGTAGGAGACAGTAGAGGAAGAGAAGGACGAAAGTTTGGTGGAGCAGGAGACAGCAGAGGAAGAGAAGGACGAAAGTTATAGAGGGTTACAGTCCCAGAAAAGGTCACTCAACCGAGAAACGTAGTCCACAGGTCTTATAACATCGAAGTCGAAGTCGTAGTCAGGAAGGTTACTTATATGTCCTAATTGAAGGAAATCCTAACTGACCAAACTAGAGGAACGTCAGGTTCCCTGAGATTTCTCAGAAGAGGTTATGGTGTTAAGTTTTCGTAGTTAAGAAACCACGAGTTGGAAGAAATACCAGATTGAGAGTATAGGTATGTACTGATGACCTCTTTGGTATCGAAACTGATATACCTAGAAACAGACGTTTTATTACAGAGACGAAAAATTATGTGACAGATCCGACCAGTATCGAAAAGAAGGTTCTTCGTTCGTAGAAAATTAAAGTACCGATGACAGTGATTGACGTCACTAAAAACTCGAGTTCTTTTATTTGAGACAGTGAGATGGTAGCAAAGGAGTAGATAAACGGTACTTCACTACCCTGGTCTACAGTATTAGAAGCAAAAAACTCACAACTCAAAATTCGGTCGAAAAAATGAGAGGAAGTAGTTCTCCGAGAAATCAAGGAGAAGCAAAAGACGGTATTCCCACAACAGTAGAAGTATAGACTCCAATAACTATAAAGAGGTCTGGTAGAACTAAAGTTGAACACGAAGTAGGTCGGAGTGGAAAGAGTATTACATGAGTCGTATATTCCATTTATTCGTCCCACTGATATATTTCGGAACTACATGAGGAAAGGGTTAAAACTTGGTCAGACAACAAGGTACAGGCCAAAATTGACAACGAAGGACTGTACGTATGTCCAAAGAGTCCTCCGTCCATTCTACTAGACCATAAGGATAGAGAAATAGTTTGGATTTTCAATATTACCCAAGAAAACTCAAAAGAAGAGAATTAATAGTCATTACGAACTTTAAAAAATTCTTTGTAAACCGTTAATATTCCGACTATACGGAAGAAACCTTAAGAGTTCATAAATACTGTCAAAGACTTGGTTTATTTGTAAAGAGTATTCTTAATCAATTAAGTCAAGTCAACGAGTCAGCACAGACTGAGAAACACTGGGGTACTTAGCGTCGTGTGGTCCGGAGGACACAATTCCCTACCAATATTTTTCGTTGTACCTTTCTCGGATTTAGTTTCGTAGTCAAGAAACCACAAGTAGAAAGAAATATTTTTTTTCAGGAGTCCCTTACGTTTATTTTGGGTGTTACCCTATGTTGGAGTGTGGACAATCTTACTGATAATAGACTTTCTACACTTTATTATTTACAACGGTTCCCACACCTCTTTTCCCTTCGGAGTATGTGACAACCATCTTTACATTCAACCATATCGTTGACACCTCTTGTCATACCTCTACGAAGTTTTTTTCATTTAACCATATCGGGTATACCTTTTGTCATATCTCAAATAATTTTTAATATTGATGGTATACTATGTCGTCAAAATGAAGACCCATAAATAGGATTCTTCTACTTTTTTAGATTGAGATTTTCTATATGTGTGGACAAAGAAGTAACGTTACAATAAATGTCATCGGTTCTATACTTTTGTTGTAACTATCTACTTGACTATTTCTTTTACACCACACACATATATACATCTATGTATATTATATAATACATACATATTATCCTATAACAAGTCGGTAATTTTTTCTCACTTTTGAACGGTAAACGTTGTACTAATCTGGGTCACACATAATCCGATTCACTTTATTTAGTCTCTTTTTGTACACTAAAGTAAATGTACACTTTAGATCTTTTCTTTTCTTTTGTCGTCATCTAAGTGTGTCCTTTACCGTTGGGTGAGGTCACAAGAACGGACCTCTTAGGGTCCTTGCCCCCTCGGACCACCCGACGGCAGAGACCCCAGCGTGTCTCAGCCTGTGCTGACTTCACTGAATCGTCGTCGTCTTTCTTTCCCGTAACCTTTACCCACTTTGTCCACTTCACTTAAATACCCTATGTTTGAACTTCAATATCTTATTCAGTCGGTACCCCTATATCGCATATCAAGTCCCTTGTATCATTGTAAAATTATTGAAACATACAACTGGTGAAGTTTTATGTATATTTATGACTTTAATTATCCTACGACATACACAAAGTCAAAATAAGGAACCATCTGAATTAAACCAATTGGAGGACAATAAATTTAAAGGTATTAAAGATGTTAAAGACTTGGATCGTTTGTGACACACAGTGAAACCATCTTACAAGAGGCGTAGGAATCCACTACCACCATAACATACACAAAATTTGAAAATAAAACAAAACTTGTCGATTTCTTACAAAGTCAAAATTGGAAAAATAATGTGTTGTTTCTCTTGTTGTCACAACTTTATTGTCAGTATCGACTAATTGTAAATTAGGGACTGAACTAAATACCTCTTTGGTTCGACTTTGGAATACGTGAGGGTTCGTGACCTCAAATCTTTCATTAGGTTCGTTTCTTTGTCTTGTTACGTTAGACCCACATAATTTCTTTCCTTCTTTCCGTCGTAATCAAGTAAAACGAAAGTTCCCACTCAGTAAGTGGGACACGGTGACGACTTCACTTTGTAAAAATAACTAAACGTCTAATTTCTAGATAAATTTTTCACTATTTAGTTAGTAAGAGCAGTTCGGAGGTTGTCGTACAAGTCCTTGAACTTTCGTTAGTGACGACAAACTCCTTTCGAATCGAATGAATTGAACACAAAGAAGATTACTATCTCTTTTGATATCGAATATTACTTTCGTGGCACATAACTTGTAGAACTACTTTTCAGTCTTCTAACTCGACCGTGTTTAGTTGTGTACTTAGGTTCTTGGACGTCCACCCTACTTCTCGACTCTCAAATTGGTGAAATTAATAGTAGTGTAAACTTTCAGTTGCTCCTAGAGCTAGTCCTTGGAGATGAGTATGGATGGACAACAAGTACTAAAATATAATACTATTTCTTCATCTACTCTAATTTTCATTTTAATAAAATTATGATAGTTACAACGCAATTTTGTCATCTGGTATTGGTCTCGAGTTTCATAAAAATAATTTAGAAATTAAAATTCAAAGACAAATATTTCCCTTTCTACTAAGATAAAGTACAGGAATTATAAGACGGTTGTTTTTTGTATTTTCAGTTTTACGTCCCAAAAAGTTCTGTCTAGACTTGATAAATATACTATCATAATAATGTAAAGACATTACGGAACTAGAGAAACGTGTTTAATTACGAACCTTTACTCTTCTATGTTTTATTACATCTTAAAATGAAGAGTCGAAATAACCTCAAATCACTTATAGTACAATTTAAGTCATAATGTTACTTCAGATGATGAGGAATCGGAGATTTACCGTGTAACCTTTCGACAAAGTATAAACATATGAAACAACGTTTGGAGAAGATTGTTCGTAATTACGTTTTAGTGAAAAAAAATTTTGGGATTGAAATCTAGTGGAGTGTATATTGTACGTTAACTAGTTCTAATCACTCGAATTATTACAAAAGAATGGACTTTCTACTAACGATACTTTTACTGGTCAGACAAAGTCATTTACGTTCCATACAAAATCCTTTTTATTTTACGGTATTTCACGGAAGTGTATTAATTTATATTTACAAACATACTACAACACATAGTTACAGTATTTGAAACTTTTTGTTAGAAGATCTTAGTCAGTTGGAAGGTCGAGTCTCTACGAACAATAGTCGGAAGATATCACCTAGTTTGGTATCAATAGTCCTAGGTAGATTTAGAAAATTATAAACTAGTCGTTAGAATAAGTTCCCTCAATCTGATACCATTATTGTATCTTTTTCTTTGTTTAGTGTAAGGGAGTCGATAATTAGTACCAAAAGACAGTGACACTTATCAATCTTTACTTTACAGTCTATTATTCTTTTACTCGTTTATCACGAGACAAGAAACTTATATTATAATATGTCGATAATTTTAATATGACTGACTGTAACATCTTTTTATACTGTATTGATTTGACTTCGGAAGATTTATTGTCTCTAAGGTAAAATGAACTGAGTAAAAAAGAGAAGATAATAGATCCAATGAGATCGACAACATTTTTTTATATTGGACGACGTTACAATCACCAGATGGTGTTCTCTCCAAATACAGAGGGAGTTAATTGTCACGTTACATCTACTAAGGTCCGTCGAAAAGAAGTACGTCACATAGTCCTTAAGTCTGAATGAAGCAGAATACAGATACGATAAGGAATTATTAAGTAATAAGGGACGTAGACCGGTTGTCTTTCCCCTTATCTTTCCCATATTTATTCCGTGATACTAGGAACTTATTGAACTTAGTTTTCACTGTGTCTGGTTAAATTGAAGGTCAGGTAATCATTCTGGATACCGTACTAGTTTTTACGTTCTATTAAAAGTTCGTTTTTGAGATACTATGCCTTCACTCTCGTATATAAACCATCGGTCAAACGACAAAGACGGTGTAAAACAAGTCATATTACGAACGAAAAACTTACAACCAACTTACACCAAAAAACGGTTCTTAACGACCTGTTTATCGGTCTTCTTTACTTTATAGAACTAAGAACCCCAAGAGGATGTTCACTAAGAACTTGTTACTCGACCTCTGACTCCACCTCCAGTCTAATATATCTCAGAACAGATAGTCTATTTACAGATGTTAAATAGAATATCTTTTATTCCTCTATAGTCTTCCACATTTTTAAATTTTTTCGTTAGTGTTAACGATAAAAGGTTTATGTTATAATCGTCTTTACACCTCGTATTTGAGAGTCCTCAGTTCTAAATTACATCTCTCTGGTTAATTTTCTGATTAATCACGTCTACTATTTCCTTTATCGACACCTAATACTCCCCTTTTATCTACACTTCAAATCTCATACCCTACCTGTCTTGAAGTAATACCCTTCTTCCAAACCTTTTGTTTGTCTTTTCTGTGTACCTCTTAATGAAGAAACGGATTTCGAATCCCCTGACGTAAATGATCGTATTTCTTAAGTCTTCGTTATTCACTCAAAATCCCTTCTCGTTGGACAACGTATAACTCAAACTGTACAGACACTTAGAAGATTCTCTTTCCTCTATAAGTCCCCCATTAACTGTTTCTCCCGAAGTAGAGTTCGAGGACCCCTCCTTCAATTCCATATCCCGTTTTGTACCTGCACTTACCACGGTAGGAAACTTTCAGTTATCACACTCGTCTCGTGTCTTTAAATTTATGATGGTGAAAACCTCTTCACTCTTTAAAATCTATGATTTCTTTCTTCATCTGATATTTCTCCTACTGTAAATTTAATCCCTTATTTGAAACCTGTTTCCAAGATCTAATTATATCCACTTACTCTTCCTTGGTTCTCGTCACCTTTCTAACCATAATTTTCTCTTTTCCCACTATAAAACAGTTGTAAAATCTCCTTCTCTAATTCCGTTTAAGTCTACAGTTACTCAACTATTAAATTCTTCGTCTCTCAAAGAAAAACTACTGAAGTCATACGAGTCATTTTTATCCTTATATACATCTTAGTATCTCCAGTGAGTGTCCTCTGAGTATTATCCTAACAACGTACAAGGGACGTTTAAGACCCCTTTAATAACTTGTTTTTCACCGACATTAACCATTTACATAGATATTAAATAAAACAAATTACAATAAAATACATCTTTGTTACGTAGGTCGAAAAGAGTCAAGGTAAGACATAAAGAGAAGCCGTTATAGACCCTATCAACTAATAATAAAATGACAATTGTGTAAGAAGGCGATGTTTTGGTGTAACCTACTAAGTACTTTCCCATTTTTGATTAGAACGTACATGGACAATGTTTGTCAACAATTATTGACCGATTATTACTTGAGTCAAAAAGTGAACTCAGTTCTTCATAGAGCAAATTGAATAGATAATTAGTACAATTAGTTTCAGAACTAAAATTGGACTTCTATTAAAATAAAGTCTTCAATATGAATACAATTTTTTCTAAAAGATTATCGTCTCAAAGTGTCTAAGGATTGGACCTTAGGTCAGTCAGACCCCTTGACAAACGAACAGTCTACAATATGATCCCACTTTTGTCACTCCCAGTCTCTGTCTCTCCCTCTCTTTCTCTTCCTCCGTCTCTCCCTCCTTCTCTCTCCCTCTCTTTCACATTCTCGGTTTGAATAAGTACAATCTTAGAGTATCTGACTTTTAAAGCATGTTTTTACACGAAGTACTGACTATACTACAGATAAAGATTCATTTGTATAGGAGTGACACTTGTACATTTCAAAAAAGTCCTACGAATGCCTGGATCCCCACACGTAGTTTATAGTTCAAAACACCATATTTGACATACGACTACTCGAATAAAACAAATACTCTTATAGGTATTCCAAGTGTATCCGTGTATATGTATTTACAATTAATTAATCTTAAAAATAACTTGTTTAAGTGTGTGTTTTTTCGAGAGTCGTAGAATTCAAGAGAAACACACAAAACTGAGACACTGGAACTCATGGAGTGTACACCGTTCGTGTCCCACTGATAATTATGTTACGTCTTTTAATAGAATTTCTTGTAAGTACAATAAGTATTACATTCCTAAAGTAGGGTCCAAGTCCAAAAGGAAATTCAAAAAAAAGAAAGAGAACAGAAAATCTGTAAATTCCTGATCCTTTGTTATAAGATGTCATTATTTATACAAATACTGATGTTTTTTCACCTTCTCTTTATATATACACCATAATGGATAATCAATTATACAAACCTCTTAGCATTCATATGACTGTTTTCTTACCTAAATTAGTCTGATCCAAAGGTAAGTTGGAATCAAGTTTTGAAAGTTCAATAATATACCACAACATCTTTCTCCCGTAGGGTCCATCGTGATCATTCGACGGACGGTTACGTCCTTTCCATGCTCTATGTCCAACCTAGACACCCACCTTTCTAGGGATTCCTGCCGTACCGTTAGACGAGGACATAATTACGGACCTCCTCTCAGGGTTCCAGTCTCCTCAGACTACCCGATCCCCGGTGTCCGAGTGTTTCTCGGCCTGCAGTGACTTCGTTGAATGCTGTGTACGCACCGTCTTTCTTATGTCTGAAAACTTGACTTATTCTTTCGAGGATTTTAAGGTAAAGATAAAAAACGGAATATTAAATCACCAAGATCTATTCATAAATTGTATCAAATTTAAAGATCTTATCAGTAAAGAAGGAGTGTCTCTATAACACTTTATATACACATTGGTAACACTATATCAGTGTAAGTTTTCTAAGTTATTTAACATCAAGGATAAGATTAAATTCACAAACAGAGATCGTCTTTTAAGACACCCATTTTCATGTTCTTCAAAATCCTCGGAATAGAGTTATTAATCCGTTCGAACCACTTCAGGTTGAAGATACCGTAAATGATGGTTTTTCGTTATGTTTCCTTTTTTCTCCCTTTTTTAGAACAAATGACATCCCTTTGAACAAATTCTAGTTGTCGAAAGATTTTCAGTTCAAATAGACAAAAAAGATATTAAATGTTCATTTCTATTTATTTGAGATATACCCAACATAATGTTTATAAATCACCATTCTAAAGTACACCTCGACCTTACTTGTTTTTCCTTTCTAGTCCTTCAACTTTAACTGTTTGATTTAACGGTATTATTTATGATAACCACAGATCTCTTGATTTCTTTGTTTCGCCTTCTGACAGCACCAGGAAACACTAATGACATACAGTAGTCAATAAAGTTTGTATAAAATTTTATTTATTTATTTTATGTCCTTTAACGGGATCTCTATAAAATCTAAGTCAAACCATTTAATCTGTTACTTTTACGTTAGGTAAGTGAACTGTGACCAATTCTCAAATACCTGTTTAACAAGTCAGTGTAACATTGAGTTAGGGTAACGTAGAATTCAATAAAACCCGATTAACTTGTCCGTAAGTAATATAAAGATGGTGTTTGTTTTGTGGAGTGTCCCGTACTCTCTTCACTCCCTTTTTATTCTTCGGAAAATTTAGCGAGTTTACAATCAACGTCAAAATGTAAGTGAACTATTTTAAAACAACTCGACCCTACACACGGTACTTTAGTACTTGAAGGTTTTTGTCTTCCTTTTTTTTTTTTTTTGTCTCGGTGGACGTAAGAAACTACCCCATAAACGATAATTAAATATAAGTAAATTTAAGGTTAGTACACAAACTGTGGTGTTTTGACTTAAAAAATATATGATGGAGTAATGTACTCACTACATTCTTGTCTTGGACAAAGAAATTGAGTAAATTGTAAGATTACTTGTCTTATGTTTAAAACAAGATAATTTTTATTACCTTATAAGATTGATAGGATATCGGTAAAGTTACGAAATTTTATCTTGTCAGAAGAAAAATAAGGTCCTCTGCAAATGTTATTTAGAGTAATACTTTTAATGGTATAAGTCTGATAGAATTATTACGTGTACGGTTATAGAAGGGATGGAAGTTTGTTTGTTTATTACCACTTTTAATACGATCGTTACTGTTATCGATCCTTTATAATAACTCTCTATTTGACCAAAGGAGAATAAAGTATCTCATTTTATTGAAGAAATTTTCTACAGATCTCAAACTTGTAGGCTTATATGACTTATACATCTTTTGTAGATACCTCCCTGTGACTCTCCACGGGACAAATGTGTGTACGTACAAAACCCTATGGACGTGTGTATTTTTGTACAGTTGTGTATTTTAGAATTGTTTTAAACCTAATTTATCTACAGTATTTGTGGTAAACTTCAATAATTAATTGACTTTAAGGTAACAATAAGAAGAGGTACGTAACTGGGTGGTCAAACTCACCTAAAAATAACTTCCTGGAAAGTCTCTATTCATTAGATCTTCCTTTACCGTTTGGTGAGGTCATAGGCACGGACCTCTTAAGGCACTTGTCTCGTCGGACCGCCCGATGTCAGGCGCCTCAGCGTCTCAGTCTGTGTTGACTTCGCTGAATCGTGTCGTGTCGCGTCGTTTGACTTTAAGGTAACAATAAGAAGGGGTACGTAACTGGGTGGTCAGACTCACCTAAAAATAACTTCCTGGAAAGTCTCTATTCATTAGATTTACGTAGGATCCGGATCGTTTTGTAAGTAAAACACTAACCATGTAGGGTATTCATGAATGGTAGCGATGGGAATTCTCTTTACTCTTCTGACGTAATATACAATTCATCGACCTACATCCTAAGAGAGCTTATGTCGAATTTCGTCTTCGTCGACCTTCCGATCTAACGTCTGACTAGGACGTCAGAGAGGAGGAAAGTCTCCCTTTTTAGTCTCCAGTCTAAAGGAGAAGACATGGACAAGGTATATGATTACGAAAGAAAGGTTCATGTTCTAGACAAAATGTCCGTGTTAGTTAACATATTGGAGGGTCTTCTCAAAAGAAGATTTAAACGAGGTGGGAGTGGGGGTTCAGGAGTTTGACTCTAAAGATATATGTGAAGGTATGTAACTTTCCTGGAAGAAAGAAAAAATAAAAGAGTAAATGTCACATTTTTGGTTGTAGACACAACTCATTCGTTGAAGATTTTTGGAGAGATTAAACCTTAAAAGAACTAGATTAAGTGTAACTATCTGGTATCAAACCCTTAATCTGAACTCAATGTTGGACTTTACGAGAAAGAACGAACTAATAAATATGTTTTCTTGAGAGAATAGGAGTCAAAGATGTTAAAAATTTACCCACATCATTTCGACCAGGAAGTATAAAATAAGTCGAAAAAATTCCTATTTTAACTTAGAAAACTAAGTTTACCTCAGTTTACATTACGAACACTGTATTCCATGATAAAAATTTTTTACTTACGAATTAATCCTTTGTGTAAAAGTCCCACAGTGGGTACATGAAGGAAACAACTCTTTTCTGTCGATCGTTTAATTTTAACGTTATATAAACTGATGTAAATAGACGTTAAGTATTAAGGAGAATTTGAATAACTATGATCCTATTTTCCAATTACACGTTCCAATCCTAATAACAAATGACTAATATCAAATTAATTAACGAAATGTATAAGATAAAAGTGGATGGTTCCTATGTCCGTTACTTGTGTTAACGAACGTTTCATGTCCAGTCAACCAAAGTCACTAAAAAGTTTACCTATTACTCTAAAAACTAAGGAAATAAGATAAATTTTGTTACCACCTAGAGGTACGGAATTTAAAGATATTACTAAAGTCGAATCTAATTCCTTACGAAACCAACAGTCTCTATCCTCAAAGATTAGAGTAAAAGTGTCGATTAAAACTCTATTCAAATCTTTTAGTGTACGTTCTTTCCTCGAAAAAAAGAAGAATCCATTTTACTATTATTGGAAATGAATAAAAGAGACGTTTTCTCTAAAACCCCTCATAAAACAATTACATTAAGTCCTAATCTCTCAAGGGGTTTGATCATTTATCTTTCTGTGACCTCGTTAACGGAACACAGACTTCAAAAAACCACTGGAACAGGTCAAATTGAGAATAGTCACAAATAAAATCAAACTGGTATCGACATATATTATAATTCTGGAGAGGACTTCAAGACTTGTAGAGAACAATGTATTATTGTATCGGACGGATAATTCGTAAACTACACCTAATTCACGGTTAAGTTGGTGTAAGACTGAAACACTGAAGTGTGTTCAATAAATTAGATACACTTGGAAATCAAAGAGAAACCTTGACCTTTACTTTTATAGATGAAGTATCACGAAAAAACTTATTAAATTACTTTCATTGATTTTATACGGTATTTATGATCATTAATGTATGACTGTAGACGGAAAAGAATAACATGGGACACGTTTGAAACTGAGTTTCTCTGTTCTCAAACTTAGGACCATCATTACAAATGGTACCAATGATTAATAAAGGAGGGAACCTCATTTATCATTAGTTTTCGTATATGTAAATGTATGGTTTGTACCTAGATGGTGAGTTACTATTTTTGCTATGGTATACACTTTCACGAAATTATGTATCATCCGTACGTTTTTGATAAGTAATTTATCTGATGTTTAATCTCGTAAAAAAACAGACGGAAAAAACGATTTTTGTACCGACAATTTAGTCCACACGACTAAAGAAAATCTCCTTCATCCAGGTGTCTGATAGTCAATGGAAGTCGTGTAAAGTGAACGTCTATTATATCCGGTCACTATCCTCTTTCCAATTCTTCGTTCCTCTCTTCGTTGTCTGTTCCGGAGTACGACTCTCACACGCTGAGTCACTATCCTGTCCACACCTTTACTCTATTCTTGAGTCATGACGTTTCACACGTAGACACACGTTCGTCCGATAAAACGTTCGACGGGAGAGATACCGTACGGGGTGGTACGAACCAGTAATTTAGGTGTTTACGAAAGACAGGAGGATGAGAAAGAGATTCGTGGTGATGTGTTTGTAGGTGTCTTGGTTTTGTCGTTGGTGGATATACTCCAACGACGGAACCGTATAGGTCAAACCTTATTTACTCTGGGTGTCCCCTAGGACTTACTCTCAAAGAAAATTCCTATAATAAAATAAAGGGGTTGGTTAAATATCTTACAACCCCATCATCTCTTTCAAATATTGTACTAAGATTTAGGATCCATCCCCTTTTTTTTTTAGAAGTACGGTAAGATTCCCCCTTTAGGTACTAGGTGGAGTCCTTCTGTCGTTGGATAAATTTAATAAGATATAAGTTTAACTCGACTTAATCCTTATCTTTTAAGATAAAGGTCTATCTCTCTTTCTTATTCAACCTTAAAAGATGAAAAATGTTTATTTGATGACTTTAGGTAAACTAGTTATAAAAACTAGTGAGTGAGACATTCTATTACCGTCATGTCTCCTCTCTCATCTACTTGACTTATTTAGGTACGGTACAAAACAGAAGTTTCTAAGATACATTTTTAAAATACTCTGTCGTATCTATCATATTTCATAGTTTCTAAGATGAGACACCACGTTATCACAAAAAAGTCTCTGGGAGAAACTACACGATTCCCTCTCAAAAGACATTAAGACATCGGAGTCTCGTTACACAGGACCAAGACACTCTGGTCCTTTCTCCTTTATGAACCAGACTCCTGAACAACTTTTCTTCTTAATAAGTACTAAGAACAATTTCTGTCACTGAAATAAGTTCCCTCGATGATGTAACCCCAAACATGATCCCCTTTCTCTTCCCTGATTTGAGGTTGGGGTTACTCCTGTTCATCCCTAAATATTAATTCCTTGTCCACCTCCAGTCTCCTACTTTTGAATGATTCTCCTTTATCGTTCTATTCCCTCTCAGAACGATACATACGAATAATCTAAACAACAGCATCTGTCCGATCCCACTTTCTGAAACTCCCACCTCCCATTCCTTAAGTATAATAATTATCTATAGATTTTACCCGTTTATGATTCCCATCCTTTACAAGTGATTCGACTGAGTTCATAAGAACACGTTTGACTTAAGAAATCCATGTCTCTCCCTTCGAGTTCAGTCTGGAACGGGTTAATCCCCGAGTCCTCTCGGTCTAAGTTCAATCCAGTTCCTTCTTTCTCAGAAACAGTCTGGATTTTCATTCTGAAATCTCCGTTCCTATACCGACATGGATACTCCATTCCATTTTATCTATTAAGATCGTCGACCTATCGAAAACGAAATAAAGATGGTGGATTATAACTAAACACTGTAAAAGACCTTTCGACTATAAGACGATATTCAACAAAACTAGGTAAATTTCGTGTAAAAATTCTCAAGTAAATGTGGTAAATCCTTTTAATTTACAAACACAACCCAACCTCCAACCTCCTTTGTCTTTTTTTTTATGTCGTCCCTACGTCTTAATATCCAGTCTGTGTTCGTGTGCTCGAACAGAGTCTCGATGTAGAGGTTTCGTTCTTGAAGTACACTTTTATTATAAAAAGTAATTTATTTTCTTGTTTCTGAAAGTTTATTTAATTATAAAGAAAGAGAACTGAAAAGAAAGAGTCGGATTTCCGACTCTTCATTTTATTCACTGAATAAAGTACTAAGTCGAATTGAGTACAGAGAATATGGTACATCGTGATAATTTATAAAGACCTTTTACACGATGTTGTACTTAGTGTGGTTTTATCAAACTTCTCAGATGAAATTTATTGTATTTATTGTACATTACTATAAAAACAAGAGATCATGATTAATTGGGTCGTACAAAGTGTCACAAACTCTTATAATGTCAACTTTATTTAAGTACACTACTTTTAAGTTGTGTTTTTATAATAAAGAAGACATCTTATTTAATACAAAATTTAACATAGTTTTATAGGTAAAATTATTGAGAAATTAGATGTTTTTATTCGTAGATTAATATATACATAAAATTAGTACATGTCAATTTATCTTCTATATTAATAAGAGTAAAGTAATAAACCTAAGAAAGACGACTATTTCGATTCCGTCATTTATTGTTGGGATCAATCGTTTATGGTCAGGTTTCTTCTAACCGAGATAAGGATCATTTAATGATTTTCTTTAAACCGGTGGACTAAGTTTCTTGACTGAGTAATCTTTTCTGGGACTATTATGACCCTTTCTAACTTTCGTCCTCTTCCCCTACCGTCTCCTATTCTACCAACCTACCGTAGTGACTGACCTACCTGTACTCAAACTCGTTCGAGGTCTTCAACCACTACCTGTCCTTTCGGACCGTACGATGTTAGGTACCTCAGTGTCTGTCGACCTGTAATGACTCGTTGACTCGACTTGATGTTTCTCTTTTAGAGTGGTGGTTCAGGTGAAGAACGAAGAGAAAGGTCCCTAAATAAGAGTTCTTTATCACGAAGTTATTCGTTGTATTGTAGTCCACCACGACTCAGGATAATCATAAGTATAAACCGATCATAATTAGAAACCTACGTTTCCAATAACATTGTCCATAATTGTATCATTTTGTTATGAAAATGGTAAGTGAAGTAAATCCTAGATCTGGTTAAAATTCATATATATTTAGATAAGGAAAATTTTATAACAAGATCATAACGTACTACTTTAACACTTACGAGATTTTTATTTATTCTCGTGACATGGTAGTCAATCACCATCATGAAACAGTGTTAAACTACGAATCTCCTTATATACGGGTTTAGTGTATCGATCTTTTACCATCAAGGTCACAAACTTGTTTCCTACTGACACAAAGTCTCTGGTACGTGAATTTGAAAAAGAATCGATAATTATGACACGTAATCGTTAATACAATTTATATCAGATTATATTTAATCTAGTGTATGTCATTTTAAATGAATTTTTATGAATTAACCCCCGAAGAGACCACCAAGTCAACCATTTCTTAGACAGACGATACATCCTCTGGGTTCAAACTAAGGACCCAACCCTTCCAGGGGACTTCTTCCTTTACAAATGGGCAAGGTCATAAGAACGGACCCTTTAGGGTACCTGTCTCCTCGGACCACCCGATGTCAGGTACTCCAGTGTCTCTGAGTCTATGTAGGTGTGGTACGAATAGTTAAGGGATCAAATAAACAAAGGTCTGATTTTCAATTTTATAATTCGACCAATGGACGGATATGTTTTTGAACTATTTGGGTGGTTCCTCTACCGTAAACTTTCCCCAAAACATTCTATTACACAGGAATCAAATGTTATTTATTACTTCTCCCCACACACACACAAAACAACGAATTAGGACAGGCTGAGAAACGTTGGGGTACTTGACACTGGACGGTCCACGGAGACAGGTGTCCTAAGAGGTCCGTGCTTATGACCTCATCCAATGGTAAAGGAAGAGGTCCCCTAGAAGGGGTGGGTCCCTAACTTGGGTCCAGAGAACGTAACGTCCACCCACGAAATGGCAGACTCGATGATTCTATTACACAATAATCAAATACCATTTATTACCTTTCCCCATCAGTGTGAAATTCTTCTCTTATCCCCGTTTCGGTACCACTTCTACTTGTCTTACACGGGGGTTCCAAAACTAGACTACCAAGTCACGTTGGTCTCGTTGTCACACTACTACAGAACCCTTCACTACGACTTGATAATTGTACTGTCTAATATTTCCCGAAAGACACGATTCGATTCCTCACACTTAAAATAAGACTTTCAACGTCCCTCGTAACTACCTAAAATTCGTTCCGAATTGAACTGGTCTAAACATTAAGTCATACTGGTGAGAACGTTACGACATCTCTTAACAGATCCTCTTTGGTGGGTCCTCTGGTGACCCATTAATGAGTTCTTCATTACGCTAGGATGGATCTCGTCGTCACCTCTCTTATCTCTTTTCCGTTTCCGTACTCTAATCACCAAATTTTTAAGTCGTTGACTAACCTAGAATCCCGACTTATTTATCGAATCCTTCTGAGTCAAAAGATAGAACCGTTAGCGTACGAAGTCAAATAGTTATTTCCCTTATGTCCTCCTCTATATCCGGACCTCCGTTCGATGTTAAATGAAAACCTACTCTGACATCCTAAAATCTTCTTTTACTTCTGAGAAGTGAAAGATTCGAACCTTTTTTTTTCTTTTTCGTAGTGGTCACGCACAAACCGGAAGTTTTCTCTTTGTCTTGGTTTGAGAAAATAAAATATAACAGTCAATGAGTTCACCTTTACAAACTAGAATGGTTACTACTTACTTCAGAAAAAGGAGAGATAGGTTTGTTAAAAGTCTATTGACGGTACACGAACGTTGGTATCGACCAAAGAGGCCAAATCGAAGAGATTTCTATAACCAATTGAAAATTTTTAATCTAACGTGTCGAATGACCTTTACAGAATCCTCGTAGTTAAGATATTATTACCCAGCCAATTGATATACGTTAGTGACTTGTTTACAATCGTTGAACTTAGAATGTAGTGATCGTGAAGAGTAAAAAATGTATACAGAAATCTTAAACAGTTTGTTCTAAACAGAGAAAGATCTGAAGTTTAAAATTTGTAAGTAGAGGTGAAGGTTTCGAAGGTTTATTATGCGGTTTTTGATGATGAGAACGAAGTCGACTTTACTAGAGTCTTTTTTAAACTTAATATTATTACTTTATCCTATAAATAAATTTTCAATGAAAGTTACAATTACTTCAATCTTTCGGTAGGATTTATATTACTGCCGTACCACTAACTATCTTTTCTTTAAGTACTCGGTTCTTACGGAAAATTAACGTAAGTTGAAAGAAAGTCTTCATTACTAATGTACTACAATTTACACATACGAAAATAAACGAGTTTATGTAAGTCTTCCATAATCACTGATAAAAACTCTTTTCTACACTAAAATTTTACGTTTACTCATGTACACCATTTAAAAAGTAAAATCGTTAATAGGGACTTTTTAGTCAGGAATTTATTAGTTCTCGACTACGGTATATTAAATTATTACAGTTTGAGTAAAAGTGTAAATCTTAAAGGTGAACTGGTTTCCATTTAAGTCATAAACAGACGGGATACAATGCACACCACTCGGACCCGAGACAAATATAAGAGGATAATGGGAAAGAAGACCACAATACTGTACAAAGTCAAAGGATTTTAACGGTATTACTTTATGGTGTTGGACCCACCGAATTTTGTTACCTTTACACAAGAGAGTTTAAGACTTTCGATTTTTATACTTTAGTCCCAGAGTCATCCCGGAACAGAGGAGATCCCTTCTGAGTAACGTACGAAGAAGGTCGAACACCACCACCGGGGTCCTCAAGGAATAAAACGTCGACAGAAAAGTCAGAGACTGAAATAGTGTGTGTCGGAGAGGGGGTGGTTCAGAGGAGACCCAGAGATATAGGTTTACAGGGAGAACAAAGAGAAATCTCTGTGGTCAGTGACCTAGGATTAGGTGTTATTGGAGTTGAACTAATGTCAACGTTTCTGGGTAAAGGTTTATTCCGATACAAGACCTCTAGAACCACCTGTACGTAAAACCTCCTGTGACAAGTTAAGTCGTATACTATAAATAGTTATGCGAAACTCAATCTCAACGTACTTTAATATGAAAAGGGGATGTCTTTGAAAACCTTGACACATCGGGATCTCACTCACTTCACTTCAGAGAGTCAGCACAGGCTGAGAAACGCTGGGGTACCTGACATCGGATGGTCCGAGGAGACTGTTACCCTAAAAGGTCCGTTATCATGACCTCACCTAACGGTAAAGGAAGAGGTTTGACCATATAAGGGTTATTGTGGAATGTGTAAGGGAGAGGGATTTATCTCAGGTCTATTTATAAATTAATTTAACATGACTGAAGACCAATTTGTATCAGAAAACTGAAGTATATTCAATGAAAGGGAGTCCCTTGAGATGGATATAATAAAAAATTTTTATTAATTTTACATTTATAGACATTACTGTCTTATATTTTACTTCAACGTTGACCTGTTCTATATTTGTGTCAAAACCTTCTACCTTGAATCGGACTTTATATTGACTTAACCACTTTGTCTTTTTCCGTTTTACACGTCTTTCTTTCCCATTTCTACCTTCGTTCCACTAAAAGGTCATCTAAGGGTCTTTCTGAATCCTTAAATTCCTGGTCCATTGAACCTTCCACTCTCATTTCTTACCCGAACTTTTATTCTCTTGATCACCTCTCTGGATAACTCCATGGGAATCTGAGTCCTATATGTCAGGGGAGGGTCCATCGGTCACTGGTAGAATGGGTCTAGATGTTTTCGACGAGCTAACAGAGGAAGAGAGTACCTCTTTAATAACTCTTTTAAGGACTTACGTTTTGTGGTGCCTATAACTTCCTATTTCTAAGACATTAACTTATCATTCTGGGAGACGAGATAAGAAAGTAGGTAAACTTCCGGTTGTCGGTATGAATACGAGGTTCCGGTCTTTGATACGTATATCTATCAAAAAAAAAAAAAAAAGAGATATCTTAGACTGGGTGGGATGTCTTTTTTTCATTCTATGATCATAAACCCTCAAAGGTCATTTTTACTACTAAACGACAAAATAGTGGGATTTTACTTAAGATGGTTAGTTATTCGAGATGGGTACGCTGTGTCTTACATACTTTACGGAATTCAGGGAATGATAATTTAGGCTTACTTAGAAGTTCCTACTTGTCTATAAAGTCCTTTTAGATTTTGTCCTTTTTGTCTCTTATTTTCATCGTATCTCATATCCTTGAGATTCCTTTATAGGTATACCGTTGAGGGAGTGGTAGTTGAGAAACTAGTGTATAGTATAAAAAACTTTCCAATGGGTTTAGTGAAATAAGTTTTAACACGTACTGAAAAAGGAGGTCATGAGAGATGGGTAGAACGGGATAAGAAAAAGAAAGGGTTTCGTTAATAAAAGTTAACTTGATATACGTAATGTCTGATATTAGATGATTAAATAGTCTAGATAAGAAATACAGGGAGTGAAAATTTAATGTTCGAAGTACTCTCGTCTACAGAAGAAACAAACGACTAAACAGGGTTCACGGATTTTGTCTCGGACCTTTTAATCTTTGTAATTGATACATAACTTATTAACTTAACGTAATCAAAATTCTGTACCTTTATCATCTATTTTCTTAACTTTCCCCAACCGAGAGAGTCGGGTAGACCCCTCACCTTTTTTTTACCTCGGTTTACACTAAAGATATTCTGGTAAACATGATAGACAAAAAATTTTACAAAAGCGTTTGTAAAGAATATCTTTTCAATTGATTTAGAAGTTCATTTTTTTTTTAACATAAAAGGTAAATCATCTACTAGATGTTTGTTCCCGTTACTTCATCAATTACAAACAAGGAAACGAACACGATAGCAACTGTTGTAAGAGGGAAAGGTAGACTCTGGTGTACTTACTAAGAATATAGACACTAAATGAAACCTTAAGACGGTCCATGAGACACGATTCATACGTACTTATATATGAAGGTCGAAAGGTGAGAAGGTAACGGGAACTTTTAGAGTCAAGATTAGGTATACTATCTGATAGAGTAGAAACAAAAATGATAATAATTATCATATTTAATTATTTATCTTTATCCTTTTGTCCTAGGATAACTACTTGAAAAGACCACAAGTGTGATCCCTAAATCCTTTCAAATCCCCTGTATAGAGAATGTTTTCTTACATCAGATGACCTGGGTACTGTTGTCAAAGAAGTACTACGATTATTCGGGTACTGATCGGATTATGTTAGAATATCGATCTATATTTAACATAAAAATCGTTTGGAATAAAGAATTACGTAATTTTTAACTCTGTTTAATCACAAGTTGGTTTACTTTCTAAATTAGTTGCATCAAAAGTTTCCTTTTTACTATTCGTATTCTAAGTTTCACTTGTCAAAACATTTATTTCTTGTGTTCGATGTCACTTAACCATATTTACTAATTCTCCTCAACGATGTCTCCCGAGAGACATTTTCATTTCAGTAATATCAGATTTCACTTATACTTAATCGTCAAGCTACGTCAGAGTATTTTAAAGGTTTTATTGTTTTACATAGGAATGGAGACATAAATAGTAACTAATTAAGATCAAGTCAAATCAACACACGGTAGAAATATTACGTAGAACGATAATGTCTCATTGATCCAATACAAAAGAGTGATTAGTAGAATTATGATATTCGTTTAACGGAGTACTAACAAAATCTACCTTATGTAGAGCTGATCAGCAGAGACTGATTGTCATCCGTACTAAACACTAAACTGTCGAAGACTAATACAGTAGGTTTACGTTTTAAAGGAATTTTTGATATAAAACGCGACGGATTTCTTTAAAACAAATGATATCAAGATTTGTATAAACATTTTAATCCGTATTTTA
Source organism: Capra ibex (assembly GCA_006410555.1). NCBI lineage: Eukaryota > Metazoa > Chordata > Mammalia > Artiodactyla > Bovidae > Capra > Capra ibex. Next base: position 25,490 of record SJYO01053324.1, read on the forward strand.
TTCCAATTTTAACGTAATAAATAGGATATACGATTTTTCAATTAATAAATTAGTATTATCAGAATATAGCTCAGTAAGATACGAATAACTCACGGACAAAAGACAGTTTATGACACAACCCGAGACAATTCTATTTCTACTTGTTGTGACTCTATACAATCACGGGACTACTCAAACGAAATATCAACCTCTCCATATAGTGAGTTTGTGAATATTTTACTAGTTATTAACGTATGAGACCAATAAGATACTTATCGTTTTACTCTACAATTTCGTTCCCAAGGATTAAAATTTACTCGTTTAAGTATGTTTCAAACATACTCCTTTACTGTAGATCTGTCTCTAGTATTACTAATTCTCTTCGAACGATGTGTCCCGTGAGTCATATAAGTTACAGAGATTCCGTCCTTCTCGTTTCAACCACAGTAGTCTTGTGTAACTAGAGTCTTTATTGAACTCTGTGTTTTGTCTCTTCGTCCCTGGTCTAATAATCTCCGGGACATTCAGTAAAATTCATATAGTTTAAAATAGGATTCATGTCACCATTAGTGATCTCCTCAGATTCAATAGTACTGTGTTTTTCATCAGTACTAACTCATCAAAATTTTCGTAAGATTTATAAAACACTAGGTTCCTAATTTCTTTCCGTTCTTTCTGAGTCGTTTTATTTAGATCAACCCTACTGTAAAGTGTCACCGTCATCTTCACTTCTCTTAACTTGTCTTCGAATTTATTTATTCAAATTTTACACTTAGTACTTAGTTTTTTTTTTTCTGTATTTTAGTCTTAAATTAGACATACGTCTTTTGTATACATCCAACTACAAATAACACCTCCTTATAAATCTGGATATCAACAGTTTATTTTACTTTTACTTATTTTCACAAGTCTAAACTCGAAGGGTCAATCCAATTACTTACTCGTCAACAAAGAGTTCCTGTACTTCTATATCCAACAGGATTGATGTAGACATACAGAAAGGGTTTGTGGTATGACAGGACAACAACTGTATTTTACCTCTTTTATTAATCCAATATGATTACCTTTAAGTGAAAACTCTTTTTCAAAATCTATAGTTCAATGATAATAGTAGTAAAATAATAGTAATTCTGTATATTCTAGTAGAATGAACACACTGAGAATGTTTCTCCTTCCCAAAAAAACTCTCAATAATATCTATTAGACTTCAGGTACCATAATATATTTACTAGGGTTTATTCCTTTCAGACTCCCGTTTTTTGATTTTCTTTATGTACGACCTTTAATCCTAAAAAGTCGAAGTCGTGATAACTTTAAAACATGACTTATTAAGAAAAGATCTCTCTGACAGGACATGTAATAATGGGGATGATCAAGACCATCGTTGTTAGTAAGGGGTTTAGTATTGTTACTAGTTTTTACAGAGGTCTGTAAACCAGTTTTAGTGGAACCAACAATTTGTCACGACATTTAGATGGAAAGACGTATAAACGAAAAGATAGGTAATTGATTGTAACTTTTTTATTTTAGAACCCAACTAAAAGTTTTCATTGTACATTACATCAACTAGTTAAACGATAAGATTAAACTAAATGACGTATGGAGGAACATAAACGACCTCTGTGTTAAACAAAAAGGTTGATAGGTATTAGAAATAGACGACTATCAGTGTCAGATGTAATATTAATATCATCTTGGACTTTACTAATCCCATTATTATTTTAACCGTGTCTTTGATACTTCGAATCAGTTTCATATAATTAATCGTTTGTGTAAATTCAGAAAATATAATTCTTTTTATCTGAGGAAAGATAAAGTACGAGTAACATTACCTTTGTAATAAAAATTCGGTCATAACGACCGTCCTAATTATTGACGGAAGGACAGATTAGTATAAAATATTCAAAAATAATATATGTTCAAATATTACCTGAAGATAACTTATCGATTACCAAATCGAAGATTAATAAGTTATACATTTATTAAGTCCTTTAAACCTCTTTCTCTCCTTAATTTATATCTGTCGAGTAACGATTCCTTAAAAGAGAACGTACGAATACATAAAGGAAGTTAATAGAAAAGGGGGGCGAAGTCGAAAAAATAACGAGGAGATGACTAAACCAATAGTATTAGAGACGTCTTGACGTTTTGTGAAGTTCAAGGAAGACGTTGGAAGGTTTTTTCAGTTACTTTTACCGATAATTTGTATAATGTTAATTTATAAGGAAATCGAAAAGACAGGGTAAATTCGACCATAGAACGTGATAATGTCGAAAACTTAAAAAGATAGATATCAGATAGACGACATGTTTAATTTTACATTCTACTTTAATTTAGACTAAAATTTTTCTTTTCCAAATATTTCTTTTCTATCAAAGGTTCCTAATCTTTCTTTGTCAGGGTCATTAGTCGTATATAGGTTTAGAGTAGGTACTCGTTATAAATTTAAAATAGTCTACGATACCTCTTGGTTTCTTTAATTCTCTATTTTGAGATGAGGGTAGACAAAAAGAATTTTGAGATAAAGATGTACGAAATACAAATATTGAACAAATTATTGTTTACATAGTTAAAGGGTTCAAGTTTGAAAAAAGACAACAAGATTACCATTGGGGTGAGGTCATGAGAACGGACCTTTTAGGGTACCTGACTCCTCGGACCATCCGACCTCAGGTACCCCAGCGATTCTTAGCCCGTACTGACTCGCTGAAGTGAAAGTGAAAAGTGAAAGTACATAATCTCTTCCTTTACCGTGGGCTGAGGTTATAAGAACGGACCTCTTAGGGTCCCTGTCTCCTCGGATCACCCGACGGCAGATGTCCCAGCGTGTCTCAGTCTGTGCTGACTTCGCTGAATCGTCATCGTCGTTACCATTGTGATAATAAGAGGGTCAAGGGGAGAATGAGAAAGTGACGGAGAGTGTAAGATTCAGTGATCAAATGAATCACTAAAGTGATTCGTAGATGATATACGTTCATAACACGATCCTATGTAGGTACGGTTGAAATTTTACGGAATTTAATAAACTTTATTTTCTCGTGAAAATCCCGGTACAATCCAAATATACTGAATTGACAGTGACTATCGTTAATGGTGAGATACAGTGACGGTTGTACAAGTGGGATTGCAGATTGGGAATATAATTAGGAAATAAGAGTAGAGGGATGAAACTTAAAAGGTTACAAAGAAGGATAAGATGGATGACTATTTCTCTCTGAAAGATTTTAAGGGATGGGTTGGTAGTCATCACTACCAATATAAAATAAAATACTATTACTTTATAAGACTAATGAGAATGAATTTTGAAGTTTAACGAACTCTTTGATCAACTTTATTGAGAGAGAAGGTTAGATATTCGGAAAACCCATCTATGTGTTAATTTATATTATTTATGTTTATGAATTAATCGAAAACGTCATACATAAACCTAAAAACATGTAGACAAAAAGATGGAAAAATTCAGTACGGTACTTAACTTTTCATGAGGAAGACTTTACCACCCTCTTCCGTTTTAGCACGATAAGAAACCCAAAAAGTAAGTAGAGTAAGACGAAGAAGTGACATGAGTATTGTGGTATACGGATCGAGATAAAACAGAGTATATTTTTACCGTTTTTCTACCTTTGATAAAAAATTTAATAAACAAAGAGTGGTGTTCGGACAAAGGTCTGAACGTTAATTGTCGCTTAAAGACTTAGGGTCCATTCTCTGATCCTTCAAGATCTCTACTTTCCCATTAAAAACCTGTCTAAACCCCTATGACACCGGTGACTAAGAATAAACACAGGAATATCAGATTTCGGTCTTCCTCGATGATTTTGTACGTTACGTAAAATTACGATGTCTCGATAAAGTCCTTTTTTAGGTAAGACTTTCAGGCATACGAATTACTACGTCTCCACATTTGTAAATATTTTCAGAATTTAGGATAGTGGTTACATTCTAAAATTGTGATTAACGAAATCCATCTTGATAGAGTACCATGGGAAATTATATAAGATCTTGGAGGGTGTAGTGAATCGTATCCGAAACGAAATCCTGAGGGCGATCCTGTTAGTTTTCGTGACATTTTTAACCGAAGTTAAGTAAAGAAATAACAGAACTAAGTAGATACACTCAGACAATCCCTCGTCATCCTATTGTGTCTTTGAAGAAATAAATTTTACAGTTTTCGTTAGTCTCGGTGTAAATATTCCAAGTAAGAAGAAGTGAGTCGTAAGAGAGATGAGTGACTACATCAGTATTGAGGATCCTCTACTTACGTTTTATCTAGGAATCGTAAATAAACTTTGATTGAATTTGAGGCGGGAGTCAAGTAGGGGTAGTGGACAGATTTCACATCCTCATCTTCTTCCTTTATTGGTATCAGACACACACATATTTAAAAATTTGATTTTATTACGTAACAATTAACGTGTCTAAACTTGTATACCAGTTGAGTTAATAAAAAAATTTTAGATTAAACAGTCTTCCATTTCTCTTTATTACTACCTCGTTAATAGGGAGACTTGAATAAAGAATTAATAGGTTCGTTCTGACGATTACTACAGGTAAAGGATCCAAGGTGACCGTCATGTCATTAATTTCCAGTACTCTCTTGTAAACAAGGTTCCTCTGTATTTCAGTTTTACCATTTGAGTCTTATATTTGGACTTCAGATTATACTCATGTTCAAGTACCACGTCTTGGTCATCAGATCTCTAAAAATATCGGGAACACAATTTAGTATCTTAAATAAAACAAAGTATTGAGATTTGGGGTAGTTGGTCGGTACTGACTATCAGATTATGAGATCCTTAACTCGAGTTTCGACTCTTACATAGACTACTCAAGTAGGCTCTTGAGAAATTTTGTTTTGTTTGTTTTGCTTTTGTTTTTATTTTTGGTTTTGGACTCCACGGTAGAGTACAACTCTTCGATAAAATTCAAATTAAAGGTCCGTGAGTTCGGTTAGAGTATTCATTATTTAAGTATTTGACATTATACGATTATTCTCCGAAATGTTGTACTTTTACCATAATATTCTCCTCGTAATGGAAACTCAGTGAGAGACCCCGGTTCCAGTGGAGTTCGTCCTCTCGGTGGGTGTTCGGATACACAAGTTTGATGGTACCCTCTTTTACAAAGTTTCTTTAGTCACGAGTAGATTTTATTTGGATGACGACAAGATGAAAAAGAGTACTATGTGTTATAGTGTACGAGTATATTATTTTATATTGATGAGGACTCCTTTTTTCAATCAAAAAAGAAGGTCGTCTTGAGTTTTCTCTGTTTCTAAAGAGGTTATCAGAGAACTTTAGGTGAAAACAACAACCTCGTATCGATGAGAATATTTTCATGTGTTAAGGTTATTAATAAACCGATAACTATATGAAGATTTTGTTACCAAAGAGGAGTCATAGTAAAATTTTATGAATATAACATAATACAGTATCAATGTAATATGAAGATATTTTATCTTGATATAATATACAAAGAAATTCGTTGTTACTATGTTATTTAAGAACACAACTCTTTTGACTACCAACGTAAAATAAAATTCCTCTTTTATCACGTCTTTTTTTTATCTCATCCGAACTTTCAAAGTGAGTAACATGAGTACAATAAAAATCTTATATGTGATATAACTGTATTAAAGTGAAAGTCGAAATATGTATACTTTTTTTTTTCCACACAAAAGTTATCTTCCACAATTAATCTTCTTCCCATTGAAAACGAAATTTACAAATTTACTTTAAATCTTTTAAGGGAAGATTTTAGACGAAACTTCCTACAAAAGGGTGGGTAAGTCACAAAGTAACACTTGGTTTTTCGAGTGTAAATCCTTTGATTTTAGGAACTAGTGACAAAAACTAATCCTATTATTTCTTTAGTTAAAACTAAACTTATTATCAGAAATGGAAGAATTCCAAGTGACTATGTTCATGAATGATTAATCTGGGATCGAAAAGAAGTTAATGATTATAAAGTAATTTTTAAAAACCACTTAGAATTTTTGTTAATAAGTCTAATTACTGAAGGAATAAAATGGTATTAAAAATTCACATAGTTAACTCAAGTCAAGTCAGTGAGTCAGTACAGACTGAGACTCTGGGGTACTTAACGTCGTGCGGTCCGGAGGGACAGATAGTGGTTGAGGGCCTCAAGTGGGTTTGAGTGTAGGTAGCTCAGTCACTACGGTAGGTCGGTAGGGTAGGAGACAGCAGGGGAAGAGGAGGACGCGGGTTAGGGAGGGTCGTAGTCTCAGAAAAGGTTACTCAGTTGAGAAGCGTACTCCACCGGTTTCATGACCTCAAAGTCGAAATCGTAGTAAGGGAGGTTTCTTTAGGGTCCCGACTAGAGGAAGTCTTACCTGACCAACCTAGAGGAACGTCAGGTTCCCTGAGAGTTCTCAGAAGAGGTTGTGGTGTCAAGTTTTCGTACTTAACAAGTCACGAGTCGGAAGAAGTGTCAGGTTGAGAGTGTAGGTATGTACTGGTGTCCTTTTTGGTATCGGAACTGATCTGTCTGGAATCGGCCGTTTGATTACAGAGACGAAAACTTATACGATAGATCCAACCAGTATTGAAAAGAAGGTTCCTCATTCGCAGAAAATTAAAGTGCCGACGTCAGTGGTAGACGTCACTAAAACCTCGGGGTTTTTTATTTCAGACTGTGAAAGGTGACAAAGGGGTAGATGAAGGGTACTTCACTACCCTGGCCTACGGTACTAGAAGCAAAAGACTTACAACTCGAAATTCGGTTGAACAAGTGAGAGGAGAAAATGAAAGTAGTTCTCCGAAAAATCGAGGAGAAATGAAAGACGGTATTCCCACCACAGTAGACGTATAGACTGCAATAACTATAAAGAGGGGCGTTAGAACTAAGGTCGAACACAAAGAAGGTCAGGTCGCAAAGAGTACTACATGAGACGTATCTTCAATTTATTCGTCCCACTGTTATATGTCGGAACTGCATGAGGAAAAGGATAAACCTTGGTCAGACAAGAAGGTACAGGTCAAGATTGACAACGAAGGACTGGACGTATATCCAAAGAGTTCTCCGTCCAGTCCACCAGATCATAAGGGTGTACAAAGTCTTAAAAGGTGTCAAATAACACTAGGTGTGTCAGTTTCCGAAACCGTATCAGTTATTTCGTCTTTATCTACAAAAAGACCTTGAGAGAGCGAAAAAACTACTAGATCGCCTACAACCGTTAAATTCACATATCAGTGAGTTATTCCGTATTCCCAGGTGTATTTTTAATGGAGAAGTTCTAATTTAAGTACAAATGCAATTATATGTCTTCACTTTCAGCGAGTCAGTACAGACTAAGAAACATTGGGGTACCTAGATGTCAGGTACCTTAAGAGGTCCGGTCTTATGATCTCACCCTATAAATAGGGAAGAGTTCGTCTAGAAGGACTGGTCCTTAATTCGACCCCAGAGGACGTAATTTCCCTCTAAGAAATAGTTGACTCATTAGTCCCTTCAGACACTATATTTCTTTCCACCAATGTCTATCTTTATAGGTATCAAAAATAGAAATAGTTGACTGTCCCGGATCTTTGTTACTGAGGGTCATTGTTACTCGTATAGATCTATGATCGAGACCAAAGATTTTGTCAAAAGGTTAGTTTTATGAAGGAACCTCTTTACATACTAAGATCCTGAACCCATTCTTTATATGTCTGACTTAGACCTTGTAGAAAGTCACGTATCTTCATTCCTTCGTGAATCTTTTTGAGTGTCATTCTTCCTTTACGGTTTCCTTTTTTCCTATTTTAACTTTGTCGAGGGTTAAGGGTTTGACCTTTTTAGACAAGTTGTTTTATTCATTGTATTATAATTAAATATTGGGTTTCACATTTTATTTATAAGTACTTAGGTAGGATTATACTTATTTACTGACTTACTTATCTATTTATGTACCTACTTGTATCTAATTAGAGGGTACATCTAATTAGAGGGTACGCTTAAGATTTATTAAGTATATCTGTGTTGCGAAAGTTCCTTCATTTCGGCTTGAGGGATGAGGAAGTCACACCCGACGAGTATCACTAAAGGAAGGTTTCACACGTAATGTGTCTGCCTCTTTTCCTCATTCAGACATCACCTCTTTAAACTACTTAAAGTTATCTCTCCGAAGGAAGTAATATGGATCAGTCATGAAGAGTTTTAACAGTTCCAGAAGATTTTGTTCCAATCAGACTCTTTGACAGTGTCGGTTCCCCTCAGAGTCCTCTATACTGACAATTCACATTACCTCATAGTACCTATCTTAGGACCTTGTCTTTTTCCTGTAATCCATTTTTTACTCCGTTAGACTTACTTCATAACTGAAGTCAATTATTATTACATAGTTATAGTCAAGTAATTAACACCGTTCATTTAAATTCTACTTATGACGATTAAATTCTACTTAAACTTTTTTATATACCCCTTGTATACTCCTGAGTCATGATAGAGACATTGAAAAGACATTTAGATTTTGATAAAATTTAACTTTTTGATAAAAATTTTTCTGTGTGGGAGTCATTTTAGTTTTTTTCTTTGGGATAATATACAATGAAAAGTCAGTGGATAACCGTTTAATACTTCGAAGGATGTAGGTCCCCCTTTATCGTCTCTATTGGGACCTGTTTATCAAAAATTCAAGATCTGTAACTTCGACATATAACGTCGTATCTCTACTTCTTGCAATACGGAGTTAATTGAACATCCATAAAGTTCACTCATTCTACTACGACTCTCTCTCTCCCTTCTACACCCTTTCTCCTTGTATAATACACTAGTAAGTCATTCACTTACTATCAGTGAGACAACATAGAGAAACGTTGGGGTATCCGACATCTGAAGGTTCGAGGAGACGGGTACCCTAAAGGGTCCGTTTTTATGACCTCGCCCAACGGTAAAGGAAGAGGTCCCCTATAAGGGCTGGGTTCCTAATTTGTGTCCAGAGATCGTAACGTCCGTCTAAGAAATGGTAGACTCGGTGGTCCCTTCGGATTACACTAGTAGTGACGACGACGACGACGATTCAGCGAAGTCAGTACAGCCTGAGACACACTGGGGTATCTACCGTCGTGTGGTCCGAGGGGGTAGGGACCCTAAGAGGTCCGTTCTTGTGACCTTACCCAACGGTAAAGGAAGAGGTTACGTACTTTCACTCTTCACTTTCACTTCAGTGAGTCAGTACAGACTGAGAATCGCTGGGTACCTGACATAGGGAGGTCCGACGAAGTAGGTACCCTAAAAGGTCCGTTCTCATGACCTCACCCAACGGTAACGTAATGATCCCTAGATTTATCGTCCCTTACAAAAATTTTTACAAAGACACAGTAATACAAAGAAGTAGGACAAGACCGGATCGTTATCCGAAGAGTAGAGCACACATTGATTTTTGAAGTACTCAACAGGTACCAATACCAGATCCCTTTAATATGTAAAGTGAAATCGATTATCTAACCCTTCGGAGATGTCTTTTATTTTGTGTAATTACACCTTTTATTATTGTCACCTAACAACAAGTCAGAGATTCAACACAGGCTGAGACGCTAGGACACATGATGTCGTGAGGTGTGAAGGGACAGAAAATGGTAGAGGGTCTCGAGCAAGTTTGAGTACAGGTAACTCAGTCACTCCGGTAGGTTGGTAGAGTAGGAGACAGCGGGGAAGAGGAGAACAGAAGTTAGGAAGGGTTGTAGTTCTCATAAAAGGTCACTCAGTCGAGAAGTGTAGTCCACCGGTTTTGTAACCTCGAAGTCGAAGTCGTAGTCAGGAAGGTCACTTATAAGTCCCAATTACAGGAAATCCTATATTATCTCCTATCTAATCCAATTCATTTATTTAAATTTTAGTTCCTTAAATACTACGAACTGAATTAAAATATAGATATATATGTAATATAAGAATGGAGGGTGGGGGAGAGGGGACGGGGGTGAAACCCCATCCTATAAAAATCAACCTTTGGATTTTTTTTATTTTAGATTTCGTCTATGATACTTTTAGAAAATTGAAATACCTAAAAGGGTTCCTTCTCTGTAAAAGAATGTAAACTTTTAACATTATTATCATCTATTTAAAAGTAAAGTTTAATGGAACACTATTTGGTTATCTTCTTTATCAAACATACCTTTCACATTTGTTATATATATGTAGTATCAACGAACGACATCAGTAGGGTGTAAAATATTGTATTATAATTGTTCAATCGTCTTGTGACAATTTAGTCCAGAAGGTCTCTTTTGACAACCCTTTACGACTAAATACAATAACTATACAATTTTAGATTAGTTTTGGAGATTACTTAAATGTCTCGTTTTCCAATTCTACGAAAGGACATTAATAAATTCCTTGGCTCAATAAACGTGGAGAGAACCACCGTAGAAAAAGTTCTCTACACTTTAGGACTTTCAAGAAATACAGACTCAAATTAACATTCCTTTCGTCGGTGAATTTAAAGGGTAAACTTTCCTGGTAGAATATTCTACGAGGTGTAAAACTTCTTTTCACATTCCAAAATAAGGATTTCCGACAATGACATAATGTTTCGTAGTAGTGGTAAGTACTAAGTTATAATATTCTTTATTAATACATTTAAGTCTTCAATTTCGTATACGGTGTCTTTTTAATAAGTCAATAAATAGTATCAAAGTATAATAGACAATTAAAAATTTTTCTTTCACTATGGGTGGTTCAAAATTTTATATATAAAATATGGATTTTTCTTACAATTAATTGTATATAACTCAGTAAAAACGATTATAAACACACCAGAATTCAATATATTCTGGGAGCACCAAAACTTAAAAGATCAGACACTTCGTATTGTTTTAGTGATCTACGAAATATCCTGTTAAAGAATAAAAATTTAAAATATTATATTTGAGTGACCACTGTTTCCCATACAGAATAACGATGTCGCATCTTCTCACGAACTGTATGTTTTATTTATAAAAAACTGACAGATTTACTATAAAATTACAGGTAGTGACCTTTTTACAATAGTTTGATTAGAGGGTACAAATATTCAGTAAAGGTTTACAATTCAAATTGTAATCAACAAGTACGATTAACATTATGAAACTAAGTCTCAAAGTATGTTTCAGTAATTTATTCAACCGAGGGATTGTACTTTTAGTTCTAAACATCATCAATTTTAACTAATATTTTACATTCACCAATTATTTACCAAATATTTATAACGAATAATCATCAATTATTTCTAGATCGTCCAAAGAACAGATTGTATATTTTTATTCGACGATTGATAAATTGAATACCGTAGTTGGTCGAATAGAAATGATACGTGTACACAGACCCATATATAAATGTACCGTTAAAATATTTAAAGATTTCCTATAAAGATTAGTAATTGTCCTTTATACAAGGAAAACTTTTAATTTTGAGGTAAACGTAATTACAAGATCTACCATTGATAAAACGGACGGGTCCCGTGAAAAGTCACTTGAGACGAACGTACTGTTACTGTTGGTTCTTTATGTTTCGTAGGTAAAGTAACTGGGTGTTTTGTATCCGTGTCATACAGAATAACAGTCTGTTACTAAAATCACTAATTGATTTCTGTAGAATTAAGTTAATTTTAATTGTTATTTTCCTTTTGAGAGTATGATAACTTGTAATAGAACAAACGTTCATAAAAAAGTTCAAAATAGACTATGTCATTTCTGGTTTACGATCAATTAATGATACCCCAGTACACTCAAACATGTACCAAAATATCATAATAATACTATCAATATAATTGTTTTACATAAAGTTTTACAAATTCTTTTGTATTCTTATCTCTATAATACTGACCTCTTCCATTTTTTTTGCCCCCTCCAATGTCACTAAGATATGCACTATATCGGGTCGGATCGTATCGTGTCACAGTGTGTCACAGTGTATAAACGTACTACATTAACGTACACGTATATTTAATAAGTGTACGTGTGTAAATTAGAAGACACTCTATTCTAGAAAGGTCCTTCTTCAGTTTTTTCCATTCTTGACCACCCTTCGTATAATTTTAGATACAAATATTAAAAGGGTTTGCTGTAAGGACTGTAAACCTTTTGTATTAATATCATTTATTTGAAACTAAAACGCAATGGGATATCCATATTTTGCTCACCTTCTTAAGTATAGTGTCACATTGTAAACGTGAAGTTTGGTAGTTTAAGAACTCTACTCTTCCTTATCTCAATAGACTGGATCGATAAGTAAAGAACACAAAAGGGTATATTTCGGTTCTCAACGACTTTTTATCGTTTTTTTTTTTAGGATTATCCCTTAGAATACGAAATAAATTGGTAATCTCAAAGGATGACGACGACGATTCAGCGAAGTCAGCACAGACTGAGACACGCTGGGGTATCTGCCGTCGGGTGGTCCGAGGGGGTAGGGACCCTAAGAGGTCCGTTCTTGTGACCTCATCCAACGGCAAAGGAAGAGGTTACGTACTTTCACTTTTCACTTTCACTTCAGCGAGTCAGCACACGCTGAGAATCGCTAGAGTACCTGGCGTCGGATGGTCCGAGGAGACAGGTACCCTAAAAGGTCCGTTCTCATGACCTCACCCCACGGTAACGGAAGAGACTCTCAAAGGAAGATCCGTCGGAGTTAAACGGAGGGTTGTAAAATGAAGTCTCAAACATTTCGTCCACCCTTTCGTTTTTTAACTTTTTCTTTTATTACTATTATTTTTATTTTGGTACGAAAATTTCCGTAGACTCTTGTTGTTGTTTTTTTTCCTAAGTAAAAAGGTGACCATGTACTTGTGTAAGAATGACCTCTCTGTACAATTCAAACAAAGGATTTTAGAAAAATGTCCGACTTATACTTTATGAATAAAATCGGTATAGACATTTTATGTTTAAAAAGTCTATACAAAGAGTCCTAATAGAAGTTGTCATTTGTAATAAAATAATTATGAGAGTTTTCATAATATTTATTTTTTAGCAAATCTATCTTTAAACTAAATGTTATTCGGGAAACTAATAGGTAAAGTAATTATATTAAAATCGAATCGGTTATATAACCAGGTACTGGTAAATTCGAGTGTTTTATTGACTCTTTTGAAAGTCTTGGAACTCAAATTTGTATTAAGATGGTGTTTACTATCACATGATTTATTGAAGGGGGACATACAGGTTATATTGATTAGGAGTACTTCCAACCGACCTACCTCTTTAATATTTCATGGGATATTAGACCGTTCGAGGTTTGAACTCTTTGTAGCACATTATATTGTGATGTAAAAATATAACGACTAATATATAGTATCGTGACTCTACCTTTTTCACCGTAACTTTGTCACTTTTCTGTATACCACTGATCCAGTAAAAATTTACCCTTACCGCATTTTTGTAAAGAGGGGTTCAAAGACATGATTTTTTCGGAAATTTTATGGTCTTTTGAGAATCATCGAAGTACTGACACATGTCAGAGAAACAAGTACACAAGTAAGTATTCACAACTCGTAAATAAACGATTCGTGAAACGATATGTGACCTCTTCCTTTACCGTTGGGTGAGGTCACAAGAACGGATCTCTTAGAGTCCCTGCCCCCTCGGACCACCCGACGGCAGATACCCCAGCGTGTCTCAGCCTGTGCTGACTTCGCTGAATCGTCGTCGTCGTCGTCACGATATGTGTCTCTCTAGTTTCTATTTACTACAATTCCTAAAGTGTAAAGTCGTGTCCTACATCTCCATGTCTTCCTATTAATGTTATTTTATACCAATCTTAATTTTATTCTTTTACTTAGTCCTCGGTTTACCTAGTGTATAGTCACTTGTTGAATTAACTGAACTCTATCAGTCTCTCAGATGTCTCGAACTAAGAAAACTTCCTGTAATTCTTTTATTCTAAAAAAAGTTCACTTTTTTTAATTCTTTTACCTATAGATAGTCTTCACTGTACACGTTTTTGAGTCTTAACACTCACCTGTAACATTCAAGACACTATTAAGGTCATATTGACCTCAAACCTTACTTACCACCTTTGTTCTCTCTCAATTCACTCGAACGTTACACCAACACCGTTTCGACATTTTCCTCCCAGTACACCCACTACGATTCCCCAAACCAGAAACAACAATTTCCGTATTGAATAACAGGAGGATCCTGAGTAGATTATTTACTCTCCTATTTATCTCCAGACTCATTTTCACTGGTTACTTATATCGTGAAATTTAATGATCCCTAAATGGGTCCCGTCAACTTGGTCTCATCGACCCAGTCTTTAGTCTTACATCACCACAATTTTTTACAGACCTCTATCGTTCTTCATCTCGGTAATTCACTAATAAGAAGACTAATCAACCACTACTTCTTTTCTTCTTTCTGACTCACCGTCGAACTCTTTTTAACACTCAGAACTAATAAGAAACATTTGACTTCTCTTCAATCTTCTCTGTTTAGTAACCGTAATATCATTTATATCCCTCTAAACTACCTCGTTATCTGCTCCGTCCACCTTACCCTAAATTGAAACTGTTTTCCACTCCGTGTGGAAGGAAATTCCGACCTCTCTTTCAATTGTCCTGTCCATGATAAAGGTCTTGTGTCTCTCCTTTTTTCCTAAATTTTTCAACTTTGTAAAGTTAAAATTCTCATATCAATTTGTTACTATAAACATTAAGTCATATTATTAAGTCAAGGTTCGATAAGTACCGTTTATACATTTCGAAATATACTTTCAAATTCATCACTCTTTACCATCACTTTATAATGAAAATACCTATTACCACTTTTAAATAAAAGAATAGGTGGGTTCCTACTATCGATAGACCAAATTATCCGAAACAAGGTAACATCGAAGTATAACAGTTTATTAACAACATTGTTTCTCGTCAATTTTTTAACTACGAACAACTCAAAGATAAAACGTTGTACATGATAAAAAGTACAAAAGGTTTTCGTGAAACTATTTTCACGACAACAGGTATAATCATCTTTTACTTTAGATCCGAGTCTTTCTAATTCCAACACCCGTATATTGATCTATGATAGTCTCGGTTCTAGGGTGGTAGTCTTAGACACTCGAAGAATAATATGGTCCCATGAAAAGAGACATCCCGACAGATGTAAAAATTATGTTGGGAATTTAATTTTAAAATCTTTTATGGAAGTACTCTTTACTGATTTTCACAGTGAAGTTCTAAAAATAGAAGTTTTTCAACATACACCGGACTACCTCTTTACCAACTTCCTTTACAACCTCTCTACCTATACACTGAAAAGAAGTGAACATCCTCGTCCCCTGATCGTTTAAACCTACAACAATTGTACCAAAGTAAATGGAAGAGTCCGACTAATCAAGACCTCTATAGACTGATGTTTTGTTGGTTCCCGTACTTCTCCCTCCTTTCAATTTTAATTTGGACATTGTTCCCGTCCTTGTATAAATACTACGATCTTAGTACAATCTTAGTTTTTCAAAATTTCTACGACACTTTATTTCAAGTACCTTCCCGACCTTGGTCGTTTGATGTGATGAAGTTAATTCCAATGACACTAATTCGACATAGATATCCTGTCCACATGGTGTGTGTCTTTCAATCCTACCTTGGGACTCTTCTCCTAATAAAATCCAAATGAACATAACTTATAGTACAAGGATACTGATTAGGACTCGTAATAAACGTTTTGGTTCTTGTAGTCGTTACAAATCCAATTAAAGAAACCTTTACAATGTGAGTAAAGTTTTATGGTTTCTTGGACCATCCCGTACGGTCATTATGACGTAGTGTCAATAAAAAGATCTATGTTTCGAATCAGTAAATACTTTTCAGTGTTTTGATTTCTTTCTAACTTATGTCACTTCCTTTAATATTAATAACGGTCGAATAGTCAAAGGGAGATACATTTATATAATTTGTTTTTCAGTACTTCATGAGCCTTTAGAAGTTATACTCGATAAATAGTGTGTCCCAGTTATATGAAGTTACATAAGTGACTAATTACGTCATGTTAATCTCTCTACATACATATCCGTCTCCGTTCTAAGTAAAACACCATTTCTCTTTGTGAAAAAAGAAAGGATCGGAACCGAATTTAAAAAAGAAACAAGTCATTGTTTAAAGTTTACTACAAGTGAATTAACTTGGTTTATCAGTATTCCTTTTCCGTCATCGTCTGAATATTGATTCGTTTATCAAAACTCCTTGTTAAGAAAAAGATAAACAGGATAGTGACCATTATTAACCCTAATGAAAGATCGTCGACCTATGAAAGACATACTTTCTTTTATACTTTGATTTAATGTCTCCAATACGACTCGGGCTCTCTCTTTTCTTTACTCTTCTGTATTAACTTGGACATTTCCCAAGTAAACATCAACCCTGTAAAGGAGGATCCTTTACTTTATAGAATGTCGTTATGTTACTTATATGAAGACTAAATACCA
This sequence comes from Capra ibex, assembly GCA_006410555.1. Lineage (NCBI taxonomy): Eukaryota > Metazoa > Chordata > Mammalia > Artiodactyla > Bovidae > Capra > Capra ibex. The sequence goes on from SJYO01053324.1 coordinate 41,864, forward strand.
TTAATTAAGACTTACACCTAATAGGTTGTGTCACGAGTGTTATCTTCTACTTGACATGTTGACTTAATAGTCGCGGAACCTTCATTTTAATTGAATTGGAATCGTCTTTCACTTCAAAACATGGAGTAGAGGTGTAACTTTAGTATCTAGTTCGGTGAGACAGAATAAAGTGACGGGTCTCCAGATTAATATTTACCCTTTACTTCGTTTCTTCCTTATCGAAAGGATACATAAGGCGGTACTGTCTTCATAACAACCTTTAGTGTGGTTCAAATCACTTTCCAACTTATGGAAGTGAGGTAAGAAAGATTGGAGTTCTATTCTCAGTCTACTGTCATCTATAACAGGGTACACTTTCTTACGAAGAAGTATGGGTTAAAACCTTACCCTATCTGTTGTTACAACTTGTCACGTGTACGAACGGAGACGATTTTACTATTTATTAATCTTACACAAGGATTTACAACCCTAGGGGAATGAATTATAATCAAATAAACTCGAAATTGGTGTTAAAAACTGACATAGATCCAACGTTTTAAGTCGTAGGTGTAAATCAGAAGTCGATGAAGATTTCCTTTTCTTAATTAATCGATACAAGTGATAAAGAAATTTAACGATTCACCATTCAATCAAATTAATTTGACGACTTAATCTAAACTTCTCTATTTGGTATATTGAAGTACGTTAGTTATGGTACATAAGTCCTCTTGTTTGAGACCTTAATGAATATATTAGTCTTAGTTTACATCTTGTCTTTACTGTGTTTAACTTTATCAGTTTATCTTTATCCTGTTGTATTTGGTAGACTTACGAAAGTTTATACATTCTAAATTAAAGTTATCTTATTAAAAACTTAAAATTTAAGAGTAAAATGTAATAATTTTTTGTTTAAATACCTGAGGTACAAAATCGCGTCAAAGTCAAGGTGTCCTTATGACTTGAATGGACTCACCATCCATGTAAACGATGGTAACTACTGGGATGTGACTGTGCAGTAACGGTCAGTTTCAGGTATCAAGTACAGTGTCAACAATCAGAACTATAACATGTCAGATACCGAAATATGCTTTCTACTTACCGGAGTAATATGATAGTATATCTCTCTAAGTCACAAGATTTTCAGACACGAGACGAACAAGTAGCAAGATGGGGGAGTAGGGGTCGTTGGTGACTAACCACAGATAATAAAACGGAGAAGATTACAGTATCTTAAACAACAACGACAAGTTAGTGATTCAGCCCAGATTGTGAAACACTGGGGTACCTGATATCGTGGGTCCAAGGAGACAAAAGGTGGTAAAGGGTCTCAAACGAGTTCAAATACAGGTACCTCAGTCACTACCATAAATTGGTAGAGTAGGAGACGGTGGGGTAAGACGAAAACGGACGTCAGAAAGGGTCGTAGTCCCAGAAAAGGTTACTCAACCTAGAAGTGTAGTCCACCGGTTTCATAACCTCAAAGTCGAAGTCGAAGTAAGGAAGGTTACTTATAAAATCTCAACTAAAGAAAATCCTAACTGACCAAACTAGGAGAACGTCAGGCTCTGAGAGTTCTCAGAAGAGGTCGTGGTACTAAACTTTCGTAGTCAAGAAACCAAGAGACGGAAGAAATACCAGGTTGACAGTATATATACATGTACTGATGACCTTTTTGGTATCGAAACTGATATCCTTTGAAACAGCCGTTTCACTACAGAGACGAAAAATTATACGACAGATCCAAACAGTATCGAAAAGAAGGTTCCTCGTTCACAGAAAATTAAGGTACCGACGTTAGTGGTAGGTGTCACTAAAACCTCGAGGTTCTTTTATTTTGGATAGTGACGAAGGTATACTATGTTGTCCATCGGAAAGCCTCAACTGAAAAAGGGAATCATTATACGTAAGGTCAAAGGAGGTACTGAAAAGTACCGGACTATTGAGTAAGGAAAAATCGCGACTTATCGTGAGGTAGCAGACCTATAAACAAGTGGGCAAGTGGATGACTCTCCGTAGAACAAACAAAGGTTCAAACCCGTCAATGTATATTACGTCGATATTTGTGGGTACTCGTCTAAAAACAAATCTGCAATCAAATATTGCGGAGACCCATTTATTTTTCCTTGTACTAGTGACCTAATATTGTAATATACATCACAACATTCTTTGACGAATTCTCAGTAGGGTGTATCAACAGGGTAAAACGAAATGAGGGTCGTTACTTACTCTCAAGGATAACCATGTTTAAGAGAGGTGGTAAACCATAGTAGTCATTAGGTCTAAAGCGGGGAATATTGACCACACATCATCATAGAGTAGAAAAGTTAGGTATAAAGGACCACTATACACAACACCTCGTATAATATTACATAAATAAACGGTAGATGTACAGAAGAGACCACTCCACACATAAGTCTAGAAACCGAATAGAGAAGGGGTTAATAAAAATAATACCATTTTATGTGTACTGTACTTTAATTAGAAAATTGTCATAATTAACAGGTCGAATCACTACAATTTATATACACATTACACATTACACGTTTTTAGTGGTGGTGGGTAGAGGTATCGAGTAGAATATTTTGACTTTAAGATATAAGTCATTTGCTATTGAAGGGTAAGGTGAAGTAGGGTAAGGGACCATGGGTGGTAAAATTAAAGACAGAGATACTAAAACTAATGAGACTCATTGAGTATCTTTACCTTAGTGTATCATAAACAGAAAAACACTGATCAAATAAAGTGAATCACATCATAGAAGTGCCAAATAGATACGACGTCGTATAACGGCTTAGACGAAGGAAACATTCTGACTTATTATAAGGTAACATACGTCTATGTATATATACACACACACATACATAAACATAAATATATATATGCGGTATAAAATAAATAGGTAAGTAGATTGTCACCTGTACACTCACGAAGGTGTAAAATTTAATACTTATTGTGACGATACCTTTGTCCACATGTTGATAGAGAAAATCTAGGGGGCAAGAAAAAAAATTCAAGTCATAATAATAAACGTGGTAGTCAAAAGTGTTCGTTTTTCATGTTATTAAAATTTTATCATTAAAATACAAAAAATTAAATTTAAATAAATAAAATCAACCTCCGATTAATGAAATGTTATAACGTAACCAAAACGGTATGTAGTTGTACTTAGGCGGTCCCCACATGTACACAAGGGTTAGGACTTGGGGGGAGGGTGGAGGGAGGGGTATGGTAGGGAGACCAATTTTCCGTCACACTGTCTATAAGAGTAAGAAAAACCAATTTTTCGGTTAACTGATAATATATGACTTTTAACTTTGAGGATCTTATAGTATGGTACACTATAATATAATGTCACTCTAGGATGAAAGTCAAGTACACCTATATATAATTCTTCTCTTTAACGGTCTAGTATACCTTTAAAATAAAAGTTAAGGAACTCCTTTGAGATATGGTAAATAGTGTCGTCAAGATGTTAAATTTAAAGATATTAAAACTGAATGTAAAGAAGTACTGAGTACTTCGACTCGTAGAAAAGAACACGAATAACCTGTAAACATATAGAAAAAAACCTTTTCATAGACAAGTTTAAGAAACGGGTAAAAAAACTTAACTTAACAATCTAAAGAAAACAATAACTCAAAATGGGACGACATAAGGTCTATAAGGTCTATAATTAAGGAATTGTCTATGTACTAAAGAGGATAAGACACCCAACGGAAAAATGAGACAACTATCATATACGATCACTTGTTTTACAAGATTTAAAGTACATCAAGTTAAACACAAACAGAACACAATGGATACGGAAAGGACAGTGTACGTTCTTCAGTAACGGTTTAAGTTACAAAATCTCGAAAACAGGATTCAAAAGAAGATTTATAAATAACAAATTACAGAATGTAACTTCTAAAACCAGGGATAATTAAAAACATGTACCACAAACCGTTCACAGGTAGAAGTAAAGAAAACGTACGGTACACTTATAGGTCCAAAACCCCGTGGTATATAAGTAAAGGATAACTTACCAGGACCGTGGGAACAAATTTTAGTAAACTGATATATACACTCCCAAATGAAGACCCGTGAGACAAGATAAAGTCACCAGACACACAGACATGGTGTGATAAAAATAATGACATGGAAATATCATTCAAAACTGTAGTCTTTCACTATAAGGAGGTTAAAACGGGAATAAATGTTCTGATACAACCGAGAAGTCCTATGGAGTTCATAAGTATACTTAAAAACCTACGTTAAAAGATAGAGACGATTTCTTTACGGTAACTTTAAGATTATCGTCAACATGACTAAGACATCTAGAAAACCCCATCATAACTGTAAAATTACTATAGCAGAAGGTCAGATGCTTACACCCTACGAAGATAAATACAGAGGAATTAAAAGAAGTCATCACAACATATCAAAAGTAACAGGATATAAAGATGTATATTCTAATATAGACGTGTCTATAAAAATGAAAAAAGGAAAGGTTAAAGTCAGTGAAAATAAAGAAAAAAGAACGGATTAAATAGATTGATCATGAAGGCCATGAGACTACTTATCTTCACAATAGGAACGGAAAAAGGAGAATTTCCTTTTCAGAAGTTTAAAAGTGGTAACCAATACTACAAATGACACTCAAAAAGTACATATGGAACTCAATATAACTTTCTCAAAGGATGATAAATAGTAAAAAATAAAAATAAAATAGTACTCTATAATTTAAAAAAGACGTAGTTAACTCCGTCAGTAAAGGGGGGGGAAAAAAAAGAGGAAATGAAATTACATGATACAACTAGTTCAAAATATGTAGTTTGGTAGGAACATAAGGTCTTTATTTAGAGTGAACCAGTTCCATATATTAGAAAGATTAACTTAATCTTTCGACGACTTAAACCGAAATGATCAGACATCAAAAGAAAGAAACGTTACAGAAACAGACGGAAATCAAAGTCCCTTTACGACCGGAGTATACTACGTGATCCTTTATAGGGGAACAGAAGTTCGAATCTTTTCGAACCCTTAACAAAAGTCAAGAAGAAATATACGAACGATCCTAAATGATTACTTAGATGATCCAAATCTTGAAAAGAAACAACCCGGTAAAACTTAATGACTCAGTTAGAGGAACGACGAATATCTAGAGAAATCTAAAAGATAAAAGTTCAGAAACGTCTAAAACACAGAGATCTTTAAGCGGGTAAAATAGGTACGACAGGTTAAACAACTACATGTTGACGGGTAACTTGATAGAATATTATGAAAGATAATGACATCTTAGTCATTGTCACAATGTGAAAATAAAAACTAAAATCATTAAACTCAGAATAGAAGAAAAAGGAAAGTTCAGATGGATCGATGGTCAAACAGTTAAATCAACAAGAAAAACTTCTTGGTAGAGAATCAAAGTAACTAAAAGAAAAGAAAGAAAAAAAAAAGATAAGAGTTCAGGTGAACAGAAACAAGATGAAAAATAAAAGAGGAATCTAGACGATCAAACTCAAAATTAACCAAGGAAAAAAAAGAAGGAATTCAACATTTCAATTCAAAAACTAAACTCCAAAAATACATCGGGATGTATGTCAAATAGTACCTTTGACGGAGTACAAGTGAACTCTTCTTATATGCATAACAATACAACGTATCTCGTGAGATACATACAGATAACATGGATCAACTAAATAACACAATTTAAGAAATAAAGGTATGAATAGAAGACAGACCGACAAGATAGGTGATAACGTTCACCCAATAACTTCAGAAATTCATAATATATTGATAAAGAACTAAGTTAAAACAGTTTAAAAAGAAGTACATAAGACTACCAGATGGTAATCCCCGCATTTACAAATATTAATAATACATAAAAACGACACAACTTGATAATTATTTAATACAGGAAGAAACAGAGAACACTTGGATAGACAAAATTTCAGATAGAACAGACTCTGATCATATTGGTGGGGACGGGAGAAAATTAATTATAAAAGGACCTCATAGACAAATGTGGAAAAGTGAAAGCTAAACAAAGATAGAAACTTATATTTCACTTCTATAACATTTATCCAAGTACGAAAAAAGTAAGTAAGAAGATTAGGGAAAGGACACATCTCTCAAATTGGGTAAATGTAAATTTCATTAACGAGTATTCACCCTTAAATGAAACAATAAATCAACGAACAAGAAGGATGCGGAATATCGATTGAACAGGTAGTGAAGGACGTAATGATAGAACAAGACACAGATCAACTAAATAAAAACAAGAACAAGCCAACGAGTCAGTACGGACTGATAAACACTACGGTACCTGACGTCATACGGTCCGAAGGGACAGGAAGTGGTAGAAGGCTTCGAACGAGTTTGAGTGCAGGTAACTCAGTCACTACGGAAGGTTGGTAGAACAGGAGACAGTAGGGGAAGATGAGGACGGGAGTTAGAATGGGTCGTAGTCCCAGAAAAGATCCCTCAGTCGAGAAACGGTAGTCCACCGGTTTCATAACGTCGAAGTCGAAGTCATAGTCAGGAAGACGACTGATAAGTCCTGACTAAAGGAAATCCTCACTGACCGAACTAGAGGAACGTCAGGTTCCCTGAGAGTTATCAGAAGAGGTTGTGGTGTCAAGTTTTCGTAGTTAAGAAGTCACAAGTCGGAAAGAATACCAGGTAGAGAGTGTAGGTATATACTGATGACCTTTTTGTCATCGAAACTAATCTGTCTGGAAACAGTCGTTTCTACAGAGACGTAAAATTATACGATAGATCGAAATAGTACCGAAAAGAAGGTTCCTCGTTCGTAGAAAATTAAAACACCGACGTCAGTGGTAGACGTCACTAAACCCTCGAGTTCTTTTATTTCAGATAGTGACAAAGGTAACAAAGGGTAGATAAACGGTATTTCACTACTCTGGTGTACGGTATTAGAAACAACTCGAAAAAACTTACAACTCGAAATTCAGTCGAAAAAAGTGAGAGAAGAAAGTGGAAGGAGTTCTCCGAAAAATCAAGAAGAAACGAAAGACGGCATTCCTATCACAGTAGACCCATAGACTCCAATAATTATATAGAGTGTGTTTAAAACAAAAGTCGAACACGAAGTATGTCAGGTCGTAAAGTGTACTATATGAGACGTGTATTCAATTTATACGTCGTACTGTTATATGTCGGAACTACATCAGGAAAGGGTTAAACCTTGGTCAGGTAACAAGGTTAAGGATAAGATTGACAACGGAAAACTGGACGTATGTCGAAAGAGTCCACCGTCCATTCCACCAAATTTGTAAGGAACCGTAACGGAAAGAAACCCTAACCTTACTTTCAAATGGAAAAGGTCAGGGCACCGGTGACGACTCAAAATGTTTAAACGACCGTATAACTCACGTCGTGAAATTGTCGTAGTAGAAAATTCTGAACTTTATCGAGTGGAGGTGATCCAGACAAACATCACTACGAAGGATTCCGGGTGAACTGAAGTCTGAGGTCCTACAGACCGAGATCCACTCACTAGTATGGTAGTACTAATAGACCCAGTAATTCTAGTAAAAACATATCAAGACACATAAGAACAGTGGAGACGAATTATACAAGACGAAGACAATCCAGGTATGGTAAAAACAGAAGACAACACGGGTATAAACGTACTTGACAAGGGAATCGTAGAGATTAAAAGAACTTCTCTAGAGATCAGAAAGGGTAAAATAACAAAAGGAGATAAAGAAACGTAACAAGTGCATTCTTCGGAAAGAATAGAGAGAAACGATAAGAAACCTTGAGACGTGAGTTTACCCATATAGAAAGGAAAAGAGGAAACGGAAAACGAAGTACCACAAAAACAAACAAAAAAAAAAAAAACATCACTTTACAAATTTAAGGAAAGAGTAAAAAACACACATTAGATATCAATAAAATACCAAAGGAGGTCCTAATTCAAATTGTAAAATCTCAATATTGTGAGATTAAAGGGTTCAATACGACGACGACGACGACGATTCAGCGAAGTCAGCACAGGTTGAGACACGGTAGGGTCTCTACCGTCGGGTTGTCCGAGGAGACAGGGACCTTAAGAGGTCCGTTCTTGTGACCTCACCCAACGGTAAAGGAAGAGGTCACGTACTTTCACTTTTCACTTTCCCTTCAGTGAGTCAACACAGGTTGATCAATTAAATTTATTGTATATGTCTGAGACTAGGAGATATCAAGGTATGTGTGGTAAAAACAGACAACTCCAGTGTATTAAGGTAGAAAATATATAACATATAGGAATTTGTGAATTTGTTTATTAAGAAAAATTATTAATAATAGAATTAAGACACCTTTCGTGTTAAACATGAATGTTTGGTTTAAATATTATTATAGTCAAAAATCCGATCATTGAAAAAAGAAATTTAGATAATTATAGAATTTATTACATCCTTTATTTTTCATGTCAACGTTTCGTAAAAATCTTGTTATGATCGTAAATATTAACGGGTATATACATGTAAATAATTATAGAAAAAAAGAGGTCTGACAAAGTTTATCGATACTTTGTCAGAAGGGTAAAACGAGAAAACAACAATAAAACAAATAACAAAAATAAAACCTATCAAGAGAGAGACACGATTCCTAGTCGGTCTCTACATCTGCATTTAAATGAAGTCCAAAGAAGACTCGGAAAAGGACCTGTACGTACCAGTGGAATATTAAAGGGGCACACACTTTAACAAAAACTTATAGTATCAAAAATTATATACCAAGGGTTTTCCTTTTTTTATTTTAATTTACCTATTTTCTCCCACGTCCAAGATATTTAGGGGTCCTTCAGTTAAGTCAGCCTCCTCCTCCTCAAAGTTGTTACGTTTTTCTATACTGTCACCAACGGGTAGAGAAACGTGTAGGTTTTACTCTTTGTGGTTAGTTTTAGTCTTGTGACTAGGGACTACAAGTCTTATGTCCCAGAAAGAATCGGACGGACCGAGGACTTTCAATACATGATCCACAAGGTCTTTATGCACGTATTGAAGGATGGTACACTGATCCTCATCCCTCTCTTATCGAAGATGACGTGACTCGACTTTAACTGGTTTTAATCGGTCAAATAGTCAGTTCCGAAGGGAATCTTCAATGTTCAAAAATTACTTGAGATTACAAGGTCTTATTAATGTAAATTGTTTAAGACGGTCACGTCAACAACAAATCCACCCCTCTATGTAAGTACTATGAAGGATGGGGTGGTAGAAAGAGCTTATGGTGACCGAGTAGAAAATTTAAGTTCAACAAAAGAATAACAACTCAAAATTCACAAGAAACGTATAAGACCTATTATCGAAAAATAGTCTATACAGAAAACGTTTATACAGAGAGTGAGACACCGAAGAGAACTATAACGGAAAGGATTTCGTCTGTAAAAATAGAAATTACTTTATGTCGAATAGTTCACAAAGAAAGAACCTAGGGTGGAAACCACAATATAGATTTTCAGTTACAGTATGGGTTGTAGTGAATCAATAAGAGGATACAATAGGACACTCTGAAATTATCAAAACACAAAATACAAATGCAGATACTAGGAAAAACTCATTTATAAACTTCTCACACTTCTGATACAGATTCTAAGTAAAAAACGTATACCTATAAGTCAAAAAGATCGTGGTAAACAACTTTTCAAATAGAGACGAGGAAACATGACGTAAACGAGGAAACAGTTTCTAATCAACTGACATAGATACACACATAAAATAAAAAAGACAAGAAAGATAAGGTAAGAGAAATAGATACAGAGATAACAAAATGGTTACGGTCTGACAAAACTAACCACATCGAAATATCATTCAGAAATTCAATCTGTCCCCTTCGGGAGGTAGTAACAACAAGAACAATTTATAACACAACTAATAAGACCAAGAAAACGTTCTTAGTATTTTGAAATCTTAATTAAACAGTCATGGGTGTTTCATTGAACGACCCTAAAACTAATCATAACGTAACTCAGACATCTAGTTCAACCTACTAGAAGTCTAGTCAAAAGATCTAGTTAACTGTAGATCTATTACAACAGAAGGATAAGTACTTGTATTTTATAACAAAATAAATAAGGTAAGTAACTATTGTCAGTAGTCGAACATCAAAAAGAGTATGTGTATCTAGAACATTTGTAAAACGATATGAATATGAACGTATAAAGTAACATCACTATTGCATTTATTACAAAAGTTAAAGTATAAGATGAATAAATAACATATATACGTGACTACTATATATGTTTTCACGTTCTTCATTGGAGAAAATGTACTTGTCACAAAGGACGATGACACATACCAGTGAATGTCTAAGATCCTACAAAAAAACAACAAAGAACTTAATAGTAAAAATAGGGAAGGTCAAATATAAATAACGAAAGGGAGAGTACATATATTAAGTTAGTCACAGTATTTCATTAAAAACTACAGGACCCTAGTGAGTAACACGTCAGTGGGAGAGAACCATATACTGGGGTGTTGGACTAAAGACTTGAAATCCGGATTAGAGTAAAGATGACTCAATTAATTGGGAGTATACAGAGTACTCTTACAAAGAGACACGTTCAGAGGAGTCTGAGGTTCACCCTTATATCAAAGAGATAAGTGAGTCGAGGATTATCATTGTGGAAAGGATTTTTAAAGGACGGTACATTTCGTAATAAACATTAATACCGTATGACCTATATGGGGTCGTCTTGATCATATCTTACTAGGTCAATTTAGGAACTCGTAAGGGTATTACATTTTTATCCGTTGACAAAGTTTTTTTACCCGTTTAGATATATAAGACATATAACAAATTTTCACCTCGTTGTCGTTGTTGTTTTTTCGTATACTTAACAGAGAATGAGACTTACATATGAAACTGGGCTAAAACCTTTCTTTTTTCATTATATAATTGTATATAATTTGATGTATCAAATTTTTTTTTTTGATAGACCTCTCATTATCTGATACGACAATTTCGACTGAGGAAGTATCAATCTCTCATCATCCTTCTTCTGTTTACCTTTCAACTTCTAATAAAAGTGAAAATATATTTTACCATCAATGACGTAAAAATTTTATAGATAGAAAGAAATTCTTCTTTTTTTTAGTCACCAGGAAGGTAAATAGTGAATCGTTTTAAAATAATAAACATTACAATAGAAGTTGTCTTCATGGCTAAGAATGTTTTCTTTTTGTTGTTTTTATTACAAGTTTAATTCAAATACTCGTACAATACCGAAAATTTAATAAAAACACAAAGGATTAAGAACTATTTCTCTTTTCTTCCTACACATTGACCGAAATAGAAGATACCAATATAATCGTCTATTTTAGGAAATAAGTCATATTTATAGATGATGATCGATATGTACACGTACACAAATTAGTATATGTGTATTCTAATTAGTATATGTAATAATTCATTTGAATTATACCCTGATAATAAACTTTTACTTTGAATAACGACAGAAATACTAGTACGGACGGTCTATACCAGTTTTCCATTTGAAAATGTAATTTGTAATTGAAAAATCCGTTGATATACGATACTAGATAGGGGAACTTAAATATTTACTCATTTATAAAAAGGACGGAACAACAATAAGTTCATGTTTGACCTCACAAAACCCCGTATATTTATTACTTCTCCCGTTTCTCGATATCGTTGGACAAAACGTTTTTTGGAAGAGACGAGATTAGTTTTATGTAACACACACCACACACACACACATAGATTCTATAGATTATCACTGTCTCTTTTTATTGTAATTTATGTGAAAGGTGTAAGGTCCTATAATAAATTAAATAAATTATCATGAAATTCCATTTATAATATTACAGGTACAATATTTGCTCTTTTACCTTTCAGTCTCTTCGGTCCATACTAATTACAATTTTTACACACCTGTAAAGTCCTGTGAATTTTCAAGAATATAGTTGTATCCGAAGGAGGTAGGTCGGTCGAATTGAGTACGACGATAAATAGACGAGTTTATGATGGAAAGACGTGGACCGTTTTAGGACGAATAGGTGCGAGAGTTGAAGGGTTTGGGTAGTAGGATGTAATTTTGTCTGTAAAGGAACCAAACTACGTGACTCACGATTAAAAAATCTTTCACTTAAAGACTCCCCTAAAACGTTTATTATATAATAATACGACGACAGTAAGATCCCAATAAAATACAAAGTGTTATGGTACTTTAAACTTGTCCGTAATATCATTTAAGGGGTGGTATAAATTCTCGTGTTAGTCGATACATAGATTAATCGTATAATAAGGTATATTATCTGTACCATTTTTGTTTTGTAAGATTTCTTCGGTTATAGGTATTGGAGTCTCTTTATAGTTATTGGAGTCTTTACGTCTACTGTGGTGGGTATACCGTCTTTCTCTTCTTGACTTCTCAGAAAACTTCTGTCACTTTCTTCTCTCACTTTTTTTAACCGAATTTCGAGTCGTAAGTCTTTTGATTCTAGTACCGTAGACCAGGGTAGTGAAGTATCGTTTATCTACCCCTTTGTCACCTTTGTCACTGTTTGAAATAAAACCCCCCGAGACTTTAGTGACGTCTACACTGACGTCGGTACTTTAATTTTCTACGAATGAGGAACCACCTTTTCAATACTGGTTGGATCTGTCGTATAAGTTTTCGTCTCTGTAATTGAAACGGTTGTTTCCAGGCAGATCAGTTTCGATACCAAAAAGGTCATCAGTATATACCTACACTTTCAACCTGATATTTCTTTCGACTCGTGACTTCTTAACTACGAAAATTTGACACCACAACCTCTTCTGAGAACTCTCAGGGAACCTGACGTTCCTCTAGGTTGGTCAGGTAGGATTTCCTCTAGTTAGGACCCACGAGTAACCTTCCTGACTACAACTCCGACTTTGAGGTTATGAAACCGGTGGACTACGCTTCTTGATTGAGTAGACTTTTCTGGGACTACGACCTTTTCTAACTTTCGCCTTCCTCTTCACCTGCTGTCTCCTACTCTACTAACCTACCGTAGTGACTGAGTTACCTGTACTCAAACTTATTCGAGTCCCTCAACCACTACCTGTCCTTCCGGACCACACGGCGTCAGATACCACAGTGTTCCTCAGTCTGTGCTGACTCACTGACTTGACTTGACTTTCTTCGGTTTCGGAATAAACTTCTCTATTTATCGATTGACGTTCTAAAATCCGTATTCTCATTTGACTAGCCTATTTATTAAATCTTATACTATAGTCTCTTCCGTTACCGTTGGGTGAGGTCATGAGTGGACCTTTTAGGGTACCTGCCTCCGTAGACCACACGACGTCAGGTACTCCAGCGACTCTCAGTCTGTACTGACTCGCTGAAGTGCAAGTGAAAAGTGAAAGTACGTAACCTCTTCCTTTACCGTTGGGTGAGGTCACAAGAACGGACCTCTTAGGGGCCCTGTCCCCTCGGACCACTCGACGGTAGATACCCCAGCGTATCTCAGGCTGTGTTGACTTCACTGAATCGTCGTCGTCATCGTAGCATATCACATAGCAACAACAAATAAGCGACAGTACAGACTGAGAAACACTGGGTACAGGATATCGGACGGTCAGAGGACCGGTACCCTAAATGGTCCGTTGTTATGATCTCACCCAAGGGTAAAGGAAAAGATCCCTTAGAAGGCTGGGTCCCTAGTTTAGGCACAGAGGACGTTACCGTCCCCCTCAGAAATGGTGGCCTGGTGGACCCTTCGGAAATATTTATCGTATAACCAATTAAAGTTTATTCTCTAGTACAAGACACTTATTTAATAAATTAGTTATGATTCTATAAGACGACTAGAAAACTGGATTTTTTCATAGGAAAGTTTCTCCTTTGTAACATAGTGACCCGACTTAAAAAAAAGTCGTAAAAACACTTTCTCCACACAAGAATTCTTTACGTAAGACCTAAAATCGTAAAGAACCGTCAAATATTTCTAATCAAACTCTTGGGTGTCGTCATCAAGGTTTTTACAACCATTAAATTTCATTAGTTTGTACAGACTCTATAAGAAGTTTCCAACCAATTTGTAGAATATTTTAAGTAATCGTTTAGGTAGACCTGGTCCCAGAAAAGGTCTACCCTTTGAAAGTAATGGTGGATAGTAAAAAGTACCAAATAATATCCATATCAAAATAAACCCCTGTCAACGTCTATCGACACATGTTATTTATTTCATTGTGACAACAAATTATAAGTAAGTACTCTAGGAAAACATATTGGTATATATGTTGGTGTACATTTTTATTCCTTAAAGTATAAAGACTACTCAGACTTAGTTGTGTTAAAAAAAATAAACGTTTTGGATTAAAAATCATAATAAATTACGATTAGATGAAGTAAGATTATGATTTTTAATCCAAAACGTTTACGTCTGTTATACAACTTAGGACCAAATTACTTACTCCATTTTCTTCGAACAGAATCCATGTCACCACTGATTTTGTATCAAGAGTCGAGAGGAATCTATAATACTTCTCCAAGTGTTTACGTCTCTATGACTTTTACGAAAAGACCGTATACCCTTACCTCCTTCCCACGATGTCAGTTTCCCTGATGTACATGTCTGTGTCTTGTGTTATGTAGGTGTTTAAACGTTCCTCAGAGAAAAACAAATGTTACCGACATTTTATAGCCATACTGCATGAAAAAGCATAGGTCAATCACTTTATATCTTAATCTCTAAATCTTTCTAAGGGAATGTAGTACCTTCTCTTGTACGGAATTTCCTCTCTGGTAGTGCAATACCCGTACACTAGACTTTTACTGACGATACTCACAAACAGTCTGTTAAAGTTTTTCTGTAAATTTAGTTACGGCGACTACTTTAATGATTTGTCCGTTTTTACATGGTCACTATCCTGAAATGAATCCGAACTTTACAATCGATCCCAGTTCGTTGTAATCTATTCCTGTAAATCGACTCGACATTGGATGAAAGGGAGATCCCGACTCGACTACAGAAAATAATGGGGTTCTTTAAATAATATTATTTAAGTCAACTCCACAAGACAAGGAGTAAAGAAAAAAAGGGGTACCTTGTATTCCGTGCCAACCAAATGTGTCGAGTTAGAGGAAGTGCCGGACCCCTGTAAGACCATATCAGGCTCTTAGGAGGAAAATATCTTTGTGTACGTCTGTGTGTGTCTGTGTCGACAAAGTAAGTGACAACAGTCTTCGTTAAACAAGATTTTCCTTCCTCCACTCATTACTCACACATGTGATTAAGTGTGAAATCTCTTCTGTGTCTACCCAGTAAACTAATGTATAATCCTAACTGGAAGCTTACCGTTATATGGGTCTCCTTCCTTCCGTTATAAGGGTCCCGATCACCGAAAATAGAACCCCTGGTTTCGGTAGGATTGAGAATTCCGACTACTGAATCTGATTGGGTCGGGTTCTTGTCATTAGATCCGAGAATTGTCAGACACAACTGGTCATTTTGGACCACGGTCTTATCCGTCTGTACACAAAGTTCCGACTCTGCAGATTCTCGTTTTTCTTATCAAAGTAGGAGGAGTCACACCCAGGTCTCTACAAAAGTTATAGTGTCACGGAGACAGTCACTTCCTTCCATTGAGACACGGTAAGAACTCCCTTTACACATAAGTATACGTGTTTGTGTGTATGTATGTGTGTGTCTATTTGTATGTACGATGTAGACAAAAAAGAGTATGATACAGAATAGTGTCTTCAAAATTGGACTCTCGCAGAAGGTTGACTAGGAGCGATAAACTGTAGGTAGTTCAGTTACTAATTCTCCTTAGTGTTCATCTATGAAAGGGTTAAGTTAAAACGTCTCGTACATGATAATTATCCCTATAGATCCCTATGTTTCTTCGAAACTACCAGGTTAATCAAACTCCTTTCGGACTCAACTTGTTTAATTCAATCTAAGATGGGGGATATAAATAACGTGGTTACTCAAGAAAACTATAATGGAGGTTTATGTAGGGTTGAAACAATTGAAAAGAAGTAGAAAAGACGATGGATGAAGTTGGTCCATAGAGTTTCACCAGAGAAACTTAGGCATAAAGAACGATATAAAGTAAGATATAGGTCATCGGTACTTTAAAAATATGTTATATTTATTCTAGTAAGACAGGGAGACGGATTTGGGGAAGATCTCACAGGGAAATGAGAATATAAGTTTAAAAAGGAAGTCAGAAACGGGACTGGACGGAGAGGATTGGGAGGTTGTACTTGTGTAATATGAGACACATAAGATGATATCAAGTCGATGGAACTGGATAGTAAAGGAACTTACAAAGTTCAAGAAACGGTGGACTTCTGAAAATATAAACGAGAAGGGAGACGGTCCTTGTGTGAGGAACGGGAAGAAACGTCGTGGCCCAACAATAGTAGGGGGTAGAGATGACGAGTTTACGGTGGAAAAGTCTCTTCAACAGGGAGTGTGGAGTATATTTATAAAAGGGACAGATTAGGGACTAATGAGGGATTGAGTAGTTACTAATAAATTATCACTTTCCCGAAGGGACACCGAGTTGACCATTTCTTGGGTGGGTGTTACACTCTCTGGACCCAAGTCAGGGACCCAACCCTTCTAGGGGACCTCTTCCCTTTCCGATGGGTGAGACCATAAGACCGGTCCCAGCGTTTCTCAACCTGTGTTGACTCGCTTAATGGTGGAACAAATAAGTGAACAGATACTGTAAAAAGAAGGTGATCTTATATTTATACGTAATCCGTCTCAGAAGAGACTATGAAAGTAACAACGTAAACGCAACGGATTTGTTTCTAACTTTCTACCATACATTACTCAACTATAAACAACTTAATTAAAAACTGTTTCATATGGTCTCTCCTAAGAATACTGTTTGTTTGGTGTTTTAATGTCTTGATATTAACCATCTACTATACAAGTTGTATCGTCGAAATTTGTCCTTACCAATATAAACTTTCCACTATGTATAATTAATTAAGTCTTTTTTTTTTACGTATAAATAACACTCGGTCTGTCATACAATTCATGGTTCTTATACGAAAGTACTTCTTCAATGTTACATAATTTTTCTTTTTGTTGTTGTTGTTGTTGATACGTCTCAGAAATGTTCCCAATGAACTTTTACCTTGTACGTTAATATATGAGTCTTACCAATACAATGTGATAACTGATTTCAAGTATAAAAGACATTCTTCGAAAACATTTCAAGATATTAGACGTAACAGACTCACCAAAGAAAGGAAATCAAAGTTTTTCTTTATGAAAACGAAAGGAAATAGATGTTCATCTAGGTGAAGAATCATAGTACGGAAGAACCCTTTTATTATGATTATTACTTTTAAATTACCAAGTAAGAAAGAACGAAGATGGGGAGTTTAACCGTTAATTATCTGTCACTTTCCTAATTCCCCGGTATGACTCAGGTTTCATCTATCTAGATTTGTGAAGGTTACTAAAACGATTACGACAAGTTTTGACTCAAGCTAATAAAGGTAAAGTCACAGTACTAAGTATGGGGAGGGAGGTCTTTATGTGTGTACGTGTGTGTGTGTTTGAGAAACAACAAACTACAAAAAAAAAAGAAAAAAGGGTGGTCAGGAATAGGTGAGGGAGGTATAACAGTGTCCACCAGAGATTTTTACTTTTAGTAAATAGGAGGACCGTTTCTGGTCAAGAATAAGAGTACGTTTCTATTTTACAAGTGAAAATAACAGACAGAGTAATACCGTGTACATAGATTTACCTTAATTATTCCATGGATGGTGTCCAAAAGAATCGACTAACGAATGTTCAAACTTTTACAATTATAAGTTCCTGTAATTTGGGTCTCATTTTCTTTAATCTAGGAAAGTTTATCCTCTATAAAATTGCACACCAGGGTATTTTATTTTATTTGTAAGATTTTTTACTTCGGATATTTGTAGTCCTTCTACCTATTGAACTGTGGAGTAAGACGTATAGAGACAAATTATTATAATATAAAGTAAAGGGCACGATTCTTTTGTCGGTAATGGGTTTCGTCGGTAAGCATTTGTCCGGAACACTTGTCTAACGTAGGAACAACCACCATACTATTAACTTTATTCAAAAGGTCAGAAAATACTCTTTTATGGTCTACATATTTTATGGATAATTAGTTGAGTGAGTGAAAACGTTTGTATTCAAAGTCATGACTACCGATAATTTCTTATTTAAGATGACCTTAAAAGAGAGACCTTTTCTCTTAACACTCTTTTATGGTTTCTTAATCAATTCACTAAGTAGAAACACGACGAAGACTCAACGAGGACTGACGTCATACCCTGTCATATTAATATCTGGGGGAGTTCCTGTCTGAACGTTTGTAGTACGGGTCATAAAGAGGTGAAAAACAGGATTTCCTTTTGTCCCTTTTTACTAACAGTCATTCATGTACTTTTGACATCAGACAGTAAATCAAAATAGGTACTCAGATGAGATAAGTAACTGTAAAGACTATGCAAAAGGAAAAGACAGTAGACAACTTTAACATTATAAATCCCAATCGTACAGTATCACGATAATTTGGTTCAGAAAAGCTTAAGATTGTCGTTGTATAAACGTGATATTAAATACAGTAGAAAAGATTAGGTTTATTTCTTTGTTTTCTTAACCCTCTTTCTTTTTTTCTCTTTTCCAGTACCCTTTCTCGTGTCCCTTCGACCGGATCTTTACTTTATAATTTTACGGTTTTTAAAACAGGGTTTTACACTAACATGTATAACCGCAAAAATCAATTTTGACAGGTTCCTATAAAAAAGGGAGTACGTTCTCTACTTTCTGCAACGTAAGGATCTCCTTCTTTATCCATCAAAATCATTTGTACTAAAAGAAAAAGACAAACTTAGTACCGAAAGTTATATAAGGGAAATGTCGTCAGAGATCTCAGTTCTGGTACACGGAGTCAGAGGACAAGAATTACAAGAGTATAAAGTTCAAGTCCTTAAACCGATTAGAAAGTAAGTCTGATGACAAGACCCAATTTGGTGACCAAAGAAAATCGGAAAAAGTGAAAACTCTCAGTTCTCCGTCTACTAAAAATAGATGAACGGAATAAAGGTACATATCGTAAATAAAAGTTTTTATATCAATCGTTACAGTAAATTTCGATCGAGTTCTTTTATTAAAAAGAACAACTCAAGAGAAGACCATAGGGAAGGTAAGAGACAGACAATTTAAGACTCATTAATCCCACTTATAGTTCCCTGGTAAATAGTGAACTCCAAAAGAGAAACTGTCAGTGATTCCGTACGAGATCGGTTCCGATCCTCCAACTACTACAAAATAGAATTTGAGACAAGTGCAGTTAAAAGTATTGAAGTAAAAAGGATCTGTAAATCACTGGAGACTGACGGTAGGAAACCCTGTACACTCCCTCCCTCCTTCTTTAAAAGAAGATGGGAAGATCTAAGAAGACCAACCAGATTCTTCATTCCACTACTCTCTGTCTAATTGTCGTATTTTAGTTTCTTTTCAATTTATTGTACATTTACACCCTCTCTACGTCTTTTTAATTTATTGAGTGGTTTTACCGTCCTTGGGAGTGGAAGTCAGTACAGACTGAGAAACAGATAGGTCAGTCACTATGGTAGGTTGGTAGAATAGGAGACAACAGGGGAAGAGGAGGACGGAAGTTGGAAAGGGTCGTAGTCCTAGAGAAGGTCACTCAGTCAAGAAGTGTAGGTCACCGGTTTCATGACCTCAAAGTCGAGTCATAGTCAGGAAGGTTACTTATAAGTCCTGACTAAAGGGAGTCGAACGACGACGACGACGACGACGATTCATGACGGAAAAATTGGAGTGGAATTGATGTCGGAAATCGAGTTCTGTTATGTCTTACAACGCCCAAACCTTGAATTTTCCCCTCCTTCCTTTAACTGTACCTTTACCTTTTCGTTTTCAAAGGATTTGTTTACAAACGACTTGGAAAGTCTCTGTTATCCTGAATCTTTCCTTAAAATTGTCTCAGACGATTAACGACGGACGGTGTGGATCAAATATAAAACCCCCGGGGTTTTAGTGACTTCTACCACTGACGTCGGTACTTTAATTTTCTACGAACGAAGAACCTTCTTTTCAATACTGGTTGGATCTGTCGTATAATTTTTCGTCTCTGTAATGAAATGGTTGTTTCCAGGCAGATTAGTTTCGATACCAAAAAGGTCATCAGTACATACCTACACTCTCAACCTGATATTTTATTTCGACTCGTGACTTCTTAACTACGAAAACTTGACACCATAACCTCTTCTGAGAACTCCCAGGGAACCTAACGTTCCTCTAGTTCGGTCAGTGAGGATTTCCTTTAGTCAGGACTTATAAGTAACCTTCCTGACTACGACTTCGACTTAGAGGTTAGGAAACCGGTGGACTACGTTTCTTGACTGAGTAGACTTTTATTTATAGGACTATGACCCTTTCTAACTTCCGTCCTCCTCTTTCCCTACTGTGTCCTACTCCACCAACCTACCGTAATAGTTGACCTACCTGTACTCAAACTCATTCGAGACCCTCAACCACTACCTGTCCCTTCGGACCACACGACATCAGGTACCCCAGTGTGTCCCACCATGTGTTGACTCACTGACTTGACTTGACTTGTGGATCAACATCACTCTCGAGGAAGTGACTTTGTCCAGGAGATATAAGAATTCAGTCAATTCCCTTTCCAGTTACAAAGAAACTTTCAGGAAACCCGGAACTAACAAAAGTCGAGTTTTACAAAGATTCCTTTATAAAATCTCACCGTTCAAAATGAGGTATCTGTAATATAAGTGTCTAGAGATCTAGGATTTTCACGTAATGATGTGTTAAGAGACTTGGAAAAAAGGAGGAACGGTGGACAAGATTTGAATGATAAAGATTCGTGAACCACGAATAACCACTATTAGTATATCTCAAATATATTGCACTGAGTCTCCCTCCGTGATTTCCGTCTTGGTAATTCAAAGGTTTTTGGAATATTACTTCCAAAAAAGTAATGAAAGGATTCCTATGATCTCGAATACGTAACAAGTCACTCTATGGACTCCGCCTAAAGAAAGTTAAACCAATGAATTCCATCAGTAGATGAAGTCTGGTCTAATTGAGTTATACACTAGGTTATAAAGGTGAATTTGAAGGTAAAAAGACTCCGAAGAGTGAATATATACATCGATGTAAGTAACTCACTCCCCCCTTTTTGAGTCGACGTTTTATTTCCGTTTTCTTAGAGATCTTTTAACAACAGTTCAAGGTCTAGAACTTTAGTAATCAGTTTGTATATAAAAAATTTAAAACATAAGATAAAACCGTACGTACCCATACGATTCAGTGAAGTCAGCATAGATTGAGAACACACTGGGAGACATGACGTCGGATAGTCCGAGGAGACAGGTACTCTAAGAGGTCCACTCTTATGATCTCACCCAACGATCCGGGAGGAAGTCCCCTAGAAGGACTGGGTCCCTAACTTGGACGTAGTGATTGCAGAGGACATAACCGTCCGTTCAAGAAGTGTTGATCGCGGTCCTTCAGATCGACCAATTGTTACAACACTGTCAAACTTCTTAGACAGTTTCTGAAAAGTGGTTCAGTAAAAGCAGAGGGATCAGGAGTTCGCACGAGAATGTTAGTCCCATCTTAAGAATGGTCAAGTCACGAGCTCTGACTTATTCTTTCGGTGCTTTAGGAACTTTTAGTTCCTAAAATCTTAGTAGATCACCTTTCGCTACTGTGAATTGATTTACCAGGAAAGAGTATGAGTGGTGTCCTCTAAGATTTTTCGAAAAGGATTGGCAACTCTTAGTGAGAATACTAATTGCTTCAGGTATTTGAAAAACCTTTTTCCCCATAAAACTTTTTAATACATCACTGTATAAGAGGTAGTGGTTTCTTTAATTAAATATGTGGTTTTTAACCTTTGTAAAAATTTTAAGTATCTATGAGGAGGGGACTCCACAACCGTGAAGATTACCAGACTAATGTCATATAGACCAACTCTGAAGACGACATATTATATTTTGGTAATGAATGTCGGTATCCAAAATAACAATGAGACGGTCCCATGTCTATAACTGTCAAACAATTCTTTGTAAAACCTTTTCAACTCAATCTTTAGGGGTTTAATATGAATAACTGATAACTTTACGAATTTAATAGTATAAAAGTTATATTAAGACTGGAGAATTACGATAAGTTTATATTCGATAATAATGACTAAAATCTTATACTGTAGTGACGTTGGACTCCGAATTGTCGAAAACGTTTTTTTGTCGTAGGAGTTGACGACTATAAACAGAAGAAAAAATTATCTTCGGACGTTACTTAATTTACTTTTTGATTGGTCTTGTCGTGGTGACTAATGATTGGTATTATCGGTCGAAGTTTACACATAGGACCCCAAAGTCTACTACAGTATTTGATGATGACGTTTAGATTATCATAACAACGGACCTTCGATTCGATAATATCATACAAATTAAAGTGATTCTACATTTAATGCACGAAGTCGGAACTCATCATCACAACCGATGACAGTGAAAGTCAAGAATAAAAACGTCGACAGTCCGAACGTTACAAATACCGACAAAACAAATAGATCGTCGGACAACATCGATAATAAAATTTCTATATATGTATATATACGTACAACATATATATTCAATTTTTATATATAATTAAACGAGCATGAGACGCAATGAGAAATCTAAGAAAGTATTAACGATTTTCGACAATAAAATTCTCACCCTTACTTACGAGGAGATGATCGTGACGGACAAGAAAAAAGTAATACTTCAGGGATAAAGTCTCCTAGTCAAGTCTTTTGAGAAGAAATCTGACGGACAGGACTTATAGGGGTGATTATCTATTTTTGAAGTGTGGAAGAAAAGGGACCGTGTCTCCAATAATTTATAATACGTATGTTTCGAATAAAAACAAAGAAAGATAGTGAGAATTTTAATTCCACACTAACTAAATTACTTATTTTCGAACCCGAACCTTTTTTACTTTTGGTCTAGAAGTAAGGGGTTTAGTACAGAGTATGTCAAATATATTGATAGTATAAGAGTTATACATTTTACCTTTACGTTGATATATAATAGATATTAAAGGACCGGTATATTTCTTTAACGTAAATAAAAGAAAGAAGAGGAGTCTAAAGAGGTATCATGGACCTTAGGAAATGTTTTAGTGTATTGAGGAGATCTCAAAATAAAAACTGAGTGAGTTTCTCTAAAATGATCCCGTAGACGTCCACAGGAAGAGAAAATAGGTCCACAGGAAAATTATACTGTTGTATACCGGGTGTTAACTCTATAGTCATTTAAAGAAAACCTATAAAATTAATATAAGTTATGTAATATTCCCCCTCTCTCCCTCTGACTGTCTCCTACTTAACTTAATAGAACCTCTCAACCCCGTTTTCATTCCTCGAAACAAACAAGAACCCTACCATTTATTTTGTTGAACTAGGACTTTCCCTTTATTTATATCATCTGGGTGACTTACATCTTCAGATGTTTTCAATCTGTTTTTCTTTAAACTCCTAAATTAATATTTACCTCTTCGTCAAACCAGAAGACATAAGTCCGAGAAGGAAACATTCTCCTGTCCCTTCAACAGTTAAAGTATACTCCTACCTTAAACTATCACATTAAAATAGGTAGAAAACCTAAGAACCTTAATTAGTCCTGTAACAATAAAGGGAATGTTACGGAATATTATCTTCTTGGATCTGACCTTGTGTTCTTTAGACCCAAGATCAGAGGTCTGACAGTCAGTAACCAACTTTGTAAAAATGTTCAGTAAAAGTAAGAGTAAGAGAACTCTTTTTACTACTTAAAAATATTCCAGTCACAAACCTTAATCTAATCTTTTTGTACTTAGTGAATCCGTTCTTACAATCTTAGTAGACGTCTTTTTTTATTTTATGTTTTTTTCTTTTTTTCCTTTTCTTGTTTCCATTCTCGGACTTACGTCTATAAGAGTCTTCTCTTTCACTCTCTACTTACACTCCCTTCACTCTCCCCCTTATTATACTAAACCCTATATAAAAGTTCCCCAGAAGGTCAATATAAAAAAGTCACTACCTCAGACTTTCAGAACTCTAGAAATATTAAAGTTTCCGATCGTGACAATAACAGTAAGAAAAAACACCAGAATCTTGGTTCGTCGTTCCCTCAACCTAAGTCGTTCCCTCGACCTAAAATCAGAAACCGAAATACTGACTAAAGGTCTCAGTGACCCCTGTTCAACGGAAAGAAGATTAAAAAAGAGTGACAGTTGTTACTTCTATAATTGACCCACTTCAGACTCTATGGAAGGATGACAAGACAAAAAATAAAGAATTAAAAAATTAACTTCCTGTTAACGAAATGTCTTAACACAACCAAAGACGGTTTGTAGTCATACTTAGTCAGTATCCATATGTATATAGGGAAAGGAGAACTTGGGAGGGTGGAGGGAGGGGTGGGGTGGGGAGATCCAACAATGTCTCGGGGTCAAACTCAAGGGACGCAGTATGTCGTTTAAGGGTGACCGATAAATCAAATGTACACCATTACATTCAAA
Source organism: Capra ibex (assembly GCA_006410555.1). Lineage (NCBI taxonomy): Eukaryota > Metazoa > Chordata > Mammalia > Artiodactyla > Bovidae > Capra > Capra ibex. The sequence goes on from SJYO01053324.1 coordinate 66,376, forward strand.
GGTACAAAATTTCAAGTTCCGTCAGTACAAGAACGGAGCTCCCTGAAACGAGGACCGTTCTTGGAAAAATTCCGAGTCGTCAAATAAAATAAATGAATAAAATTCTATTTATTCCGAAATAAAAGAGTAAAGTATTTATTACGACCGGTCCAACCGACGAAAAACCACTAATCAGTTTCTCTGACTTAGGGTATAGGAGGAGGCTGAGGAGGCTGAGAAGGAAACAAAGTTGGAACGGACCACGCCCCGACGCCACCACCGGCGTCAGTGTTTACGTTTATCTAGTCGGTTCTTCCGGAACTGGAAAAGTCGTTCACCCTTCCACATTAGTCAGAGGTGTCTGTTTCGGTCCTGGACGAACATGGGTAACTACTATTTTACCCCATGTCTACCGTTGTCAGTCCATTGGTTATACGTCCGTATGCGACCCTTGTAACGCCTGTGGGAGGTCCTTCGCCCTTACGTCAAAGGAGACACTACAGTTCGTGATGTCCCAACATCTACGAGGGTAACAGTTTGTGGACGACCTACTGGTCGGGCTTCCTCTTCCCCCTCTATAAGTCGTACAAGTCGTCGTGCCGAAGCGACCTCGGGTGGAACAGAGGCCAGAATTAGTCGACGTGTAACGAGTGCTAAAGTTACCACGGGGACCTCTAGAATCACCACTACGGATTTCGGACCTTCTTCCTCCAGATCAGTTCGGGGTCTGGTCACAAGACCCGGCCGTGTCACTGAAGTGTGCGGCGAAACCGTGGTCGTGCCCGCTGTCGACCGTGGAACGACCGGTCGTCGTACAGGGACTAGAGTCCCTTCAGGAGGAACCACTTGTGTTTCGGGTGTAAGGGGACCTACACTCCGTTGTCAAAGAGGTTACGACCCAACAAAAGGTCTACGGGAGCTACCGGAACGTGTAGTAGCACAAGAACGGGTAGTCGTGGTGTCGGAAGGGCGTCTCCCTGTATCCCTAGACGACGGAGACGAACCTCGGGTACAACAGACGAGGGTGCTACTTCGTAAAACCTATTACTAGGTCTTCAACCTACTAGAATTCCTTCGTCAACCTGAAGGTCCAGCGGGACAGAAGGGGCCCGTAGTGCCGTCACACAGTCCCTAACGGTACGTCCCAAATTTCTACCACAGGAGTGTGCTCCTGCGGACCGTTCTCTCCCCGAGTCGTCAAATTTCAGCAGGGTGGAAGGACCTTAGAATCCATTTCTCCAGTAACTTTGTCTCCAAACCCGATCGAGAGACTTCGTACCTCAGTTTCTCTTCTGACATCTGGTTGTCTCTTTCAAACCCAGTCTGTTCGTCCCACAATCAAAAAGATTGATTTCTGGAAATTTTCGTTTAACTTGACAAAAGATCTTTATCAGATGGAAGACGGGTTTCGTTATCGAAAGTGACATCTCATTCACACATACAGAGTAATGAGTGTACACATTGTGAAAATTTACAATTAAATCGTTTTATAAAACTCGCGTAGAAAGTATTCGGTTCCTAACAAGATCCATGTCCCAAATATCAGTCCTCGTTTTACTTGTTTTAGATACGGGAGTACCGACAAAAAGAAGATTATCATCTGTTGACCGAATGTAAAATGGTAGTACAAAGGGGATAATGTTTGGACATTGAACCACCACCAAATGTTACAAAAAATCATAAGCACGGTCTGATTCATAACAAACACGGTCTGATTAAGGGAAGTCTGATTAATAAGACGGAAGAGAAATATTTGGATAGTCACGATCCTCTGTCACACCAGGTTGGTGAGGTAAATATACTGACGAACGTCCTGTCCTCTCCATCAACAGAGTACAATGTATGGAAGAGAGACAATCTTAGTGTGACACTCAAAAGTCTCTGTCACTCTAGTGACAGTCCAACCTAGTAACAGTAAAATAACTTTTATCTATCATTAGGAAACCTATATGTTTCCATAAAAGTAATAGGAATGGAGAGAAGTCAACTCAAATATTCATCCGCAATTTTTGTCATAAAAGACCAGTCGAATTTTCCGTTTACCGAAAATTCTTTTGACAAACTATATCTACTTCAGTCGTTTTGACTCTAGTTTTAAATTTGTTTTAGTAGTAACATTAGTTTCGTTTATGTCAAAATAACAGGAACTTTTGGATTTTCGTTTAATTACGAGGTTACCGTGACTTGATATCTACAAGTAACAAAAAGAGGGTACAGACAAACGTATGTCGTTTTAGAGCAGATATAAACTGAACTCGAGACAAATAAATAACACGAATCACGTCAACAATCAATGGATGAACTTAAAAGAAGAAATACCTCGGACCTTTCGAATAAATATAGTACCTTCGTAGTCTTTCTCTAGAATCAGTCTCAAAATGTTGGTCAAAGATTCAGTACTTAAGACATCTCATCTATATTTTGTCGTTATTTAGTCTTTATAAGATTGTCGGTACCTTTCACCTCTATAATATAACAACTCTTATAAACCATTGATACCACAGATGTCTCTCTCCTTAAGTTTAAATCCTGGACATATGTACTTGCTTCTCACTTTCCTCATTCTCACACGTCCCAAAATATTCTGACAATATTTTTCTTCACTTAATAAAAGTTTACAAACATACGGAGAAGGTAACTCTAAATAGGTTGTTCTTTGTACACGACTATAAAGAGGATTTAGTGAAGATTCTGAAGGTCTACAAGTAGTACTTACAATAACTTTGGTTGAGGTTTAGGGGCAGTAGAAACCCTAAGATAGGAAAGTGATAGCTTTCAATATATTTGACTGTCTATTAAGTCTTTACTTTTTCTTAGAAGGTAAACCGGTAGGAATGTACAATTTTTATATAGATAGATGTTTATTAAGTTAAATAATATTCATTTTGACGTTATGAAACAATCCATCGTTTGTTTTTCTATCGTTTATTTGTTCGTTTGTTTTTCGTCGTTATGTCTCAAGGAGTGATTTACTTAAATAAAGATGTTGGTTAGAGTAAAGAAAACAAGTTTCAGTGGTTTGAACACGATTAAACAATACCGTCAGGACTTTTTGTTCATATCGTACTTAAGATAGTTAGTGACTTAGAGTCATATTGATCCCGGTAAAGTGATTTTCCTTTCTTTTGATAATTCTAACGTCAAGGAGTAAGTCTTAATAAGTTTACTAAAGAATAACGAAACCGTATTTAACCTTAAATGAGGTCATCTGACATTTGGGTTTACTTTAAAGTTTGTATAGTTTTTAGTGAGTTTGATTTCGTCAAATTCTCCCTAAATCCATTCCTTTATTTATTTTCATGAGAAAAATGGGGCGTTTTGTGTACGTTAATTCGAGTTTTTATACTAGGTAATTTTATCTATTACTTACACTATAAACGTACATTAAAATTATTCTCATTAATAACACATAATTGTTTATTTTATTGTAAAGTAGTTATTAAGGGTCTGAGTTACAACCGTTGAATCTTGAAATTTTTCATCAGTTACTTCTTCTGAATTTAAAAGTTAATTATTCGAATATGACTTTCGAGTGTCTTAAGTATCTGTGGAATCTAGGAATCCCCTTTTTAGTCTACAGTACGGAAACTGGAAGACTCTCGTAAATAGGACCCTCTTTCGTATGGATTTATGGTTATTCCCTCACACATGAAATTTTTAATTTTATTTATACTCAAGAGTCTACAACGTCGACCTGTAAGGACTTTGAGAGAACCGGAAACGTTTAAAACACTATCAAGAAAAGTCTTTAAAGTTTCAATAATATGAAAAGAAGATAAGGGATTTAGACCAGAATAAACTATCCGTATAATAAGGTTTATAAGAATAAAAACACCTTACAAAATTTTAAATTAAAGGTTTACTAAAAATCTAAACAAAAATACGGTAAGAAAAAAAAAAAAAAAAAAAAATTACTATCCCAGGGGATTCTTCGTTCCTGAGGGTATCGTTTTAATCGACGATTCTATTTTGCAAGGGATTTTATCTCCCACTTACTGTAACATGTCGAACACTTTCGTTGTCTGTTCAATCCAATTACCAAAGACCACCCGACGTCAGACATCAAAACGTTTCTCAGTCTGTGTTGACTTCACTGGATCGTGTGTGTGTGTCTTTATCGTATGCAGTTTGGTATCTCGACACTTCAAACGATCGTTCATCTACGAGTGTGGACCCCTACACATTTGTACACAATCCTATCACCCCCTCTATAACGATCTTTTCATCCGTTTTCAGTTCGGTACTCTCTTGAAACGTGGTACCTTTTTTTACAATTGAAATGGAACACCCATTATCCCTCAGTGACCCCCAGGAAAATGTACGATGATCTGAGTCCACGAGTAGGGAGAGTCCCTTTACGAGTCACCCGAAGGACTGTATCTAGACTTTACCCTAGTATTGGGACCTTAGGTATTAACCGTTGTAAGGACAATGTCCCCAGGTGTAGAATCGGGGAGTTGGGGTTTAGACCGTGAAGCTGAAGGACTAGGACTTAAAGAAAGAAAAGGATAGTGTTTATGATATTCCCTACTTTATCCTATAGTCTCCAGAAATCTGTATCACTCCGTTATCTCCTCTAGTTAAAGTCACGACAAGTGAGAATTTGACTAGGTGTGAAGGACTTGTCCTTCCGACTCAAGAGAGAACAAAAAGACTCAAACGTAGTTGTACACTAGGTTTTTATTTTTAGTCACTGAATCTATCTACCTATCTGTCTGTCTGAAAAATGTTCCGACGACGTAGTCTTACGTGACCTACTACTAGTAGACCCCTGAACGAAATAACGGTTAATACACAGACAACAACAATAAAAAACAAAAACGAAAATGAAAATAACAAAAAAAAAATTCAAAACCCACACACAGACGCACGAGAGTCAGTACAGACTGAGTAACTCTAGGGTGCTTGACATCGGACGGTCCGTTGAGAGAGGTACCCTAAAAGGTCCGCAGTGTAAAGGGATTTACTCTTTAAGGGTTTTGGGTCTCTAACCACTCGGTTGGGTTCTCTATCCGGAATAAAAGACTAAAACTTTACGTTTAGTACAATGGGTGAGTCACGTATAATCTGAAATTTATTTGAGCTCTTTTTACTTGTAGTACAGAGGTGGACGACAAACTTCTCTGTGACCCAGTACATACAATTAGAAGTCAGTCAACCCTCATAAACAATTTTAGACCTCTCAACTCTTTGTACTAAGTACCGTCTCCCAAACGTAAGGAGTAGACTGGATTAATATCGACGAACACCAGTTTTACCGACTGAATATGGGAAACTCTCTAAATGACCCGATTTATTCCAACCCATCCATAATCATAAATATACGTTTGGTAAGTTCGTTGTGTATGTGAGGAAGTGTCCACTCCACAAGAATGAAACCCCAGTCTTTCGAGATAATCGTAATTATACACTACCCACTTTTGTGGGGAGGTTCCTTCTCTTTTTATACTTCTGTGTGTGCGTGTGTGAAAACTGGTTTCGGGATCTCGAAGGACATTAACATTCCGACAGTCGAATCGTGACACTGGTACATAACGTCTTAGACAAATATGTCGACAATTGTCACACGAGTCTTCAAGAAGACTCTCCTCCGTTCAACGTTCCGTACGTCGAAAAACGGAAATAACCAGTACTATTTTTACTAAAAGGGATTGACTTGATATCAACAAGTTTATTATGAATTTCACTTATATCTTGTAAATCTGAAAAAAAAGTACAAAACGAGTTAAAGACGGATAAACAAATAGGTAAAAATAACTCTGTTTTTCATGAAATTTACGTATTCTTGATATTAAGTTAATGGACTCGGATACCTCAATTTTTCTTATAAACTAGGAAAGACCACTACGAGGATTAAGTAAGGGAATGGAATTCTTCCAGACACATTTAAGTACTGGAAGTTTGTTTTTTATGTTGTCTCCCGAGAAACTTAAACGGAAAAGACCCTGTTTCCGTCACTGTCTTCTGGTGTTACCTCCCGGAGAGATACTTCTTATGTCTTGTCTTTAAAATTATTAACTAAGATTAGTAATTTAATCCTGTTACGTCCCTTCTCTTCTCTCTTGATCTCCACCCGTCTCTGTCTTTCCGTGAGGTTCATTAAAATACTTCGTACTATCCGTCTGATAAAAAAGAAACTGGACCCGTTATAAAAAACTTTTGGTTTAACCATCAATTTCAAACCTTTAGTCCTTTAAATGAGTGTCTTTAGAACGAAACGCTAAGGGTACTAGACTATTATACCTTAGACACCTAAACACTACGTTATCCGGTAGGACTATCGAGTTCATCATTTTTTAGACGGACATCACGTTCTCTAAACTAAGGACCCAACCCTTCTATACGATCTCTTCCTTATCCGATGGGTAAGGTGATAAGAACCCGAAAGGAACACCAAGTCGACCATTCCTTAGACGGACGTTACATCCTCTGAACCCAAACTAGGGACCCAACCCTACTAGGGGACCTCTTCCCTTTAGATGGGAGAGGTCATAAGACCGGACCTCTTAAGGTTCCCAACGTCTCAGTCTCTGTTGACTCACTGAAAGTAAAAGTGAAAGAAAGTCCGGTAGGTCCCGACTCACGCAGTACAATGACAACAAGTCGGCGAGTCAGTACAGGCTGAAAAACACTGGGGTACTTGACGTCATGTCGTCCGAAGGGACAGGAAGTGGTAGAGGTCTCGAACGAGTTTGAGTACAGGTATCTCAACCAATACGGTAGGTTGGTAGAACAGGAGACGGTGGGTAAGAGGAGGACGGAAGTTAGAAAGGGTCGTAGTCCCAGAAAAGGTTACTCAGACCAGAAGCGTGGTCCATCGGTTTCATAACCTCAAAGTCGAAGTGGTAGTCAGAAAGGTTACTTAAAAGTCCCAACTAAACGAAATCCTAACTAAGGAAATCCAACTAGAACGACAGGTTCCCTGAGACTTCTCAGAAGATGTCGTGGTGTCAAGATTTCGTAGTTAAGAAACCGTGAGTCGGAAAAAACAACACGTCGAGTGTAAGTATGTACTGATGACTTTTTTGGTCTCGAAACTGACGTGCCTGGAAACCTTCGTTTCGTTACAGAGACGATAAATTATTCGACAGATTCAAACGGTAATAAAAAGAAAGTTTCTCGTTCAGAAAGTTACAGTACCGACGTCAGTGACAGATTTCAGTAAAACTTTGGATTCTTTTATTTCGGACAGTAACAAAGGGGTAGATAAACGGTACTTCACTACCCTGGTCTCCGGTACTAGAAACAAAAAACATACAACTCAAAATTCGGTCACAGAAGTGAAATCGTAAAGAGAAGGTAATCGGATCGGGGCTGGACTCGACAAAATGAACGAACACAATTAAACGGTACCAGGGACTTCAGTAAATTAAACACTATAGACTTCCTTAACACAGAAAATTAAATGTTGTGGGTTTCCAGTGATAATATAAAATTTCTACTATTCTCTACCTTGTAAGGGTCATATGTCCGGTACTGAAGTTACCACTTGTCCTGATAAATTATGACTTAGACATTTCGGAGTCTTAGAAGGAGTTGTGTCTAGTGGTATATTGGTGATTATTAGACTCTAATTGTATTCTAATTGAGACAATAGGACACATATCTCGGTTTAAGTTTATAATCACCGTAACTGGTAGTCGACCTATAATTGATTATAGTCAGAGGAGGTCAAGAATGATCGACAACGGAATAACAATCTTTTAAACTCCGTTGAATATTCTAGTAAAAATTTTTCTATTAAATTTTACAATACTTTACATTGAAGTTACACAATTTTTTCAAGTGAGACCTCGAGTAAGTAAGGCGGTATATAAGTTGGGAATGAGTTGTGGATGACACAGGGTGTTTCCCACATTTCTATCATTACTTCTGTGACAGGTGGGAGTTCTTGACAGAAATTGTCCTCCAGTTTCTCTCTATTATAGTCAAGTCAAGTCAGCGAGTCAACACAGGTCGAGAAACACTTGGGTACCTGACGTCGTGTGGTCCGAAGGGACAGGTAGTGGTTGAGGGACTCGAACGAGTTTGAGTACAGGTAGCTGAACCACTAGGTAGGTTGGTAGAGTAAGAGACAGTAGGGGAAGAGGAGGACGGAAGTTAAAAAGGGTCGTAGTCTCATAAAAGGTTACTCAGTCAAGAAGTGTAGTTCACCAGTTTCATAAACCTCGAAGTCGAATTCGTAGTCAGGAAGGTTACTTATAAGTCCTGACTAAAGGAAATCCTACCTGATTAAACTAGAGGGACGTCAGGTTCCCTGAGAGTTCTCAGAAGAGGTTGTGGTGCCAAGTTTTCGGAATTAAGAAGTCGTGAGTAGAAAGAAAATGTAGGTATGTACTGATGATCTTTTTGGTATCGAAACTGTTATACCTGGAAACCTCCTTTTCATGACAGAGACGAAAAATTATACTACAGATCCAAACAGTATCGAAAAGAAGGTTTCCCGTTCGTAGTAAATCAAAGTACCGACGTCAATGGTAGACGTCACTAAAACCTCAGGTTCTTTTATTTCAGAGAGTAACAAAGGTAACAAAGGGGTAGATAAACGGTACTTCACCACCCTGACCTATGGTACTTTATTATATTTATTAACGTTTTATTTCTCCTTATTCACTCTATCTCCACGTTTGTTTTTCCTACTGTCACCAAGAGTTTAAAGTCATATGTATGCGTAGTGAAATCTATCAACATTTTCAAATCGACAGGAGTAACTGACACTAATCCTTCTAGGTGTTACGTAGAGACTGTAGATATAAAAATTGGTCACTACCTCTTGATACTAACACACCCTAAATTTTTAGTTATCCCAACTGAAGTTCGACCTCTTATCTGAAGCATTTTCTCTGTACAAAACTCAACCCGGAATTTGACCTCTCCTGTACCAGTACTTTTCAATTTCGTCCCCGTAAGGTCCGTCTCTTTAATCCTCGACATATATCTTTCTTCAATTTCTAAGTTAAACCAACTACGTATAAGTGTCTAAGACTCACGGTTGACATAACGAATATGACGTAGCAAAATATATGTCCTGAACTCGTAGACACCTAAAACCATAGGTTCCCGTGAAGACCTTGGTTAGGAGGGTTCTATGGTTTTCCGTTGACTTATAACTACTATTTATGAATTTTGATATGTTTTTCGAAATACTTTTATGTTTCAATGTGTATAATTATGACGTTAAGTAACCAATCACATAGACAAACAAATCTTTCTCGAACGTAATACTTTGAAGGTCTTATTTACAGTTTTTCATCGTTTGACAGAGTATGAAATGGTGTCACTAGAAAACTGTTAACTATCTTTGGACGTTAACATTGGAAACATATATCACTTAACCAATCTTAAATTATTGTAACTTGATCTAAAATGTTCAATCTATAATCTTATAACAACCGAACTCACCTTGTTGTTTGGTACCTTTTAAGAATTTCTCTACCCTTATGGTCTGATGGATTAGACGAAGAACTCTTTAGACATACGTCCAGTCCTTCGTTGTCAATCTTGACCTGTACCTTGTTGTCTGACAAAGGTGTATCCCTTTCCTCAGGTAGTTCCGACATATAACAGTGGGACGAATAAATTGAAGATACGTCTCATGTAGTACTCTTTGTGACCCGACTTACTTCGTCTTCGACCTTAGTTCAAAAGGTCCTTTTTATAGTTATTGGAGTCTATACGTCTACTGTGGTGACAATACCGTCTTTAACTTCTTCTTGATTTCTCGGAGAAGTACTTTCACTTTCTCCTCTCACTTTGTTCAACCGAATTTATGTCGTGTTGTAAGTCTTTTACTTCTAGTACCATAGACCGGGGTAGTGAAGTACTGTTTATCTACCCCTTTCTCACCTTTGTCACCGTCTGAAATAAAACCCCCCGAGGTTTTAGTGTCGTCAACCACTAATGTCGGTACTTTAATTTTCTGTGAATGAGGAACCTTCTTTTACATACTGGTCAGATCTATTGTATAATTTTTTGTCTCTGTAATGAAACGGTTGTCGCCAGCAGTTTTAGTTCCGATACCAAAAACGTCATCAGTACATACCTTCACTCTCAACCTGACATTTCTTTCGACTCACGATTTCTTAAATACGAAAACTTGACACCACGACCTCTTATGAGAACTCTCAGGGAACCTGACTTTCCTCTAGGTTGGTCAGGTAGGATTTCCTTTAGTCTGGACTTATAAGTAACCTTCCTGACTACGACTTCGATTTTGAGATTGTGAAACCGACAGACTACACTTCTTGACTGAGTAAACTATTCTGGGACAACGACCTTTTCTAACTTCCGTATTCCTCTTCCCCTACTGTGTCCTACTCCACCAACCTACCGTAGTGTTTGAACTACCTGTAGTCAAACTCATTTGAGGTCCTTGACCACTACCTGTCCCTCCGGACCGTACGACGTCAGGTACCCTAACGTTTCTCAGTCTGTACTGACTCGTTGACTTGACTTGACTGACTTGACCGAACAAACACTACTACCGTGTATCGTTTTCTAAGTATCAAGAAATCACGAACTCACAAGATTATGAACTATCAAGAGTAGAGCATACTAAGTTTCTGTTGTCAACAACAAGGTGTTGAATAGAAATTATCAACTAAAACACGTTGAGACGATCTTTGAGAGAAGTCATCGAATTTCCTATTCACCGACATTACGTGAGATACACGATCTCTTGTATCAAAACTTCGAGTCGTATGTTTTCCCAGAAGTTAGATACATAAGATGTCTCGTTGAAAACGGGATGACATGTTATTTTATATCCATTTATTACCGTAACGGTCCTTTTATATGACAAAACTTTTTGACACTTTATTTTAACATTTCTTACACTTTATTGTTTTTCGTCTACACAGAAACCTGTCAGTGTACAATAAGACGTATAGTCGTGAAAAGAACTGTCTGTGGTACTGTTTTCTATCACCATTACCGGACTAATAGTCTTTTCCCTTCATGAAAGTCTATAAGTAAATTCAAAGTATTATACTGAAGAGGTTTGAAATAATTGTCTCTACCGTTCATTGCTTTTACTATATCTCTTATTTATTTTATAGGTTGAACCCATGTATTGATTAACATACATGACACATCTATTAATAACAAACCCTTTGATCTATTAAAAGTTTTACGATTCATCATGAATCTACCCTTCGGAACGATAAAATTAATATATATTAACATATTAAACATATATATTTATATAATTCATTTTATGTATGGAACTTATATGTTTGTGATTTTACGTTTACAAAATTCGTGGAGTAAGATGGTAAATAATATAGTGAAGAGTCCTCAAGATAAACAATTTAAGGATCTATGTATGTTTTAGATGAAACAGTAGTTATTATATGAGATTCATCAGTAAGTACTTTTACATAACGTAACGATTAAACCGAGGAGGTCGGTCTGTCATGTCATATGAAACCCCAATTCAACCCTTTCCCACTCCCCATCTTAAGAAAAACACATAAATTCATGTAGAGTAATTGTAAACATGACTTTGGTAGGAAAAATGAGTAAGAGAGAGGACATACATTGTCTCATCTCTTTATTCAGACAGTGGTTTTGATCTTTTGGTCCGTAAAATTGATGCAGGAATTGTACAATCTAGTGGTGGTGGATGGAGTAACTATTCTTAGATCCTCTATCCTAAAAGTTCAAAGTGGAGAGGATCATTTAATTCGTTCACACTCTGACCGAAAAACTTCATAAGTGTAAAACCCGACTTGTCATATTTCACTATTTGTAGACAAACGGAATCGAGTGTTCTAATTCGACAAACCTTCACCCAACAAAAATTAATCTAATAGGTTGTTTTCTACCATTAGAGTTCGATTTAAAGGGATCAGTCTTAGAAAAAATTTTCTTTTCTATGTCTAAATAGGGAAATCATAAAAATCGGTCGACTAATATCGTAGAGAATCAATTAATACTAAATTGTATCTATTTATATAATAACAACGAACTTACTATAAAAATAAATCTTCGTGTAAAAAATTATTAGATTTAGAGTTTCTAAGATTATAAAAGATCAACAAGAGGTAAGATCATTAGAATTAAGTTTACAGAGAATAAAAGTATAAATTACAATAATAGTCACAAAATTGGTTTGTACTCCATAGTTATAATTGTATTCATATTTTTAGACGGGGGCGTAAAGTACGAGGGAGAGTAAAGACATTGGAATAACCGTGCACATTGAAGACAAGGAAAGTTTACTCAGTCAGTTCTGTACTGTTCAATCTCTGAATTCAGAAAAAAAAAAAAACCGGACGGATGGATAGAGACAGAGAGAATTACATCACAGCACACGAAACCCCCTTGACGGAGAGAGACAGTCCAAATTAAAACCTTATACTCATTTGGGTCCATGAGTGCTTGGTACTCTCACCGGTTTCCTCAGTGTAAGAAAAAGAGTGATAAGACCATCGGTTCTCCCCTGTACACCGGAGTCGGGTCGCCTAGTTTATATCCAAGTTACCCGAAACTTAGACCCACCCTCTACGTCGTCGTCTTCTTTTCTCATGTCTACTGAACAGTCTCGCCCTTATTCGACTGGTCTGAAAGACGAGACTCGGTAACGGCAAGAAGGATAAGAGTAGAATGTGCCGGAGGACAGAGCACATTTATAGACTAGGGAGTCATAAGAAGGTTATTAAACAGAAACTGAATTTAGTCTCTCTGTGAACGAACTTTACGTTTTTTTCTATGTACTGATATTGGATAGTCAATATCCGATAAAGAAACAAAATAGGTTAAATTCGTATTAAAATTTTTTTTTCTATCGGGAAGTTTAACTTATAACAGTTAAAAAATTTTTTAAATAACGTTAATTTGGTTCTCATATCTTTACTTTACACCATATTAAGATGACCTTGTTAACACACCCTATACTCATAATATCCCCCTTTTTTTCGGTCAGGTACAATTGTAAAATGAGGATCCCAACTGGTAAATGTAATGTCTTAGTAAAGATAGTTCTTCCTTACTATACATACACTAACTTTTTGTCATAACGTAAATTTCTATTTTGGGAAGTACGAAAGAGGACTTTTTCGTTCCCGTTATTACATGTGTATATTTTGATAGAAGAGAAACATACGAAAAGTATATGACGAACACCTCTGTCGTATTATCTTAAGAAAGAAAAACTAATCATTACAGTCCAAGTCGAGTCAAGTCAGTGAGTCAGTACAACCTGAGAAACGTTGGTGCACCTGACGTCGTGCGGTCCGAAGGGACAGGTAGTGGTTTGGAGTCTCGAACGAGTCTGAGTACAGGTAACTGAGCCACTACGGTAGTAGGAGACAACGGGGAAAGAGGAGGACGGAAGTTAGAAAAGGTCGTAGTCCCAGAAAAGATTACTCAGTCAAGAAGTGTAGTCCATCGGTTGTAAAACCTTGAAGTTGTAGTCAGGAAGGTTACAGATAAGTCCTGACTGTTGGAAATCCTAACTGACCAAACTAGAGGACGTCAGGTTCCCTGAGAGTTCAGAAGAGGTTGTGGTGTCAAGTTTTCGTAGTTAAGAATTCGTGAATCGAAAGAAATCCCAGGTTGAGAGTGTAAGTATGTACTGATGACCTTTTAGGTATCGAAACTGATCTACCTGGAAACCTCCGTTTCATTACAGAGACGAAAAATTATGCGACAGATCCAAACAGTATCGAAAAAAAGGATTCCTCATTCAGTCCAATTAATTGATATTAATTGTCCATTTAATATTTTCCTCGAAGAGTCCACCGTGATCACCATTTCTTGAACGGACGGTTACGTCCTCTACATTCTCTACATCTAAAGTTAGAAACACAACCCTTCTAGAGGACCTCCTTCTGTACCGTTGGGTGAGGTCACAGGAACGGACCTCGTAGGGTACTATCTCCTCGGACCGCCCGATGTCAGGTACCTCAGTGTTTCTTAGTCTGTACCGACTTCGTTAAATCGTGTGTACGTTCTTTGTTTTTCCTTTCCATTCTTTTCCCTTTAAATATGAAATACTCACTATAGATACTTGTCCAACGAGACTATCCGTAAACTCTGTGTAATATTGTAAATTAAAAATATCATTGAGTTAATACACCATTATATCATCAGTCAGTACCTTGACTACTAGTTCATTGAAAACTTTCTAATACATCGACCATATGTGTGTTTGTGTGTGTGTGTGTGTATATACATATACATTCATATTAATTTGTAAAATCAACATATACAAATCTTTATCCTCACTCAAAATTAAAAAAGAACTACAAATAAAGTAGACCCTTGAAAGGTCACGGTGAAACTTTCTTTGTACTAATATAGTATAAATTAACTTAAGTCACGATACTTATAGTTGAAGAAGAAAATTCATAAGTCACAACATACTTACCTTTAATAAATTTGTTGACTCGTTTATATATTCGTATCTTTATATCCATGTACGAATATGTTTATATACATTTTTATTAAGTCGATACATAAATACTAAACGTGTAAAATGACACATTAGACAACACGGTCTTTCAAGTTAGTCGCACTGGTTTACTACACTAAATCTGTCGGATGTAAGAGGATGATGTCTTTGTCTTTACGAGTTTTTTTATACCAAATTAATAGGTTGTGACTCATTATTTAATAGGGGTTTATAATAGAGTAATAAAGTACCGGGATCTTAGACTCTTATTGATTCCATCTAGTAAGACTGAGAGTCAGAGAGTGATCCAACGTTAGTCCATAACCCATCCTGACGTCCTAGGTGATGGTTCTACAGAATAAGTGTGTCGATAACCGTCCTCCGGAAAAAGAGTAGTGCACCTAAAGAGGTAATCATTCGATGGGAGAGGGTCTCGTTAATGAGTCCTCTTTCTCTTACTGGTTCAATCTTTAGTATCATACAAAAATACTGGATAAAAGGAGTTCCAGTGTGTACTAGAAAACACGTCCCCAGGTCGGGGTCACCTAGGTCCCATTAAACTTCGTCCCTGCCTCACCACTCCTTTTTGAATAAATACATCTTCATATTTCTCTCTAATCCTTCTTTATCACATCATCCTTTTAAATCACCTCTTTTCTACGACTTATTGAACCAAATGCACCTCTTGATTATTTTGGAGTCTTGTTCTCCAAACGTGGTAGATACAATCCGGTGACCGCGGCCAAACTTATCGCCTCCCACGGGTGGAACCCGAGGGAGAGAGCACCCAGAATCTTCGGTCCCGTTCATTCATCTGTACCGTTCGGAGGTGTGGGGTCTACCCTTAAGTCGGACTTTTGTCTCATTCTTTTCTGTGCCCCCTTGGTCAGAAAGGTCACTGACCGGGTAGGAGATAACAGGCCTTTCCAGAAAATACGAAAACTAATATGTATCTCTAGTTGCCTATTATGTTTTAATACGTCGTAGTCGTCGGGACTGAGAATAGCTCTTGTCCGAAAGAGAGACGTATGTATTAACATATGTGTTCAGAATCCACTAAATGTAGTAGAAGACCGGTCTTCCGGTTAATTGTAAAATGCCGGGAAAAGACTATTCCCAGACAGTTGGTCTCTTGAATAGACACAACAAGAAGGGTTTCAGACCACGGTGAGAGTCTTTCATGATTTATCTCAATGAAAGAATGTATCGTTCCTGTGTTGTCAAATATTGTTACTTTCTCCATGTCACTAAATATTGTTTCTTTTCACTAATTGAGTTTGTAGATCTTAACGATTGTAGTTTTGATGATATAAGGACAAAGACGTAGGGTTAATGTAATTAATTATAGGAGGGTCCACGGATTTTCTATTTCCTATACCTCCGGACTACCGTTTGTAATTGAGTTGGTTACTTAGGGAAGTTGTTTGATTAAGAATTGAGATTTCCCGAGATATAGATATTCTACAAAATTCGAAGTACGGAGAGCACAAACTCCCCGACATTTGTTAGTGTTCAACATTTTCAGAGGTTGACAGTCCGTTCAATCTCTCGGTAGTTTTCCTAAATTCGGTTCTGTAAGGAAAGTATACGTCCTCTAGTCAACCTCGAGATTCAATTGAAAAAGGTCTCTTTCCACCACCACACACTTTTCGTGTCATGTTATTCCTTCCGTCTGAGACCAAAACCCCCCATCTACGAGTCCGTCTCCTGGGGAACTCTGGACTGAGTGGAACGGGCAGTCCAGAGAGGCGTACTGGAACAGTACCCATCCTAGAGGACACGACCGAGGGCCGTGAAAACGCGAAATAAGTAATCTTCCTTCAGGTGTTCAAGTCCGGTGTGATTCCGGAGGTAGAAAACATCCTTCTTCATAGTTTCTCTACGTCTACTAAAATTTAATGGTTTTCTACGACTTTCGGTTTAGTGATCCCCCTTTGATCCCTGTCTCTCAGTTACTCTAAAGACTACTTTACATATCAAAGTCCGATCCCTGACTCCTAAATGAAAAGTGTAACCTCCTTTTTAATTTATTGGGGGTTGCAACCAGAAGGGGGTACGGTTCGTTTACGATGGTGACTGGGGCGATGTATTTGGGTCAGAATCTCCCCAACACTGTATATATTTTTATCCTTATCTTTTTAAATGATTTCTCGGACAATTCATAAGTTCCTCCGTTCGGTATACAGGTACCAACAAGTATTTCACAGAAACTAATTCGCAAAATGAAGTAAATGATATTTTACCTCTACTATCCAAGGATTAGATGAAGTCAAGTCAAGTCAAGTCAGCGAGTCAGCACAGGTTGAGAAACGCTGGGGTACTTAGCGTCGTGTGGTCCGGAGGGTGTGATTGAGGGCCTCAAGTGAGTCTGAGTGCAGGTAGCTCAGTCACTACGGTAGGTCGGTAGGGTAGGAGACAGTAGGGGAAGAGGAGGACGGGGGTTAGGGAGGGTCGTAGTCTCAGAAAAGGTTACTCAGTTGAGAAGCGTACTCCACAGGTTTCATGACCTCAAAGTCGAAATCGTAGTCAGGAAGGTTTCTTTAGGGTCCCGACTAGAGGAAGTCTTACCTGACCAACCTAGAGGAACGTCAGGTTCCCTGAGAGTTCTCAGAAGAGGTTGTGGTGTCAAGTTTTCGTAGTTAACAAGTCACGAGTCGGAAGAAGTGTCAGGTTGAGAGTGTAGGTATGTACTGGTGACCTTTTTGGTATCGGAACTGATCTGTCTGGAATCAGCAGTTTCATTACAGAGACGAAAACTTATACGATGGATCCAAGTAGTATTGAAAAGAAGGTTCCTCATTCGCAGAAAATTGAAGTACCGACGTCAGTGGTAGACGTCACTAAAACCTCGGGTTTTTGATTTCAGACCGTGACAAAGGTGACAACGGGGTAGATAAAGGGTACTTCACTACCCTGGTCTACGGTACTAGAATCAAAAGACTTACAACTCGAAATTCGGTTGAAAAAGTGAGAGGAGAAAGGGAAAGGAGTTCTCCGAAAAATCAAGGAGAAGTGAAAGACGGTATTCCCACCACAGTAGACGTATAGACTCCAATAACTATAAAGAGGGTCGTTAGAACTAAGGTCGAACACAAAGAAGGTCGGGTCGCAAAGAGTACTACATGAGACGTATCTTCAATTTATTCGTCCTACTGTTATATGTCGGAACGGCATGAGGAAAAGGATAAACCTCGGTCAGACAACAAGGTACAGGTCAAGATTGACAACGAAGGACTGGACGTATGTCTAAAGAGTTCTCGGTCCAGTCCCCCAGACCATAAACGTAGAGAAAGAGTCTTAGAAGGTGTCAAATAACACTAGGTGTGTCAGTTTCCGAAACCGTATCAGTTATTTCCTCTTTATCTACAAAAACACCTTGAGAGAACGAAAAAGGTACTAGGTCCTCTACAACCGTTATACTAGAGACCAAGGAGACGGAAAAGATTTTGGTCGAACTTGTAGTCCTTCAAGTGTCAAGTGCATAACGACTTCAGACCGAACCTCTTAAAACTCGTAATGAAATGATCGTACCCTCTACTCACGTTAACACACATTAGATGAAGTGTCTCCATAATATTTTCATCTTCCTTTAATACTACTACGATGAAACCTTTTTGTTGTTGTTTTTTTTTTATACATATTTAGACTTCATTTCGTTTTTATTTTAGACTTCATTTCGTTCTCCGAGTTCAAAGAATGACAGTTTACTTCAGGGGAAAATCATAGAACCTCCATTTTAAATCTATATAAACAGTAAACCACATCGAAAGTTAAGTTTGATCTTTCTATCACGTTAGTAGTAGACCTACCCTTTTCATAGAAGTTGAGTCATTTGTAAATAGTTCACAGATTTTATACTATAGGTATGAAACTCCTGTATGACTATTTGTCGTGTCTACTTCTCTAATACAGGTAATACCACAAATGTCAAATCGACAAGACAGGAATAATAGAGGTATCTACCCTTCTGACACCGAGTAAGGTTCGCGGAGTTAGTTTGAGGTTCTAGATTGATGAGGGGATTTGGAACCCTACTATCACACAAGAGAGTAGAAACGGTCCTAAAAAAAAAAAAGTAAAAATGGAGGGAAGAATAAATTAAGGGAGTGGGGGTAAGGGAGTGAAGGGTGAATTGAGGAAGACGACTAAAAATAGTGGGACCAACTAAACCATAGTAGTTATTACATTCTCATTTATAAACACTCGGTTTATTTTTATCATTTTTATCATTTCGTTTCCACTCAGAAGACTCTGTCGATCCCTAAGGTTTTCACTATATAACCATCGTTCATCTGTCCAGATTCATTTTCATTTTAACGGACTTTCCGACAATAATCTAAAAAGTAGGTTTAATATCGAAACTTGGTTCCGGTTATTCGTAAAGGAGTACTCTGATGGGGAAACTGTCTCTTTGTCTGACGACAGACGATGTAAAGAGAGTTCCATAGGGGATTAGGGGTTTATGTCGTAAAATCCCTGGACTTTACTGGTCGTAAGAAGGAGGTGTAACTAATAGAGTATATTTCTTCGGGGTAATTTTACGTACATTACAGGACCTCTCGATTACAGTTAAGTAAAAATCTAGATCTATTTAAAATGGGTTGACCGAATAGTAAAAGGATACATTCCATCCTAGGATCTTAAGGTCTTCTCCCTTAGTATTTAAAAAGAGTCGGTGTTCGGGGACTCCATCTCCCTTTACAGTCCTTACGGACGACGACAGACTGGGACACTTCCTCTCCTCCACAAGTACGAGTAAACTTCTACCGTTCAGACCCACTCCGTGTGGTCACACTGACGATATACCACTAAAAGGAGTTGTAGGTTCCATTAGCAGAAACAGATCTTATCAGTGTTAATTTTAGAAGATCACGAAAGAAGAGGAGAGCATTAAACGTAAGTGTCCTGTCTTAAAAGACAACTAAAAGTATTTTCGACAGGAAATAAAGACAGAAGGAAAGTACTTTTGTTAAGTTTATAGTCTTAGATAGAAAGAATTAACAGGATAGTGGATTTGTCCTTCTACTGAAGAGTGACATTCAAAGACTCGATTCACTATACGGTTATTGCCGGGACCAAACAGCACTCGTGGTGTGACCCGTGTCCTGGGACTCTCGTAACCTACAACATGTCCCTTCACCTAGGGGATCCCTATTTACCATGTCCCTTGGTTCGTTCGAAGTATAAGGAATTATAGAAACCATTCCATGTTTACGACCAAACCGTACACGAAATGAAATGGACCAGTCCACTAAAGAGACACCAACAAAGAATACTGTGTAAATGACAAAAGATTTCGACTATATATTTATTTAGTCTATTCGACTAATGTTTTTATTTTTCTTTATATTCGTAAATCCTCTCAAAATATCTAGAGATGGGACCAGGTTGAAAAAATAAGAAAACAACAGACTATTATTCTAATACTTTAATATATAAAGTATAGTTCTTCTAAGTGTTCTATAATTAGTACTGGAAGGGATCCTCTTTGTTACAGACCCTTTAAAGTCAAGTATCGATAATAGTATCGATGATGTGTTCCCTAATCGTTGATCGTTTACATGATTAAATTTAGGACGATAACAATAAAATAGTACTTCCTATTGGTAGAAAATCCAAATTTTTCCAGAATACTTAAGGGGGTTTAATAATACGATATTTTATTACATATAAGAAATCTTTTGTATTGAGTCATTTGTGAGTCTTTTAAATTGACGGTATAGACAATGTTATCGACAATTACTTAAATTATTTAACTCATTCGGTCAAATTTACTCAATGAAAAACAGTACTAATTTATGTTTATTTTATTAATTACGTACATAGGAGTTAGTAATCATTACAGAACCAGATTTAAGGGTTTAAAGTGAGACTTCATCTGACAATCTTGGAGACTCGGTCTTGTCTCTATAATGAACGGGGGTAAGCATCGAAAAGAAAGTTGGAAAAGGTTGAGATTAGAAACTAATCAGTAAAATCTTATAAGACTGTATGTTTTGGTTGTCAGACGTTTAGTCTACGTTTACTTTAATCATCTTTATAAAAATTATCAAAACAAAGGAAACTTATATATATTTGTACCATAAGACCTAAGTTCAATAAGTAAAGACAGTACCTCCGTGTTATGGTCCACACATCTTCTCTCCTGACCTATAAATCACTTATTTTTACCTTTCGATTACTTATACATTACATGAGTGGGTTTGGAAAGTGGTCTCTGTGTAGTAAATATTAGGGATCAAGAAGTCAATTATGTGTTAATATTAATTTACCACACGTAAACTAAACGTAACAGTTACATGAAACGGAGTATTAGAAAACCAAAATAGGATAAAAGGAGTTCATGGTCCAAAAAGTTATTATGATTAAATCGAAATCATCCTAACTCAGATGAAAGTATCTCTCTACAAGAAACTATCATTGTCTTAGGTATTTTATGAATTTTTTTAATTACTTCCGTAAAAGATCCGTGTCTGACAGAGTAGTCTAACATGGATCAAATAAAATGTTACCATTTTAACGGATCTGAATCTCTCGTAAGACTGACTTAGTACTTATAAGGTTTCCCCATCTAATTAGACACACTTGATGTCTTGAGACGACTTTGACGACAAATTGTAAGATTTCACACCTTAAGTAGAAGAATGTCGTGTTTTCTCGAAGGATATTATTTCTAAAAAATATTGTCGTTATTCCGTCGAGTCACCCCACACCAAAGGTACTTTATTAGTGTGAAGACGGGACACGACATGTTAGGGAGCTTCATATACTACTGTACAACTACGGAGGAGGGGTGTACCGAGATAACGAGTTAATGAGTTACCCAGGAAGGTTTTTATGGACGGATGAAGTTCGATATAATATTTATTGGATCCTCTAGATTGTGTCATAATTATGACATAGTGTGACATTATAAGAAATGTCAAGAATACTTATGTTTAGTAGTATCGAAATGTGACATCGAGGTTACGTTTTGTTTGGTTTGTTTTTATATCAGTTTATATGTTTTTCAGTGCCAATGGTTGTACCTGACATATGAACAACTTCACACCGAGTATTAATTATTAATACGTTTAGTATGGGAATTAATAGATGTAACGAAAAAAGGTACTTGGTAAGTAATTCTTAAGTTCGTATTTAAACTTATAACACGATATTGGGTCTTACACATGATTGTGACTTTATATAAAGAAGTTTAAGAATAATTAATAATATACTCTTTATACAGTGAAAATAAAAGGTAAGTGAAGTTTGATCTTAGATTTTCTGTAGATAACTACTAAAGTCACTAGAGAAATAAAATTATAAAACTTTTCACTATCAACCCACATAGAAAATACAGAGTAACAGTCTTTTTCAACATAAGAGAATGTATAAAGTAGGTAAAATCACACATCCGTCTTATAATTCCTTTATATATATCCCTGGATATTTACAGTCGATATTCTTCCCGAAAACTAAATGATTTGTGAAAAGATCCTCGTACGGTTTTATAATTCGAAACACCCGTATAAAGATGTAAAAACTGTGATACCTTATTTAAAAATTTTCAACGAAACTTTACGATGTATTAACTTTAAAGACAATATTCATTACAGTGTGAGGGACACAATATCTTTTATATACGGATCAAATTTCTCAATAAATAAAGTTTTGATTACAACAAAAATTGGTGTTTCGTGAATATTTTCTACTTATCCTACAAAAGTTCGATTGTCATGTTAATTGGTTCCAAAATCAAATACCGGTCCGCATCTCCCAAAAAAGGATTTTAAAGACCCGTTCCTGAGATCACTAGATAACGTCTGATATAAGTCTTTTTCAGTTACAAACTTTAAGTCAGCTATCTAATGAAAATAGATGTTATCGTCTTTATTATGATTACTTAAAAGACTGGTAAAAAGGACTCTTATAGTTGTAACAATATTATATATTAAAACTGTTAAGGTCAATTCCTTCTCCAAGGTTGTGTTACCCGTATTAACTGAGAACAAAAATAATACTTAAGACACTGAAAAGTTTGAAATTACACATCTCCTTAACCACCCATATCCACCCCGAACTCTAAGACACAGAAATTGTTCGAAGATCTATTACTGTTATAAAGATCAAGTTCCTCCCGGAAACTTTTCGAAATATAGTCTGAGTGGAAAGTAAGGAAACTAAACGCAGGATTATTACGTGTATTGTCTAAAGAATACCAGACCCACCAATGAAACCTGACTTCACACAGGAAGATTTTACACACATAACTTCAGGGTTGAGAATTATAATAATATAAGTCTCTATCCCAGTGATACTTGATTAATTCCAATTTGATCCAGTATTCCCACGTTGGTACTATATACTATCCTAATCACAAGAACATTCTTCTATCGAGATTCTCAATCGAGAATGACAAAGAGAGACGTTACCTCCTGTAACGTTCTTTCACCGCTAGAAGTTCGATCCTTCTCTCGAGAGTCTTACCTTAGATGACAGCGGAATAGACTCTTAAAGGTCGGAGGTCTTGACACCCTTTATATATAAATAACAATTCGGCGGGTCAGATACTATGAGACAATAATCTTGACTGGTCTGACTATCCTCCCAATAAAAACGAAACAAAAAGAGTTAGGGTGTATGGGGTACTTCCTTACACTAATTGGTCTAATCCTTCGATTACATTCGTTCCGTCTTCGTACCAAAGTGGACAACGAGGTTTAAGATAGAACTGAAATAGTACGTTGTTATAGTAATCTGACTTTTACTTCGTACTAAAAAAAAATTAAACCGGAATGTTTTTTTAAATTAAAAGAAAATCAATGATGTAATAAGTACAACAGCTTCATTTATAAACTCTGAGGAAAGATTTCGGGATCTCTCCCCTAGTGGTTGACTAATCAACTTCTCAAGGTGGACCAACTAAACTCTCGTAGTCGGAGACGTTTTAGGAGGGTTAAGTATATACCTGGTCTCTCTCCTGATCTCGATCTCCGACAATGGTACAGAGAAAGTGAAGAACTTTATTCCTCCGTGGTAGGACCGACGACGGTTAGTCAATCGAAGGGGGAGGAAAGGGTGAGTATCTGGTCCGGTAGTTAGACGTTCATAGTCCCTTTATTTAATGTCATGGAAGAGTTTCTTTCGACCTCCCTAGACAATTTATTGTACCGATATTTCTTATAGAATACTCAATACTTCCTTGTTTTACAGGTACCTTGGTTGAATAAGACACTTCATCTTTAAACGGTACTACCTATGTCAGTTTGAGAATAATAAAACGTCACATACAGTTTACATCACCTGAGACGTGACCCTTGTAATTTGTAATTATAAACTTAAATTGGTTTGTACATTCAATCACGGATTAAGTTTTATACAAAAAATATGAAGTCTTTCCCGATTACATTATACGATAGTATCTCATGAAACGACAATTTTTTTTTTTCTAGATAAAGGTTTTCAAAGTCTTTGTCGAAACATTCTTTGTATACGTGTCCTATCTTTGTCCTTTTAATTTCGTCCCATAACTTTGGTTTATAGGATCGATGTTCCCGATTAAATCAACGACATAACCGGAGGAGAACCGTTCTAAATGGGTGTCGGAAAACAAAATACAGGGGGTCGTGGTTTGAGGGAAGTAGTTTTCACAATAAACTTTATGCTTCGGAGTACTTATCACACGAGTTATCGTTCATGCCTTTAATAAACGTATATTCATAAAGAATATTAATGTTTTTCAATATCTAAACTAGATAGACTACATAGAAATAGGTTTATAACTAAAATTCACTGGATTTCTTTTCCACATCTCGTACTAAAAACAGGGTAAAAGTAGACTACTTTCTCGATTTTTCGGAGAACTACTTTCACTTTCACCTCTCACTTTTTCAACCGGATTTCGAGTTATAAGTCTTTTACTTCTAGTGCCGTAGGCCAGGGTAGTGAAGTACCCTTTATCTACCCCTTTGTCACCTTTGTCACAGTCTGAAATAAAACCCCCCAAAGTTTTAGTGACGTCTACCACTGACGTCGGTACTTCAATTTTCTGTGAATGAGGAACCTTCTTTTCAATACTGCTTGGATCTATCGGATAAGTTTTCGTCTCTATAATGAAAAGGCTGATTCCAGGTAGATCAGTTCTGATACCAAAAAGGACACCAGTACATACCTACACTCTCAACCTGACACTTCTTCCGACTCGCGGCTTCTTAACTACGAAAACTTGACACTACAACTTCTGAGAACTCTCAGGGAACCTGAAGTTCCTCTAGGTTGGTCAGGTAAGATTTCCTCTAGTCGGGACCCTAAAGAAACCTTCTTTACTACGATTTCGACTTTGAGGTCATGAAACCGGTGGAGTACGCTTCTCAACTGAGTAACCTTTTCTGAGACTACGACCCTCCCTAACCCCCGTCCTCCTCTTCTCCTGCTGTCTCCTACTCTACCGACCTACCGTAGTGCCTGAACTACCTGCACTCAGACTCACTTGAGGCCCTCGACTACTACTTGTCCCTCCGGACCACACGACGCTAAGTACCCCAGCGTTTCTCAACCTGTGCTGACTCTCTGACTTGACTTGACTTCAGGAAGTTTAAGATTCGAAAAGGTTCGTATAAATTTTATACTAAAAAGTACGGATTTATACTCAAACAAGTAGTGAAAATTTTCAGACGTAATTTTCCTACTTTTTTAATGGTTTGTGTATAGGACAACTTGATTACGTCTTGTTTTTAGAACGGAAAGAGTATCATGGTCCGAAATCGACTTTTACTCCGACTACGGGTAAAGGACGTCTCCTTTAGCGTCTGAACCTTGTACGTCGACAGCCAAAACTGAGAGACGGTGCACGTCTTAACCATGTGGGGTACCACACCTCCAACCCTAAAACTAGGTGGAAGGTGGAAATGGCGTGTCTTTTAAGGAGGTTTCCAAGTCGACACGGTCACAACTTAGGAGGCAAGTCTCAGCTCAAGTCACAACTATATCCAAAATACCGAATTACGTAAGTCTACCAAAAGCAAACGAACTACCATGTATCACTTTCTTAGTAACCCTTCTTAAAAATTAAATAGAGACACTAAAGAGGATTTATGTTTGGTCTGTCGACGAAATTTGAAAATTCCTTAATATTCGTTCACGACACTACAAAGTCCTGTACAAAAGCTATAATCAAAGGACCTATATTTCAAGAAATTAAATTATTTGTAGTCCTCTACGTAATAGTAATACCTTATTTAGAAGACACTTTAAACCATAGGACTTACTTTGTCAAGGACTTTATATCACATAAAATAAAGAGAAATTTGGTCTCGTTAGAGACTTTTAATCGATATATCATAGTCAGACATGTAGAACTCTTAATAAAAAGATTTTTATAAAAACTTGTCATAAAATTTTAGATATCGTTACAAATTCAGAGAATAAAGTGGATCCTTAAAATAAAATTGTTGACATACAAAGATTATAAAAGTGAATATTTATAGAGATTTAAATTTAGACTTCTCCTATAGGTGAGTGTGAATACGTATGCACTATGACACTATATAACATCCACCGTACGTTGTATATTTTTCTTTTCAGTCAAATCACCTTTTTGAAACATGGTTCCATGAGAGAGAGAGAAAAAAAAAAAAAAATTATAAAAGTAACCTGTTGTAGACACGAAAAATAAAACGATGAATTGTCGACCCGATGAGTCTACTTTGTATCGATTTTCCGGATAAACCGAAGAGGATAACTCCATTACGGTTCTGCTACGGGGTCCCTCCAGCGTCACAACGGAGACTTCTTCCACCCAACCCTATACCAACACCACAAACAATGGTGGTGTCGACGTTGACCGGCCGAAAGTACTGTCGTCTCTTTCGATGAGAAACGAACATAAGGGTCTGGTCTTCTTATTACGACTACTATGGTGGTGTCTGTTTTTAGGACCCAAATAAACGTTACGGAACGGACAGGGTAATACGTACACTGATCTCTCGAACCGGAATCAAACAGACTAAATCGTCGCAAGACATTTCCTTCTTTTTGTCTTTACAGGAGGAACGTGGATTCTAATAGTCCACACAAGTATAACCTTTATATGAAATAAACTACAAACAACAGTCTTACTCTGACTTTATATAAAACAATGACTCTTTCTCTCCACGTCCTAATTTACGTTACTACTCTAGAATTCGGTTAGCGGTGAAGAGAACGGAATCGAAACTTTATACAAAATTTTTACTTCATACTGTTTCTCTTTATTCAATTTGACTCGTAGTTCGTTACAAGTTCCGAGTAGATGTGGACCCAGATACTCAACGTATTCTCACTAAAATTTTATATATATATATATATATATATATTTAACTTTCGTTTTCCGTTGTTTTTGAACTGTAAAACACTTATACCTCTTCCCGGTTATCTCGACCTTTTACTTTGTTCGTTAGAGGGTCTCTATAAAATAAAAGAAATAAGTCATGTGGTGTTATTCTTAAATAATTCGAGAACGACACAAGGTCCGGATTTCAGTCCACAAGATATTTGTTCATACAAAGTAGGTGACTGGGACCTCTCAAATCTGTCCTTGTCTCACATGTACCTTCCTCATTGGCAGTATGTTACCTTACGTACGAAACAATCGTTGTCCTTCTTTCTCGACAATGTGAGTTCTCTATTATTATTTGCATACAGAAGACATTCTCTCTTATCCTAGTCTTTTCTGAAGGTTTTCCTTCGGTAAAGACTTCATAAAACAGTCTTTTGCACCTCTTTTGTCATGTCCGGTTTGTTTCCGTTTTTCCTTTGACCGACTTTACATTCCACGATGACACCGTAAAACAACCCTTACTCCAAATTAACTCCTTTTACCGAGGCTCCTTCCACTACAATTATAACCGACCACGATCTAAAACTTCTCGTAACTGATAATGTTCTCCTTCAAACCTAAAGTATGTCGAGAACCTTTTATCTAGGACTTTCTATTAAAAAAAAATCCTCTCCTTATTATGTATGTTTAAACACAAAACCTTTTCATTGACACATCTACCTCGGGACTTACTTAATCTCCTTCCAGTCTTCATCGGTTGTGTAATGGTCTACTCTCCCATTACCGATTCGATTCCGTTTTTGACACTATAACTTCTCCATTATTACTTAAACTCCCAAATAAACAAAATAAAGTTATAAAGACCAGGTCTGACTATGTGTAACTTTCCTCTAAAACTTCTACTTGTTCAAACCTTTTATGACTTAGTGTAAAATAAAATAAAATAAATATCACGTGTATTTCGCAAATTGATCTACGGACAATGAGAAGGATTCATTGATGAATATAACTGAGTAAATAAATTAAGAGTATGATTTTGGAATACTCCAGGGTACGGGATAAAACGTCAACTTTGTGTCGAATAGATGGATCTTAAGGTGGAATCTTTCTACATCTTGACACCACCTTTGAACGACCGAGATTTGATCTGGGCGTCGGAAGATTATCTTGGAGAAATCCGGTTCCCCTGAAAGTCAAGAGTAGACGTATAATTACGTCGATTCACCTAAATTTCTAAAAAAAATTTAAATGATCAAGATAGTAAAGGATTTGTGTAAAAAAGTATTTTTTTAAAAGGGGGATATAAAATTTCAAGGTATCTTGAGTACGGGGTACCCTAAGTCAAATCCTTTATTATCTTCTCTTTATTAAGTCTACATCTTTCGTGACGTACAACCATTAGTATTAACTGAATTGATAAGAGAAAATTTAACAAAATAATATAATAATACAGTTGTGTGAATATGTAATATTTCAGTAAACTAATATAGTTGTAGATATGAGTTAAGTTATTTCTCCCAACGAAGTAAGATTTTATTCTTTTAATCTTCTTTTTCGTTATATTTCGTGTTTTATCTTTCTTTTGTGTTGAATAGA
Organism: Capra ibex; assembly: GCA_006410555.1. Lineage (NCBI taxonomy): Eukaryota > Metazoa > Chordata > Mammalia > Artiodactyla > Bovidae > Capra > Capra ibex. Next base: position 94,644 of record SJYO01053324.1, read on the forward strand.
AGATTTAGATTCAGTAATCACATCGATTTCAAAATATCCTTGAGGGTATTAAAGGTTCAAATGAGAATCCGAACGAGGGTTAGGACAAAGTAACAAGAATCGCAGAAATGAAGAGTGAGAATGAATAAGTTTGTAGTGATACTTACACCTTCAACTACCGTCACACCTAATAATCCGAATCAGAAAATCCCTTCAACTCCGTTTTTTCTCTACTTCCTTCTTCCCCGTTCAAGATATATCTTCCTTCAGTCAAGATATGTCTTAAACTTTAAAATTCAAAGATTTGGGCCGTAATGTGTAAACTAGGAAGAAGGCTCATTGGGACACTCCATCCATAATAATAATTGGGTATAATGTCTCCTACTTCGACTCCAACTTTCTCTCTTTACCGCTCCCGAACCGTCGTCCACCGATAGTCAAAACCGTAGTAATAGTTTTGTCAATTGTAAACAACCTTTGTAAAAGGTTCACGACGTTACTCGAGAAATGTATGTATTCGTATACACTTAAAACGTTGAGACACTCCATCCGAGATAAAATTAAGAGTGACTTTTACATTTATTTTTTCGGAATCTTCCAATCATTGATAGGGTACCAGTGTATCGATCGTTTAGTACCTTAGACCTAAGATTAGGTCCTCTTACTGTCGTCTCACGTGCGACTATTAGTGGGGCGGTCGTTATACACTACGTACCTTGTCAGTTCCGTCTCCGTTCTAGTAGTGTACTTGAAAATATCTGTACAAACGAGGATTCGGTCGTCCCATATATCATGAACAGACAAATGATTAGACGGAAGAGGTGTATGACAACCGGTTTATGATACGATAATGTGACGACACTACCAGACTGGAGAATCGTACTAAGAACAATAGATCTTCAGAAGTACCAAGAACTTACTTAGTTACTAACTAACTTACTCCTTTTGGTACCCGTTGATGTACACAATCAACAATCAACGTTTCTTCCCAAAATTAGATTAACAAACTTTAATTGGACCACCGAAGAGGTTCTGGACTCCTCGACGAAAGAAGTAGGGTTGAGACGGAATGTCAGAGAGACGAAGTACAAACATAGATTAAGGGTGTCGTCACCCCCTTTAAGGAGGGTACAGACGGGGTTGGACGGTTTAGGTACCTCGTTAAGTGGTTAAAATGTTAAATGGGCGACATTTTGGAGGGTAAAACAGTTTATAAAAGTGTATACAATAGTGTAACTTAAGTACATCGTCGTGACACGTTATCTGTCCCATAAAAATAAAGAGAGATCTTGACTCCCTTCCCTAACCGTCACTCACCGTCCAATATTTAAGTCAAGAGACCATCGAAGTATTGAAAGGGTAACTTAAACACAAGTATACGTCGATAAGGTAATGTTCGTGACGTCTTGGTGATGTTCGGTACTGAGTGTGTCTTCTCTGTGCTCTTTCGTCCGTAAGATACAAAGGATGGTCGCCTACTAAAAAATTTCCTTAAAGGAAGAGTTTTTACTTACCCGACCAAAGTGGTCCAACAACAAGTGAGGATAGTAATCATGTGTTGACTTAGTGGTTTTACTAAGACATGACTCACTAATAAGGGGTTTTCACCCGGGTTGTCATCACGACATAAATTTGTTTATAGTTTCATGACACTGAAGTTCTCCACCGTCACATATCATTAATCCTCGTGTCTGAGACTTGGGTCTTCTCGACCAAGTTCGACACCATGACAGTAAATGTTCAGACCAGAACCAATTTAATGAATTTGAGAGACCGGGAATCAAGGAAGTAAACAGTTTTCATCATCACAATCATGAACTAATTTACTCAATTGTAAATTGAGTATATTGAGTATATTGAGTAAATTGTATATAGATATCACGGTTGGTGTGTCCTTCGTAAAACTCTCACCTAGATAGTCATAAAGACGAATACCACATAAAAATGTGTCCCGAAACCCCTTTTTTACTTTTATGATTTATAACTTAAAAGGTAGAGGATAAAGGGTCAAATTTTGAAATATTTACACGTGGTTTTTGTTTTTTGTTTGTTTTTTTTTTGGAGTACTCCTCTAAAGTAACTGTCCAAAGTGGGAGTACTTCTACAATTTACCGAAATAAACGAAAGAGGATTAACTCGTCGAGATTATTCGAACTAGTCGAAAGGGAGAGGGGTGGAGGGACGAGACATCTTCAATTTTTTTTTTTTTAGGAAGGGAATTGACGAAATTGCAAATTGTCAGTGGTTCTCTTTGACAAGGTAGTACTACAGAAGGCTCAATCACCTGACCTTGTTTAAGTCGGGCAAATTAGCGTACCGTAGTCCGTCACGACTTTTACGTTAAACAACCCTTTAAACAAAAACGTAAACGATAATCTTCGGGTCACAAGTCGAGAAAACGTCGAGAGGTGACCTGGAATAGTCTCTTGTGTGATCGACCGTCCGTAGCCATCGTGACTAGTGAGTTTTCCTTTGGGTTGTCGACACAAAAACTGTCGACCTCGTCCGGACCACAGGTAGTTGTTTATAGGACCTATGGAACGTGAAGAGGAATCGATGATCCTCCGTCCGTCGTGACACAACCAAACCCTTACTCTAAAGAAAATACCAAGGGTAAACCAAACTCCCACCATTTTTCGTGATCTTAGTCAAATGTCAATAGACAAACGGTCTATAAACGATAGTAAAAATAATATTTTTATCCATTCTTTATTTCCTTCTACTTTTACATGGTCCTTGTACTGTTCCGGAATGTGCATTGATGTGGATAAGTTCTTTTATTTTTATTTGTTCCCCGTTCGAGACGATACCTTTTACCTTTCCTTCGGGAATCCTAAACGACGTAAAAAGAACGAGTACATAAAAGAAGAGACACTTGTAATAAAATTAGTATTCTATACGACACTTACGTTCCTAGTGGTCGACAAGAAATCAAAGAAAATCGTGAAGTGAAAATAGATAGGTAGAATAAACTTTTACCTGGGTATAAGTCCTTGTAATCCCCGGGTGACAACCTACGATGTATGTAACAAATCGTACTACACGGTCTTATAGACTTATGTTTCCCCGATTTTAGATGTGAAAATGTTATACAAGAATTATTTATGTTGAATTAGCGGGTTCAGTAAACCTGGATTAGTCACCACCAGAGAATGTTTAGTTCTTTGCCATTGTTTCTATTCCACAGGTATACACATACCTGAATAGAGACCCGAAAGATAAAACAAGGTAACTAGATATACAGACAGAAACACGGTCATGGTATGACAGAACTATCTTATATGTTACCTCATTTCTGTTAGAGAAATTGTTCACCACGACCCTTTTGACCAGTTGGTGAACATTTTCTTACTTTGATCTAGTGAAAGNTTGTAATAAAATTAGTATTCTATACGACACTTACGTTCCTAGTGGTCGACAAGAAATCAAAGAAAATCGTGAAGTGAAAATAGATAGGTAGAATAAACTTTTACCTGGGTATAAGTCCTTGTAATCCCCGGGTGACAACCTACGATGTATGTAACAAATCGTACTACACGGTCTTATAGACTTATGTTTCCCCGATTTTAGATGTGAAAATGTTATACAAGAATTATTTATGTTGAATTAGCGGGTTCAGTAAACCTGGATTAGTCACCACCAGAGAATGTTTAGTTCTTTGCCATTGTTTTTTTTCTTTTTTCCATTGTTGTCGTAAACAAAAGAGTTCACGTCGAAATTTGATAAAAATGATATTAATTTTGTATTATGTAAATTAAATCGTGTCTCGCGAAAATTTATGGGTATTGGTATATATTTATTATCCCGTTGTGATATAAAACACAAGTCAAGTCAAGTCAGTAAGTCAGCACAGACTGGTAAATGCTAGGGTACCTGACGTCATGTGGTCCGAAGGGACAGGTAGTGGTTGAGGAGCTCGAATGAGTTGAGTACAGGCAACTTAGTCACTACGGTAGTTTGGTAGAGTGGGAGACAGCAGGGGAAGAGGAGGACGGGGGTTAGGGAGGGTCGTAGTCCCAGAAAAGTTTACTCAGTCAAGAAGTGTAGTCCACCGGTTTCCTAACCTCAAAGTCGAAGTCGTAGTCAGGAAGGTTACTTATAAGTCTTGACTAAAGGAAATCCTACCTGACCAACCGGGAGGAACGACAGGTTCCCTGAGAGTTCTCAGAAGAGGATGTGGTGTCAAGTCTTCGTAGTTAAGAAGCCACGAGTCGAAAGAAATCTCAGGTTGAGAGTGTAGGTATGTACTCGTCACCTTTTTGGTATTGAAACTGATCTGCCTCGAAACAACCGTTTCATTACAGAGACGAAAAATTAAACGACAGATCCAACCAGTATTGAAAAGAAGGTTCCTCGTTCACAGAAAATTAGAGTGCCGACGTCAGTGGTAGACGTCACTAAAACCTCAGATTCTTTTATTTGAGAGAGTAACAAGGGTAACAAAGGGGTAGATAAACGGTACTTCACTATCCTGGCCTACGATTCTAGAATAAAAGACTTAAACTCAAAAAAGTGTGAGAAAAAAGTGAAAGTAGTTCTCCGGGAAGTCAAGGAGAATCGAAATAGTAGTAAATTAGTTATCAACATCTTATCATTAATTTTAAAGTTAGTCGTAGAATGAGGATTGGACTGGACTTTTCTATTCAGTGGTAGAACCTTCAATCTCGGAGACATACCAATATCTCAAGGTCCAAGTAGTGAGGAAAATTCCACTCTTAATTTTCTGATTCACTGAATGTCGTTCCGTGTACCAGGGTCTCTTTTCGGTTAGATCGAGGACGAGGTCATAAGAAAAATGCGTAGGTGAGGGATTTTCGTTTCCTCTTTGACACATGTTGACATTGTCGACTTTCTAGCATAGTATCCTCTTACTATGGGATTGACGACAGAATCATCCTGACTATAACTCCTGTCATGAGTAGTTATGTGTTATGTGTCTTGAGTAGACACATAGTGAAGGAATAGACCACCAGTCTAGTACGAGTAACTCAGACTTGCCGGAACCGATACGGATGCTTTATGAAGAAAGAGTTGTACGGTCTAAAGAACGAGGAAGAATGTAAAAAGAGGGTTGAAACATAACTAACCGGTAAGTCCCGTAAAAATTCTACCTTACTTGATCGTTCGTCAATTTTATTCATAAACGAAACGACGAGTTAACTAAACTGGGTTCTTGAGAACGTCCTTATGTGGTAGTTATCTAAATTTTAGTGTTTAACATTTGTTTGTCTGATTTAGTACTCCTCCGTACTATCCTTTCACGTTTCTCATCGACATTTGTAGTATTCTAGATCGTTTTTTATTGATGAAATCGGATCCCCTTTTAACGTGTCTCCAGATACCCACCGTCCCCTGTAACGTACACCTAATCACTTAAATGATACTAAAAGGATTCAGAAACCGTCACTACAATACCGTCAACAATTAAAATAAAAAAAGATGATATATACACGATTATATAATAAAATTCATCATTTTTGTCATAACGATTCTTATGTTATAAGTGGTTTGTCACTATCTATAATAACGTCATGTTTGTAGAAGTAGGTAGACTCATCACCTATAACGGGAATAATAGATTTTGTCGTTTTATTAAGAAGACAAAAGTCCGTATGACATTGAAACCACGACAACTAAAATACTTCTAAGTCTTAACTGATCATATAAAATCATCGTTTTTTTACACACAAAGATTTTAATATACCAAGTAATACGAACTCTTTCGTCGTATTTGTGATCTTTCCCTTTTTAAGTCTATAATTTTAAAATATTTTGACAAAGATTTAGGACCGACCGACGTCGTGAATTTATCAAAACATTGGATCCCATTCAATGAATCGGACAGATCCCTTATTTCAAGAAATAAGAATTTTAGTTTATTACTTATGGATGAAGGATCTCATCGACACTCCCAATTCTCTCTATTATTTAGTTTTGTGTCGTGTCTCAGAAACTACCGTATTCATGGTGTTTTTTATCATAACGATGAAGTGTTTTATCCGATGTACATTAATAAATAAACTTATATAAATAATTCTGAGAAACTATGTACAGTTTTTGGGCAGTGAATTTTTAGAATATCAAATTGAAGAAATACAACGAGTATTCCTTTGAATCGGGACCTCGTAAATTTATTAAACAATCACAGTTAAAGTGCCATTAATATCCCTAATAATATAAATTAAATCAAAATATTAACATATTTTATAAATACATCAAAGTTTCACTTTTTGTTGTTTTTGGCTGTTTCCCCTGTCTATCATGTAAATAGACTAAAGAAGGTTTACTCAATTTTACATTCACATTTAGAATTAAAGACAAAGACATGAAAGAGGAGAAAGAGAAGACAGGATGTAAAAAGGTAGTCATTTGAATTTTTAGACTAAAGACCAAACGTGAGGGTCAAATTTTTTTATATATTTGTCTATGTATGGATATCAGTATGTGAAAGAAAGAGTCTACTAATTATCTTGTGATCCATGATCCGAGAAGGAACTGTAAAAGTTAGTTGTTATATGGTACTTATAATGAGGTATTGTCAGATATCATCAGGAAAGTGTCAATGTACCGAGAGATAGTGTACCTATATGGTATTCAATAAGATGGTCAGGGGGTGACTACTTGTAGACTCAACAAAGTTCATGAAATGATAACAACAGTAACAAAGTCAGCGATTCAGCATAGACTGACAAACGCTGGGGTACTAGACAATAAGATGTTTTATCCGATGTACATTAACCTTTTCCAGTCAAAAGTAAGGTTACGGTTTCTTACGAGTTTGATGGCGTGTTAACGTGAGTAGAGTGTCCGATCATTTCATTACGAGTTTTAAGAGGTTCGGTCCGAAGTCGTTATACACTTGGACCTTGAAGGTCTACAAGTTCGACCGAAATCTTTTTCGTCTCCTTGATCTCTAGTTTAACGGTTATAGGTGACCTAGTAGTTTTTTCGTTCTCTCAAGATCTTTTTGGAAATAAAGACGAAATAACTGATACGGTTTCGGAAACCGACATACCTAGTGTTATTTGACACCTTTTAAGACTCTCTCTACCCTTATGGTCTGATGGACTGGACGGAGAACTCTTTGGATATACGTCCAGTCCTTCGTTGTCAATCTTTACCTGTACCTTGTTGTCTGACCAAGGTGTGTCCTTTTCCTCATGTAGTTCCGACATATAACAGTAGGACGAATAAATTGAAGATACGTCTCATGTAGTACTCTTTGCGACCGGACCTTCTTCGTGTTCGACCTTATTTCTAACGACCCTCTTTATAGTTATTGGAATCTATACGTCTACTGTGGTGGGAATACCGTCTTTCACTTCTCCTTGATTTTTCGGAGAACTACTTTCACTTTCTCCTCTCACCCTTTTCAACCGAATTTCGAGTTGTAAGTCTTTTACTTCTAGTACCGTAGACCAGGGTAGTAAAGTACCCTTTATCTACCCCTTTGTCACCTTTGTCACAGTCTGAAATAAAAACCCCGAGGTTTTAGTGTCGTCTACAACTAACGTCGGTACTTTAATTTTCTATGAATGAGGAACCTTCCTTTCAATACTGGTTGGATCTATTGTATAACTTTTCGTCTCTGTAACGAAACAGTTGTTTCCAGGTAGATCAGTTCCGATACCAAAAAGGTCACCAGTACATACCTACACTCTGAACCTGACACTTCTTTCGACTCACGACTTCTTAACTACGAAAACTTGACACTACAACCTCTTCTGAGAACTCTCAGGGAACCTGACGTTCCTCCAGGTTGGTCAGATAGGATTTCCTTTAGTCAAGACTTATAAGTAACCTTCCTGACTACGACTTCGACTTTGAGGTTAGGAAACCGGTGGACTACACTTCTTGACTGAGTAAACTTTTCTGGGACTACGACCCTCCCTAACCCCCGTCCTCCTCTTCCCCTGCTGGCTCCTACTCTACCGACCTACCGTAGTGGTTGAACTACGTGTACTCAGACCCACTTGAGGCCCTCAACCACTACCTGTCCCTCCGGACCTCACGACACTAAGTACCTCAGTGTTTCTCAGCCTGTACTGAATCACTGACTTGACTTAACTTGACCTGACTTGACTTAATAAAAAATTCTTATATTAATAATTCTATGAAACTATGTACAGTTTCCAGTACAGGTCGATAAACGTTGAGGAGGTCTGAGGAGACAGGCACCGTAAAAGGTCCGTTCTTATGCTCTCAACCAACGGTAAAGGTAGAGGAACCCCTAGTAGGACTGGGTCCCTAACTTAAAAGTAAAGGACGTAACCGTCCGACTAAGAAATCGCTACTCGGGATTCCTTTCGGTTCATCAGAATGTTACTTATTGAAACATGTATATATAACAATCAATAAAAACGGTCATGAAAAACCCCTATCTAAAAATCTTAACTCTAAAGACCCAGTTAAACCGATCTGCAACGGTTTAAAAGGCCTTATCATCAACATTGTAAGACGGAAAGGTGGTCATTACATTGTCTCTTGTTAAGAGGTGTCTCTAATAGAAGTGTTTCAAGGTAGTTATGACATACAACAGTTTGAAAACGTAAAACCAGTCAGGTTTTCGAAAGTACACATAAGGAATAATGCTCGTTCTAAACTCAGAAATATATTCCATTTGTTGGTAAACATAAATAAAAGGACACTTGATAAAATGATTGTGTAAAAAGATATCCTACTATATGTATATATATATATATATATATATGTAAAATTAAAATCCTCGTAAAATATAAAGTCCTTTATATTCGGGTTAGGTATATGATTGTGGAGAGTTTAAGTATACGGGTCGAAATTGCAGGTGTACTTTGAGGTCTGAGTAACAGATTGTGAGATAAGGTGTAGAGGTGCACCAATAGACAGTACGTAGATTTTAAATTGTTCTACCTTTAGGATTAAAGAGTGACGTACGAATTCTGAAGGGAGATCAGAAGGAAGTGAGTCATTATCGTCGAGGTAGTATGATCAAAAAAGTCCGGTTTTACGAATAGGAACTGACAGGAGGAAAAGTAAAAGTACTACTAAGGTAGTTGTAACAGTCTACTAAAATGAGAGTATTATATAGGTTGTAGAATGGTAAAGAGAAGTTTAGACAATGAAGTCGAGATTTGACTCGAGAATAGAGTCTCGACAAAATAACGTTTGTGGAAGGACGACTAGATAGAACGGAAAGGGACGGGAGAGGGGTCATACTAGCAGTGTATAATTGGTCACAGTGAAATTTTTGCGCACTTTAGTACGGGAAGGAGATGAGTCTTCAGAGGTCATAGAGAGGGTGATATTTTGACTTTCAGGAAACTCACGAGACATTTCGATAAGCAGAAGACCGGTTGGTATAAGGTAGTGGGAGAGAGACTGGCATCGAGGACGAGGGAAGGGATCGTGAGTCAGTCCAGGTCATTGTGTCCAGAGGACAACAGAAAACTCGTTTGCGTAGAACAATCGGTGTTCGGAAAATTGGAAACGGTTTCGTGGACACATAGACCTTACGAAAAGGAGGTCCCATAGCGGCACCGAGTGAGAGAGTAAAAGAAAATTAAACACGAATATTACATGGTTCAGGGATTCATGAAAGTACTTTAGGAGGGTGGGGTTTTATTATTCGGATGTGACCATAAGAGTGACGAGGAGAGTAGTACGACAAGGGAAGTTCTGGAATCCTGGTCGACTGGATTACTAAACAAATCAGACAAAAAACAGGGGGGTTGGTCTCCGATTCGTACTTCTATACTTTAAACAGATGAAGTGACTACAAGACTTCGAAGATCTTATCACAGACCGTTTTCATCCTTGAGAAATTTAAAAATATGTTCTCACTCACTTACTTATTTTCTTGTCTACCTATATTTCAAAATAGAACATATAGGAAAAGTTAATATAGTCCGTCTTTATTGACAGTTTTTCGGATTACTGTTTTTGATTTCAGATATTCTTTCTAGTTATTTACTTATGAACCAAAATCCTTTTTGCACCAGTTACAATGGAACCTATTACGTTTCTCTTATTTTTAGAGAATTACTGATGAAACAAAATATATTAATATACCTTACTAGTAAATGTGTCTTAGTTTCAAAACGTTATGGAAACATCTGAAAAAAACCTGGTAATAGACCCACCCGTAGTATTAATAATAATGATAATAACAGTAATAATCTTCGGTAACTCGTACCTCCTAGGACTCGTCACGTAATGATTTATAAATCTTAATTTGTGTGTAAGGGACGAATAATCCACCTTCCTCCATCATATATCAATTTATACTTGATCTTTTCCAGGATCAACTATAAATGTCTTAATATACTAATGTACTTTCCGTGACCAAACTCAACGGACTTAATTTATGTCAATGAATTACAAAATCGTACTTATACTTTGAACTACTTTTAAATAAACCTTTGTTATTAAGAAGGATGGACGACAAACAATCAATTCTCTTCTAAGTTTAAGTTAAGTTCTTCTATTAAAAAAAAGAAAGTTATTCACTAAATATTAAAGCGACCAAGATTAAATGACATTCGTTTCGTAGTCTAATCATTACATAAATTATACTCAATAATTCAAGGGTAATCTGATTTAATGGTGGGGATCTCTAGACGTTTCGATGAGGTTTAATTAAATGTAAGACGTCATCGGTGTATGAAATGGAAAAGAATTTACGGTGTCTATTAAATCCTACAGAATACGATTGTACGAAGAGGTTCTTATTATTAAATAGAATGTTCGAGACTTTAAGGATCAAGTCACATAACAAAATGTTATTATGATTAAAATTTTTAAATCTTCACCAAGAACTTCCAAAGAAAATCAAAAAGTATACACATATCTATGTATACACATATACATATATTTACGTGTCAAAGGTCCATTACATATAGGTTTGGATACAAGTGATTCAACGTTGTCCCGGTTCTTATATAACTGATATAAGAAGGATTTACGTAAGTTTCGGTGGTCAAATCTTGGTGGAAGATTAACCGACTAAGTTATAAACCAACGTTATAGAACACATTTATATATGTTAGATTTGTTAGGTAGACATGTAAAATACTTTTGACTGGATCTTGATACAGTCCGAATGGATGAGGTATCGACATTAATTCCCCAAACACTCATAACGTACGTCTTGAACTCAAGGGGTCTTACGAATCTTCACTTCTTTGAAAAATTTCACAGATTTCATCCGAAACATATTTGTATTTACCTAATTTAATCAGCTGTATTAGAATTATCGTATGATTGTGATAGTTACTTAAATACTAAAACTAAAACACTACTATTATTTCTATTTAGGTCTCTTACTCCCCTTTTAGGTCATTGACAAATATCTCTCTCTACAAATGTCACTTTTTACACCAGTGACCTTCTTAGTCCGTATAATTGATTACTTTGCCGGACACGTACAAATGCTCGGTGCAAAGACGTTTCGTCTAAATGGTTGAGTTAAGGGGTTTCGATTTCTCCTATAGTCCGACCTAATCTTTAGTCTTTAGGGATAAGAACTTGAGTGTACTACTGGAGTGTAGACAAGGGATTACATGTCGTAATTAAAAATCGTCATAAAATTAGTCATAATTAGACTCAACTGGGTCTTTCCGTGACCTAGTGAACCCCTTTTTAGGAGTCACAAGAGTTGAATTAGACTAGGGGTTTAGTCTCTGTATAGCACGGACATAAATAGGTGTGACATTTCTGATTCTCAAATGACTTGTCTCTTTCGGTCGAAGATATCGAAGTAGAAGAAGAAGAAGGTTAGGAAGAAATTGAGATAGCATGTTGACTAGAAAAGTCTCGTAAAGAGACTTTCTCCGTAAAAAAAAGGATACATTTTTAACTTCCTGGAAGAAGTCACAAAATTTAATACTAAACAAACCCAAACATTTTTTTATGGAGGAACTATATAGTCTTTGAGTTTCTTTTCCGTCCCATACATTTCTTCTTTTACATTGATGGACATTTGGTTAAACCTACGAAATCTCTTATGCTAACACCGTCTTTAACTTTCTTACCTAATTTCTCCCCTTTCAAGTCCCTGTCCTTTTTACCGACTTCCGAGTCTTTTCTACCTTATTCTTGGATCAACATTGTCACTCTAAATTCCTCTTAATTTTACTATAAATTCTCTGATTCAATTACTAAATATCTCCCTATCCTCTTTATTAAAGTTCAAAGGATCAAACTCTCTTAACTATTCACCAAGTCAAGTCAAGTCAGTGAGTCAGTCCAGATTGAGAAACGCTGGGGTACCTGACGTCGTTCGGTCCGAAGGGACAGGTAGTGGTTGAGGGACTCGAACGAGTTTGAGTACAGGTAACTGAGCCATTACGGTAGGTTGGTAGAGTAGGAGACAACAGGGAAAGAAGAAGGAGGACGGAAGTCAGAAAGGGTCGTAGTACCAGAAAAGGTCACTCAGTCAAGAAGTGTAATCCACCGGTTTCATAACCTCGAAGTCGAAGTCGTAGTCAGAAAGGCTACTTATAAGTCCTGAGTAAAGGAAATCCTAACTGACCAACCTAGAGGAACTTCAGGTTCCCTAGAGTTCTCAGAAAAGGTTGTGGTGTCAAGTTTTGGTAGTTAAGAAGTTACGAGTGGAAAGGAATACCAGGTTGAGAGTGTCGGTGTGTACTGATTACCTTTTTGGTATCGAAACTGATCTGTCTGGAAACAACCGTTTCTTACGGAGACGAAAAATTATACGATAGATCCAAACATTATCGAAAACAAGGTTCCTCGTTCGTAGAAAATTAAAGTGTCGACGTCAGTGGTAGACGTCACTAAAACCTCAGATTCTTTTATTTGAGAGAGTAACAAGGGTAACAAAGGGGTAGACAAGTGGTACTTCACTACCCTGGTCTACGGTACTGGAATCAAAAAACTTACAACTCATAATTTGGTCGGAAAAGTGAGAGGAGAAAGTGACAGTAGTGAGAGGAGAAAGTGACAAGGAGAAGTAAAGGATGGTATTCCTACCACAGAAGACGTATAGGCTCCAATAACTATAAAGAGGGTCGTTAGAATTGAGGTCGAACACGAAGTAGGTCGGACCATAAAACGTACTACATGAGACGTATATTCAATTTATTCGTCACAGTGTCATATGTCGGAGATACACGAGGAAAGGACAAAACCTTGGTCAGTCAACAAGTACAGACCAAGAGTGACAACGAAGAACTGAATGTATGTCTAAAGAGTCCTTCGTCCAGTCCACCAGATCATAAGGGTAGAAAACTTCTTAAAAGGTCAAACAACACTAGGTGTGGCAGTTTCCGAAACCACATCAGTCGTTTCGTCTTTATCTATAAAAAGACCTTGAGAATAAAAAAGATACTAGGTCACCTACAACCGTTAAACTAGTTACCATTACGACACTTTTTGTCTCTGTTACTATAAAGACACTCTACATACCATTTTGTTACCTTTGACGTACCTAAAGTACCCAATCTAAAATCCTACCTGAGTGTAGGATCAAAGTGGTCGGCATACTGGAACTCACGTACTGGATCTGAAAGACTACAAGTTTATTTTCTCCTTTTTATAGACTAAAAATTTTCAGAAACTGTAAATTTGACTTACTTTTGACACTTCACGGGTCCGTCACGGGTCGTGTATCATACACGAGATATTAAGTATCAATAATGGTACTAACAACAAAGATCTAACTCTACCGTCTCTCCGTCGACCTTTGTGTACAGATCCAGAGTTCTCCTCCTTTTCCTTCCCTCTACACTTCTTTGTAATTCTAAATTCTCTGTTTAATTTCTTCTCAGTCTTTTCCTGATAATTAATTTACCTTCATTCTTCGATCACAAGTTTCTAGTTGTGGTCTCCCCGGTATTTCAGGGACACGATACGTCAACACGAGACACGATTGACTCGTGTAGAAAGACTCTTCCAGTACTATACCCGACGTCAAGTCTACTAGTGAACAACATAGAGGAGTTACGTTTACACTCAGTACGACGCTGAAGTGTGGACATTCTGACTTCAAGTCCCATCGGTGATTATTATGTGGTGAAAAAGGAGGTTAATCTGTTCTAAGACTATTCTCTCCTCTGGTAACTAGTTTGAACGTAGACTATATTAAACTGAAGGAGTTTCAAACTTGAATTTTTACATACTGCCAAAAGAAACACCTTAAACCACATTCCTTTTTTACAGTTGACCCAAGTTGTCATCATCTTCTGACTTTTTGTCGATAATCCCTGTTCAAAGTAGAGAACATGCACACACGAAAGAGTGGATGAAGTCATCACGAACTGAGAAACGTTTCGATACCTGACATCGGGCGGTCCGAGGAGACAGGTATCCTAAGAGGTCCATTCTTATGACCTCACCCAACGGTACGGGAGGAGATTCCCTAGAAGGGTTACGTCCTTAGTTTTGGACAGAGAGTACAGAGGACGAAAACGTCCACCCAAGAAATAGTGATTAAGTGGATCCTTCGGGTATGGGTTATGTTTTCTAAAGGTCTTATTTTACCTTTCGAAAATTTATGTATTCTTACGATTCCCTTTATGTATCAATTACAGATTGGTCGAATGGAGTCTGGAACAGTAGTTAGACATCTTTACATTCTCTCGTCATCTAGTTCGTCCTTCTAGGTGCAATGTTATCTCATGTTTAAGTCGTATCACTTCTCTAAGGTGGTTATAATCAATAAGAACGACCTTTGGACCCTCTCGGGATCAGAGAGACGGTTGTACTAGGGATGTAGATGTGCAGGAGGGGTAGTGTGTTAGGTTTCAGGTAGGTCTACGACAGAGATGGTACTCCGGAAATGAGTACAAGGTTAACTTTTATTCGTGAAGAACGTGGTCTTGGGTTGATTTCAAGAGAATCACTTGAGTTGTGTAAGACGACGAAAATTATTAATGTTCACAAAGTATGAGTCGTTTCAAGAAGTTCCATTTCTGATATTGAGGAGAGATACCAGAAAAAACATGACACTGATAATCTGGACACAAAACATATACAGCCACTACTCATTTGTAAACTACTGATAGTAATTTATTAAATTCCTGACACTATACTAATAGTGGAGTTTTAATCAGTTTTATTTGTCAAATAAACTTAACTTAATTAGTCTTAACAAAACGTATTATAAAACCTCAGTTATCTTGTAATAGAAGTGAAAAATTTACGTAACGATAAGAGTATTCTGTAAACAATTAACAAAAATAACCTTTCTAATAATAAAAAAAATCAGACAATCTCTTCAAACTACAGACTCGTATGAGTATTAGGATATCATTGTTTAGTTACAAAAAAAGAAAGAAAATTTAGTGTTTCGGAGGTTATAACATAAGATAAGTGGTGACTTAAAAGATATGACAACGAAATAATGAATTTCGGTAAGGTCAATTATAAACGTAACAAGAATTTTACTGACTAGTTTTATTTGAATCCTAGTTGTCTTAATAACTAAACCTTCGAACTGAGTAAGTGGAAATGGTTTATATTGAACAGATCTGTTTGTATAAGGTACGAAAAGAAGTTATTCTATTTATATCCTTCCTGGAACTGTGGTCTACGATTGTGTTTTCAAATAAAGTAAAGGATAAAAAGGCAAAGGAAGGTGAGTCGGGTCGTAACGAAAAATTGCGAGGGATAAAAGTTGTAAATAAAATCAAAAGAAGAAGAAAACTGTACACACACCATCTTAGACTGTCAAAATACACAACGAATGTTTTTTCTCTTCTTACGAAAAAACTTCTACAGTGACAAACATCAATTTATTCGGTGAAAAGTACTATTCTTAAAAGAATATAATAAGTCTCCAAAGATAAGAAAAGGGAATACAGAACTATTATCAGGACGATAAGATTGGGAAGTCACCTTAGTACAAATCATGTGTAAAACTCTATAAACGTCGAATATGACAAGAAGTACATTCTCCTCTAATCGAAAAATTATTATCGAAGAAAACTTAATCCTCTCTTAAAGATGTTATCTCTCCCTTTGGTGTACCCCTTTACATTAGTCACTACCAAAATACGTCCGAAAATTATTAAAGAAACAAGACTCCGAAAAATGTCAAAAACCAATCATCCTATTTCGTTGACGGTGGTGATAGATCAGTAATAAAATAAGTGACATTTTCGTGATTACTAATAGGTCCCATGAGGAACTATGGAAAATTTCTTAGTCAAAAATCGTCTGTAGATGGTTTATCCCTATAGAAGGTATTTCTGAATATTAGAGAAACTAGTCACCGTATTACTTATTTTTAAAATTTTTTTACTTTAGACATTGGTCTGTCAGAACCAATTTTAGGGTACCTGGAATCCGTTTAGTAAAGTGAGAGGAACGGAAGCTGACAGAATAGCATATCAAATCCTTGATATTTCAATTTATTCTAACGTATACACTCCATAGTTAATCATGAATCGGGTATTTACCCAGATTGTATATATCTGACAGAAGTAAAAGTCTCTAAATTATGGACGAACTAGGTCTGTCTTTCCTTTCTCTCACGAGTAAAACCTTTGATTCTTCTTTGATGGTTATTTTACCTAACATAAACAAGAATACATTGTTTTTCAAATCTCCAGTCTTTCTGAGGAGTACATCCTATAGGACCAAAGACGAGCCTAAGTGTCACTGAGGAGGGAAGAGAGGAGGAGGAGCACAACCACAATAACGGTTCGAAGGAAGGAGTATCAGGGTTCTACCGGTGGTCTTTCTTGTCCCTGTCGAGTAAAGGAACTAGTGTTCGTCACTACCAGTTTTAAGACGGAGTTGGTACCGGATAATCAGACGGGGAAACTAAATTGACCCAGTAGTCCAGAATACGGGTGTAACCTGGTTATTGTTAGAACATATCCATTCCAGAAAAAAACAACGATAACAAGTCAGTGATTCAGGACAGACTGAGAAATCGTTGAGGAATCTACGGACCATCGAGTGGTCCGAGGAGACAGGTACCCTAAAGGATCCGTTCTTATGAACTAACCCAACGGTAAAGGGAAAGGTCCCCTAGAAGGACTGGGTCCCTAGTTTGGGTATCGAGGACGACGTAGAGGAGAGGACGTAACGTCCGTCAAAGAACTGGTAAGTCGGTGGTCCCTTATGATATCCATTTATCATAATAGTTACATGTCAGTCTTCAAGTTTCTAAACGATCTGACATGACGTTTTTCCTCCTTTGAATCTTAGTGTTACGTTCAAAGTCACAGTACAGGTCACTAGTATCGTCCCTGTAAGTCAAATCAAAGTAGTGATCCTAATTTTTATGTATGTATGTATGGATATATACATAACATAGACATCTTGTTACAATCACAGGTAAAAGTATTTTAGTCAAAACTCTAGAATTCAATGAAAAAGTTAATAAAATGGATAAAGAATTTATTAACTGGATATATCGAATTTACAAGTTCTTACAAAATCAGAACCACATAGAGACTTTAAAAAAAAAACAAGTCTACGAAGTAAGTGGAAAGGTTGTTTCACTGGGTACCGATTTTTAAAGGAATCCAAATTCAAATAGAACCAGAACAAATACCATGAGAACAGTAAAGGATGGTGAATATGAAACCAAGACTAGACGAACAGAAATAGGGAGGATCCTTGCTTCCATATATTAAACTGTAAACCTAATTATCAAAATGAATTCCATTAATTTTCCATAAAAAGTGTTATCTCAAAACAAGATCCAGGGACTTACTCCCTAACACGAATTTCCAGAAGGAACAAAGGATTTCAGTCAAGGATAGGGTCGTCATCGTGTACGTCTCGTGGGTCTTGGGAAGAAACTCCTTAGTCGAATCAAAATGTGTATAACGTTTCATAAGACCTGTGTTGTCGGTTATTAGTAGCGGAGAAGACACAGAAGAATGGACCTTCCTACTATAATGCAGAGAAAGTCGTGAGTAAAAGTCCCTTGGGGAAGGTCCGAATTAGTTGAAAGTTGGACACGGAAGACCTATTGTGAATTGGACGTCCGGTTACCTATGGAAACCACGATATATGTATTAATTAGTATTCAATCTAGGAGGAGACACCGACTCTTTAAGAGATTTTTCGTGGGTTCGACACTACTTAGACCTTCGGTCTTCGGACTGGAATCTTAGTTTCCGTCTGGAATAAATTATCTTATGTCCATCCCGAGTTAATTTCTCAACCTACGTAGATGGGGGTCAATAAACTTCATTATGGCATATCAGTAGATAGGTCTTGTCTTCCCTTTAAGTCTACGAAAGACAATTCTACTCTGTGACGAAAACCTGTGGGAGTCGGTTACCTTGGTATTCCAGAGTCAGGTCAAGTGAAAATAAAATCTTGTACATCCTTAATTCAAATCCAATTTTGATGGAGGTATACAAAGGTAAACCCGGTCAAAGGGAGTCATTGTGATAGGGTAACTTTATATTTTAGAACCCGTAAGGTTCAACTCAATGATTTTTATAAACACCTCTTATATAATAGATTTTAAGAGTTCTGACTGAAAGAAGTCTCACTCTCTTTTGATTTCACCATATAAAGGTGTAGAGTACACAGATGGTCGTTGAAATAGATAGGTTTTTGTAGGAATTGAAGATTCGTCAAAGTACAAATTATTTACCTATTTTAAGTCTTGTTGTTGTTGTTGTTGTTTCTAAATTGTTTCCCGATGTTTGAGGGGTGTACTCTCGATTAAAGGTCACTTTAAAGTCAACCTATGAATCCTATCACCTCTTCTTAATTGTTTTAAATGTAAAATTCAAACGAAACTAAAATACTACGTACAAAAGTTGGTTCAATTAAGGTTTACATAAATATTAGGGTTTTAAGTGGGTGATCTTCTAACTTCTTTATGTTTCGGTGTCTAGATTCACTTTAATTTCATTGACTTGAGTTTATTTATATTCTCTAAATATTGATTTTTATACTCATTTAGATATACGAACGAAAATAAGAGAATCTCTTTAAGTCTTAGAGGATCGTCAGAAGGTTACAAGAAAGTCAAGAACGGACTTAAGATTCTCTGAAGTCATAGTCCCTAGAACTACGACACATTAGAGGAGGAACAGACTGTCTTTCCCTTTCACTGTAACGAGTCGGTACAGGCTGAGAAACGCTGACATCGGATGGTCCGAGGAGACAGGTACCCTAAAAGGTCCGTTCTCATGACCACACCCGACGGCAAAGGAAGAGGTCCCCTAGAAGGGTTGGGTCCCTAACTTGGGGTCCAGAGGACGTAACGTCTGTCTACGAAATGACAGACTCGGTCTACTCAGTTAAAAAAGGACTCCGTTAAAAAAGTGTTGGATCCGATTCCGATATTTTTACTTGGTATTACTAATTTATGTGTCTTTCTTTTGTAAGTAAGACAGAAAGTCCTTGGTAAATTGTACTTTCCTCTTTACTGTCCTTTTCCTTCAATTTCAACATGTTTCTGAGTCATGTCGTCCCATCTGTCTATTATTGCACCTTCGTTCTCTCTACCGTGTGTCTACACAGTTCGGTAGGTCGGTCAGGAGGTCAGGAGGACATGAACTTCTCAACCCATATAACTAAAAAAAATTCGGACCCTTTGGTATATAGTACCTCACAATACCCTATAAAATCATTTCCACACTATCATAAAACCGAACACAATTTATGAAAACCCCTCCCATATTCTTTACCCAGGAGTGAGAAGTAATCTACGACGGTCTTTCATCTCCATTCAGAACCTAACCCATAGAATTAGAATGGATCTTCCTCCTTTCTGGTTCTTTCCGAATTTGACATTGATCTGTCTTTCGTTGTCAGGTTAGTGAGTATACTCGGTTCTGACCCTCACAAACCAGTAAAAAATGAAAAGTGTCTCAAGTGTAAAAGTAACTAAAAGTCTGTACTAATACCTCACCAGAATAAAAGCTGCTCAGGTAGTACCAGTTTCTCACCAGAACAGACTACAACTATACGATACTTTTATCTAGTGTCATTCTTCTCCACGTTTCTTTATATCGATAAACAAAATAACTTGTGTTTAACGTACGGTCCGTGATACGACTTACGAAATACACATACTAAAATCGTGTGTATGATTTTATCATGAATAAAGTAACTTGACAACACTTATAATTTTTTATCGATATAAAGAAACGTGAAGAAGACTGAGACTGAAAATATACGAAGGAAAATCCCTTCTCTTTTGGTCGTGGAGTACAGATCCTCGGTCGTACTATGACAATATATCCGGAATCCCAACCAGATCAGAAGTTGACACTCAAAGTCTTAAGAGACCAACTTTGATTTATAAAAGTATCGTATAGTTGTAGTCTGTTATGGTGAGAAACTGGTACTACCAGATCTACTTTCGTCTCTATGATGTAAAAAGTAATGACTTAAAAGTTTGTCACTCAACGGATGTCACCACGAATTATTTATAACTTACTAACCAATCTACCCGTTACCTACTTGACTACCTACCTGAGTTTCAAGTGTAAACTAGTCTTAGTACTGATAAACTATATTATAGATAAAAATAACAAAGGAAAAGAAAAAAGAATCGTGTACCGTGTCGTACCCCCTAGAATCAAGGGGTTGGTCATCTCAAAATTGGAGACCTGACGGTGCCTTCAGGGTATAAACTATGTTAAGTAAAACATAGGGTCTGTCATCCTTCTTTGGAATTTTACAACTACTATCGTTAATAAATCGAAAAACTAACGAACACTACAAATGGTGTGTTACGGTACGTCTATAAGAATTTCCATCTTTATAATAGAATAAGAGGTGTATTCTTACACTTTCGAGTCTATACAATTTATAAGTGAGTTTTAGAGTCTTGACCATTCACTGGTTTGTACCCGATCTGAGGACCGGAGGGGTTAAAAGTCAGGGTACCTGATATCTCTTCGTAAAAAGGAATATAAAAGGTTTTATTAAATACATTCCCTTACTTAAAGTCCAACGTATTTTACAAAAAGAGTACAAAGATTTGTAGTCGTAAATACTTTGGAAAGATGAATTAATCAGTACTAAATAGATACTGGACGGGTGTTGACACAAAGGTCGTAATGAAAAATCCATTAACAAGGGAGAACGGGAACTGTCGGATGTCAATAAAGTGAAGGAATCGTGACACTTTTTAGTTATTAGGTAAATATAAAAAACTCTTTCATAGAAAAGTACGTGTCTGAAAAAAAAAGTAAATTTATTACAAACACTAACTCCTTTTGACAATTATGGACCGATTCTTGTTGTCACAACGTATGAGAAACTTTCTCTTCTTACAAGTTAAGTCTACTTTTTAAAGTTCAACACACTACTGAACTCCCTTTTTTTGGGGTGTTATAACAACAAGTTGGTTATTCAGTACAACCTGAGAAACGTTGGGGTACCTGTTCGGAGGGACAGGTAGTGGTTGAGGACCTCGAACGAGTTTGAGTACAGGTAGTTGAGTCACTACGGTAGGTTGGTAGAGTAGGAGACAGTGTGGGAAGGGGAGGACGGAAGTCAGAAAGGGTCGTAGTCCTATAAAAGGTTACTCAGACGAGAAACGTAGTCCATCGGTTTCATAATCTCGAAGTTTAAGTCGTAGTCAGGAAGGTTATTTATAAGTCCCAACTCAGGGAAATCCTAACTGACCAAACTAGAAGAACGACAGGTTTCCTGAGAAATTCAGAAGAGGTCGTGATCTTAAACTTCCGTAGTTAAGAAACCACGAGACGGAAGAAATACCAGGTTGAGAGTGTAGGTATGTACTGATGACCTTTTTGGTATCGAAACTGATCTGTCTGAAACAGTCGTTTCACTACAGTATTGAAAGAAGGTTCCTCGTTTGTAGAAAATTAAAGTACCGACGTCAGTGGTAGGTGTCACTAAAATCTCGTGTTCTTTTATTTTCGACAGTGACAAAGTTGTAAAAACGGCAGAAGTCTAATTTTTTTTTTGTTTGTTATAAAATTAATTTTTGGACTTATACCATTTTCAAGTATAATTATAGTTGAAGTAACTCTTTGTATGATTTTGTCTCCGTTGATATTAAGGATACACTTGGGGATCTTTATCCAGAAGGAGAACCACACCATCTTTATCCGGAAGGACATCCGGAGAATAATCCAACTTAAACTATAAAATAACTATTACCTGTGACTCGAGGTCAGTGGTTTTGTTAAGAAGGTAAAAGTATCCTAGTAAAAACGTAAGGTGTGTGTCTTATAAGACTAAGTAAAACATTTGGACTTGAAATTCGATTTAAATAAACACTTAATGAACTCATCGTAACACTTTAACTCGAAGTTACACTTAATAGAAATTGAGTCTAAAACCCATTTCAAAAGTATCGAAACTTACGACAGTGTTACTGTCGAATTACAAAACAAAAAATTCCCCACACACACACACGTACACACACATATATACACACATATATATACATACATATATACACACATATAGATACATATACACATATATATACATACGTATGTGTATGTATATATACGTACATATACGTGTGTATGTGTATACGTTTATGTATCTATTATATACATTCAATACAAGATAGTAACACTATATAGTCCAAGTAAACAGTTCACAATCTAAACGGGACTACTATAATAAGTAAATAAATATAGAAAGTAGACCACTTTACTCTTTTGATTTCTATTTTTACAAAGTGACTAACTGACTTATATGGTTAAACTATTCGACCTCTTGAGTATAATCTTGGGTTCAAAAATCTACGAATCTCTTTGTAAAACAGGGCACCAACAACCAGAATTCAGTGATTTTACACAGACTAAGAAACACTGGGGTACCTGACGTCCTGAGGTCCAAGGAGAAAGGAGGTGACAGAGGACCTCAAACCAGTTTAAGTACAGGTAACTCAATCACTACGATATACTGGTAGAGTAGGAGACGGTTGGAGAAGACGACAACGGAAGTCAGAAAGAGTCGTAGTCCCAGAAAAGGTTAATCAACCGAGAAACGTAGTCTACTGGTTTCATAACCTCGAAGTCGAAGTGGTAGTCAGGAACGTTAATTATAAGTTCTGACGAAAGGAAATCCTAACTGATCAAACTAAAGGAACCTCAGGTTTCTTGGGAGGTGACGTTCTCAGGTCCTCAGAAGAGGTCGGGGTATCAAGTTTTCGTTAAGAAGTCGTGATTCGAAAGAAATACCAGGATGATAGTGTAGACATGTACTGATGACCCTTGTGGTTTCGAAACTGATATACCTCGAAACAGTCGCTTCACTTCAGAGACGACAAATTATACGATAGGTACAAACAGTATTCAAAGGAAGGTTCTTCGTAGAAAATTAAAGTACCGACTTCAGTGACAGTGGTCACTAAAACCTCGGGTTCTTTTATTTCAGATAGTGATAAATGTGAAAGGGGGGAAGATAAAGGGTACTTCACTATCCCGACCTACGGTACTAGAATTAAAGAACTTACAACTCAAAATTCGGTCGAAAAAGTGACAAGAGAAAGTGGGAGTAATTATCTGAGAAATTAAGGAAAAGTAAAAGACGATAATCTCACCATAATAGTCGTATAGACTCTAACAACTATAAAGAGAACCTTTAGAACTAAGGTCGAATATTAAATAGGTCGTACTGTCAAACGTATATTTAATTTACTCGTTTCACTGTTATATTTCGAAACGGTATGAAAAAAGGGTTAAAACTTGGTTAGAGAACAAGATATAGGTCAAGATTGATAACGAAGAACTAGACACATGTCTAAAGAGTCCTCCAGTCATTCCACCAGACCACAAGGATCGAGAAATTCTTAAAGGGTGTCAAAAAACATTAAACGTCTCAGTTTCCGATTACGCATCAGTATTTTCGTTTTCATCTACTAAAAGACTCAGTGGAACGAAAGAGGTACTAGGTGACTCACAACTGTTAAACTCGAGACCAAGGAGACGGAAAAGATTTGACTCGAACATGTAGAAGTTCAAGATTCAAGTACTTGACGATTTAGGATTGAATTTACTAAACCTAGTTTTGGAATCATCGTACACTTTACTGGTGTTAACATTCCAACACACTTGTAAGAAATCGTAACGGGAAGAAACCCTGACCTTACTTTTAACTACAAAAGATCAGGACACCGGTGACGACTCAGAAGGTTTAAGCCACCGTATAACTCGTGTCGTTAAATAATGTAATAGTAAATCCTAAAATTTATCGAGTCGACTTTAAGACAATGAAGACGATGGAAACAAACATCATTACGAAGGATTCCGGGTGAGCTGAAGTGTAAGGTTCTACAGGATGACATCCACTCCCTGGTGTGGTACCACCAATAGACCAAGTAATTCTGGGAAAAACATATCAAGAAGACACATGAGAAGATGGAGAAAAATTATAGAAGGCGAAAATAATCCAGTAATCATAAAGACAGGAAATAGTACGGGCAGGAACGGACTTTATAAGGGAACTATAGAGATTAAAAAAAAACTTCTCCAGAGATCAGAAAGGGTAAGATAACAAAAGGAGATAAATAAAGGTAACAATTAAATCCTTCCGAAAGAATAGAGAGGAACAATAAGACACCTTGAGACGTAAGTCAACTCGTATAGAAAGGGAAAGAGAGAACGGAAAGTGAAGATAAGAAATGAGTCGATAAACATTTCGGAGGAGTCTGTTTGTGAAACAGTAGAACGTAAACAGAAAGAAACCCTACCAAAACAAGGGAATGAGGACATATTACAATGTAGCAAGAAGTCCGTGAGATAAATGGTCTAGATTAGGGAACATAGGTACACAGTGGAGGTGACAAATTAATATTCTCTAAACTAAATCCAGTACGGACTTACTGGATCACTAAAAGGGATGAAAGAAGTTAAATTCGGACTCAAAACGTTATACCTCGAGTACTAGACTCGGTGTCAGTCGTGGTCCAGAAAAAAGACGACTGAATCTCTCGAAGAGGTAGAAGTCGACGTTTCACTTATTATTTAGACTAAAGTGATAACTGGTAAACCACTATAGGTACACATCGTAGTAGAGAACCCAACAACCTACTCCCACAAACGATACTGATCATGCAAGAGAACTGTTTAGTTACAATCGGAAACGGGACGAAGTGACACACGAGGTTCCGGTTTGAACGGACAATAAGGTCCATAGAGAACTGAAGGATAAAAACGTAAGGTAAGGGAGATGACTTTTCCTGTAGAAAAAACCACAATCAAGATCTTCCAGAAGATCCAGAAGTATATTGACTCGTTGAAGAAGAAACCATAGTCCACCAACCCTGTATCTGAGCTAATGACACTAGAATTTACTAAACGAAACCTTTACTTGGTTCTAGTAAAACAGCAAAAACTTCCACATGGGTTTATGACGTAAACCCTTGTAAAACAACTGATACTCCCGATAAGATAAAGAAGATTCCCTAAGAACGGGTATCATCATCTGTATTATCAGTAGACTTAATTTAAACGGGTAAGGGTACGTTAAATCAAGTGACTAAGGATTCTACAACTACAAGTGAGAACGGTAGAGGACGAACTGGTATAGGTTAAATGAAACTAACTACCTGGATTGTAAGGTCCAAAGATACATTATAACAAGAAGTCTCGTAGTCTCAAATGAAAGGGGTAGTCTATGTAGGTATTGTCTCAGTAAAGACGAAACCGGGTCGGTAAAGTAAGAAAGACCTCGATAATCATTAACGGGAGACGAGGACGGGTAATTGTATGACCTATGGAAGTCTTGATTCCCCGAGTAGAAGGTCGCAGTAGAAAAGTGTAAAAGTATGACAAGGACCCCAAGAGGTCTGTCCTTATGACCTCACTAAACGGTAAAGAAGGAGGTCACCTGGTGTAAAAGAGTCTCAAGAAGTCACACTGGACAGTCAGAACCCACCGGGACGTACCGTACCGAGTATCGAAGTAATTCAATGTCTTCGGGGAAGGGATGTTCTGACTAGGTACTTACCTATTATTACGTGTTATATACATATTATAAATCTTTATGATGTGTTTATTCAGGAAGATCTTGGTGGTAGAGTACTTCTGAGACCTAGGGTCCTGAGATGAAGTTATTCATTTTAGTTTGGGTATATTAGACCAACCCTTCGATGGATGAAGAACAGAAACGTGTAAATAAAACAGATAGGGATGAACTATTTCGTTGGAAATTTATACACATGTCCAAATGTTTTACTGTTCTCTAGTATACAATACAACAAGGGAAAAATTTGATCTGAAGTTTATTGTACTAATAGTAAAAGTACACCTTTAAAAGGGAGACCTACACTAAAAATTTATAATATAGACTGGAACTTATTTTGTTATAAGTGCTAGAGTTAGGAAGTGACACTTATAGTTCAATATAAATGGTTCGACACCTAAAATTAAATCGTGTTTTTTCGGTGTATTTTTTGTACTCGATCAGTAAGTAATAATAAATGAATGTAGACTACTTTATAAACAGATATCTTAAAGTATCAGTCCAGTATACGGAAATTTATCCGTCCGTTTTGTCTCCTTATCTTGTAAGACAACTGTCCATTTACACTTAGTTAGACCAAAGAAAGTTTCCTTTTATTAGTTCGAGAAAAGTTTATTACATTTTACGTTTTACTAACGGACAACCTCCCCCAACCCCCCGAATAGTCGAAGAGAAGAGTCTCTTTACTAACGGTATAAGATCGACCTCCTTGTATACGATTGTCGAATAGAACACTAAAGAGACGTCAGCGACTATAAATAATTGTCAACTAAAAGACATCAACGAGAAGAAGGAGAAAGGAGGTTGTCACATTTAATCAAAGGGGTTTAGATGTAGAGCAGAAGTAAAAGAATAGTCAGAACGTCTTTCCTACTAATAAAGTAATAACCAAAACTTCTCGGAAAGTATAATTCACCACGTCGAGACCAAAGTCCGTCTGTAAATTGTCTGAGATAAACAAAATAAGAAACAGAGTAGCAGAATTAGTTTCGGGGACTCTAACTCAGAAAACATCATTGTTTGTTCTTATTTCCCTTTAATACTTAACAACGAAGGTGTCTTTTACGTCATAAGTAGTCCTTACGGACCACCCTAACTTTGTCCCATCCGAAGTTTGTACACTTTTGTTAACATAAGTGGTTACTTTTAGGAAAATTATCCATCCTATGGACAGAAGGTTAGAGAATAATCGAATTACGGATTCGTCGCAGGGAGACACCCCAATTTCGGAAAAACATAACAGTATTCCAACGATCACCTTTTAAAAAGTCGTACTCTCAAATAAAAAAGTGTACTCTGGACGACAGAAAGAAAGAGGTTTTATGAAACATTAAAAAAGGGGTCTCGAAAAAAAAAAAAGTAGAAGCGATATATCTAAATTGTAATTGAGACTAAATGGTTTATACGTGACAGGACCTAAGAACTATAACTTGTCGATACCCTTTTACACATCCACAGTACGGGAGTAAAAGTCTAAGTATACTAAGTTTTATCGGACTCTCGGGAGTAACGAATGACAGGGACATGAGGAAACTGGTATAAAACTATTTAAAAAGTCTTCGTCAAGTTCTTAACCCAATCGATAAATCCATTTTAGTCAAATATATCCCCGTTGTACTTTTACTAGATTATATCGGGTCCAAAGAAGAATTACATGTTTAGTTCAAAAGACCATAGACCTTTTTAGTTTCTCCAGGATTTATGGACTGAAGGATCATAGGGTTTATAACTAGTGATAATACAAACATTAATAGAATGAATCTAAGTCTTTAGGAATAAGTGTAGACATGTAAAAAAAATAGTAATTGACTAAGTTTGTTGATTGCATTCTTAAACTAAGACTATACCGAAACCTAAGTATATAGGTGGTAATTCCATATTTGATATAATACCAAGAAGATATTTATTTCTTAATTTTCTCTTTAAAAATTAAGACTGTATTTGATTTACGTAAAAGTGATAACAATTGACATATGAATGTGTCCCTTAATGCTTTACACGATCCAACAAATAACGATATATTGTTTAATAGAGTTTTGTCTCGTCGAACGTTGTTATGTTAAAAAAAAAATAACAGAGTATCAAAAACACTCAAAACTTAATTCCAACATATCAACCTACGGAGACTGAGTCCTAGAGAGTGTTATCACGTTTCATAGTCGGTCCTTACCCCAGTGAAGTTCGGGTTTATCTTCTACTAGGTAAAGGTTCATATGATAGTACTGAGAGCCGTTTCGAGTCCTCTAGGTGAAAGTTCGAGTAAGTATTTGGTAAATGTTTGGAATGTAGGAGGAACTACACTTGGCCTCAGTCAGTAATTAGTGAACGGTACATCCAAAAAGTTATTCAATTGAGTGGTTTACTGTCGAGTGAAAGAGGTCTGGTTCCCGACGTTCTTTCTTTTGTAGTCTTCTTACTAGTTCTTCCTTCGGTGTCAGAAAATTTTTAGATTTAAGTATTAGTTGTAGGATAGTGAAAACGTAGGAAACACGTACGTACACACACACACACACACATACATATTTTTGTTTAGGGTCCAGATTGAGTGTAAGTTCCCTCTCCCTTAAGGTGTTTGTGTGTTTATGGTCTCTACTTCTGGAAACTCTATGTAAAATCTTCGACAGATGGTGTCAGGTGGGAAACCTGGGCTACCAAGTATGGAGAAGGTGTATGTTTCCGAGTGAAAGAGGACCTCAGGGACCAGAGACGGACGAGGTTAATTCATCCAGTACGATCCAATATGAAGTCATCGTCGAGATTTTAGGATAACTGAATTTTGTTATTTTAAAAGAAGAGTCAGTAGGATGTACAGATAATACCCAACCTATTCCTGACCCTCCCTAACCCCCGTCCTCCTCTTCCCCTGCTGTTTCCTACTCTACCGACCTACCGTAGTGACTGAGCTACCTGTACTCAGACTCACTTGAGGCCCTCAACCACTACCTGTCCCTCCGGACCGCACGACGCTAAGTACCCCAGCGTTTCTCAGTCTGTGCTGGCTCGCTGACTTGACTTGACTTGACTTCCTGACAAAAGGAGTGGGTCTCTAAGAGGTTCAAGTAACCTTGACCTCCCTCCCTTCTCGTTCAACTACCGTTAATTTCCGAAGAGTAAATTCATTGTACACAATGAAGACGAGTTTATCATGATTAAAGTTCCCGTGTTCATTGATATAAAGATGGTACACGGACTTTTCTTCTCTTCATAGTTATTTGTCGGGTTCTCTGATTGTGTTACCCAATTTAGAACAAAAGGTAAAGATCGATTTATGTATAGTTTGACTAATACTCGGTTAAAGAGTATGTAAATCGAGGAAGATGTTTATAAATTGTTCATGATTCAAAAATGTTTTACCATTCTGGATTTTCGTCTCTTTTTTCGTCAGGGATAGAAGACCAAAGAGTTGTACCACCCGTTTCTCTATTTATATATCAATTAAAGTCCTATCTTCAGTACTATTTTAAAGTCAATTCCGTATTATACTGTAAATTGAGTCTGAACTCCTCTCTCCTCTAGTTTCTAGAATTTCATCTACTTTCATTTCTCTAGTCCTGTAGAATTTCATCTACTTGAGACTACTCAAGACTATCTACACATCTTTATCCGGTCCATTCCTTTCAGTTCTTTCTGTGAAAAGTGACAAAGAAATTATTTCACTTAAATACTACTAATAGAATATCTCGTTTTCCGGACCTAAGAAGACGTAATCGTAATTGATCATGGAATCGGACTAGTTCATTGACTCGTTAACACGTGGATCTAACTAGTAGACACTTTACTCTTCCAAATTGATCTACAACAGGTTCTAGAGGAAGTTGACATTTTGGACACTAACGAGGACGAGATTTCTTATAAAAAATTTCCGTCTGAAATAACCTATTAGTATTTTATTGATGGAATATTTCGTTAGTGAATGATTTTGTCAAATCATTCGTGGTTACCCTTTAAGGGAATAGTTTTTTATCATATTAATCTATAGGGAAGACACTGTGTTATACAAGTTTTAACTAGTGTTTTCTTCTTATTCTACATAAGACTTATCTTACTATAATTCAAGAAACATCGTTTGAATGAGAACACTATAAAAAGGAGAAATTAGATAGCGAGATCTATAAAGATTACTAAGAGTATGTATCTGAGAAGGATAAAATACACAACCAAAATAAATGGACACTTTCTTGTAGTTGACACAGATAAGATGTGTGTGTTAAATAAAACGTGTTTTTAATATAACGGTCTAATTAAACGTGGTAGTATTAAGATGTATAATGGTACGAAAAGTGAACTGAGTGGTTGGGAAGAACTCAAGAGGTTGAAATTCCCTTTTATGAACCGTCACTGTAAGTTTAGAACTGGGGAGTGTCGAGTCAGTAACAAGAGAATGGTCAGTTGACCTGAGATCTAGTCGTCAGAAGGAAAAAGGTGGAGTTCGGAGGTAAGGAAGAGAGGATAAAGTAACTATACTAGATCTGTAAATTTCGTTCATGGGGATGGTGCATGACCGTTTCTTGTGTATATAAAGTCCCCTCAAATTAACGATGTTGGCGAAACCTTTTGTCAAACTGTAATAGATGATTTTCAACTTGTATACGTATGGTCTACTAGGTCGTTAAGGTGAGTAATATATGTTGGGCACATGGTTCCTTATGAATGTTTCTACAAATAACGTCGTAATTAACATTAACGAGATTTGATCTTTAC
Organism: Capra ibex; assembly: GCA_006410555.1. Lineage (NCBI taxonomy): Eukaryota > Metazoa > Chordata > Mammalia > Artiodactyla > Bovidae > Capra > Capra ibex. The sequence continues at coordinate 125,205 of SJYO01053324.1, forward strand.
TGGGTTACAAGTAGTTGTTATCCTTCCCATATCCTTCACACCCTCTGAAAGGACCCTTAGGTCACCAATACTGAGAAGTGAATGTGATGTCCTCCACGTCACGACCCGGAGTACCGGTGTGTGTGTGTGTGTTTTTCTGTGTTAAGTTATTCATCATACACTAATATAAATAATTCCAAGTTCTGTCGAGACTTGATATCCCAATTTTTACTTCTATTACGAAACAAATGGCAACTACTTCTCCTCTTTACCTGAACACCCCATCGTACCCCAAAGACAGCGTCACCTTTATAAGATATAAAACTGGACCCTACACCAATGTGACCACAGACGAAAACACACTGAGTAAGGAATACGTGAAAAGATATTCACGTGACATGAAACTTACGAAATTTTTCATGAACCCGAAGGTTTTTTGAGAATAAATTTTTTTTTTTTTATACGCTTGTGTACCAGTTTTTCGGAGAGTAGGAAATCACTACTCTCCGGGTGAACGATAGGGTCAATCATATAGGACGGTATACACAATATTTTGAAAATATGATGTCATTGGAAGTAATAACATCTTATAAAAGGGAGTCAAAGATACAATTAACGTTACACCAAATTCTATCCTAAGTAACAAGTCAATTGTTTCGAGATTTAGTAAGTTAGATGATGTATATATCATCTTTTCCTTACTTTATTTTTTCTCTCTCCCGCTCTTCCTTCCCTGTTTTTATACATTGTCCCCAAGACTGTACAAACTGTTCTGTTTTGACATTTTATATATGAGAAGGACTAGATTGGACGAAAAGATGAGATACTATACGTATACTTTTTGTCTAAACTATGAAAAGTTGTGTCCATGAAAATCTATAAAGTTCAAAATAAAAAAGGACTTACAAACGAATGGATGGTAACGAATAGATCATGGTTGAATTTAGATACTTTTACCGTAGTTTCTTTTTGTACACGTTTGTTAAGGTTTATTTACACTTGGAGAGGACTACTTTAGAAAAATTATAACTATAATTTTCAGTAAAAATTAATTAAATTTCCCAGTGTAGATGAACACAATTACCAATTACATCTTTGCCGAAATTTTACTGTACGATAAAACTATTAGTTCTAAACCTCCACAAAATCTTATCCCAATTACCGTCTTTTAAAAAGTATACTTCATTTGAAAAAAAGATCAATAAATCTCAACATTTTACGTAGTGTGATCTCGTATATAAACTTAAGGTCTAAAAGACAATTTTACGGAAAATTTTCAAACTTCTTTATTTAATTTTATAAGGATAATGTATTTCGATGTTCAATAATTACTTTGAACCTTAAAAGTGTAATATTGTCTTCCCTACGGTATATCGTTTCTAATTTTTAATGTCACTCCTTTAGATTTCATAAAAAATACTTATTTTTTCATTTTATGGTACTGAATTAAGATCGAGTGAGACAAATTTTTTATTTTATTTTCTACTATCAGAAACCTACATTTTGTGTGATTTTCTTTTCGAGAAATACTCTACAAACAAAAAAGACACCTCCCTTTTTTTTGTTTGGGACCCCAAAAGGGTTTCCTTTCCCTTTGGAAGTCCTCAAGAATCTTGTTAAAAGTCATATGTAGACATTTATGATTTTCACATAGTCGGTTCTAATATGGAGTGGTACCTGTCAAGACGACAACTTTCAATAACTGAAATCGAGAATGTCGAAGGAATCGCCGTTGTTAATCAGTCTTGAGCCAAAGGATCCACCACTACGATCCCCATTTTTTGGACGGTTAAATCCTCCGAATTCTGTAAGGTCCAAGGTAGGGACCCAACCCTTCTAAGGTACCTCATTGCATACCTTTGGTTGAGGTCATAAGAACGGACCTCTTAGGGTACCTGTCTCCCCGGACGGTCCGGTGTCAGGTATCTCAACGTGTCTCACTCTGTACTGACTTCGTCGAACCGTGTGTGTGTATGTGTCTCTACTTTCTTGGATGGGGTAATAAGGTCAAGGAAAGAACGCACAAGTAAGAGAGTGGACATAGTCCGTATAAGGTACTCGACTCCCCGTACGAAAGAACCACTTTAGTTGACGGTTTTTAGGTAATAGAAAAAAAAAAAAGAGAAAAATAAAAAAAAATTAAAAATAAAATGAAATGTTATGACATAACCAAAACGGTATGTAACTGTACTTAGGTGGTGCCCACATGTACGTAAGGGTTTGTACTTGGGGGGAGGGTGGAGGGAGGGGTATTGTAGAGAGACCCAGTAGGGGCACGTGGTCGGGGTTCGTACGACATAGGACGTAGTCTGTATCTGACCGCTAAGTAAAGAATGTACTATCATATGTACAAAGTTACGGTAAGAGGGTTTAGTAGGGTGGGAGAGGGAGAGGGAGTCTCAGGTTTTCAGGCGAGATGTGTAGACACAGAGAAAACGACAGAGCGTATGTCCCAGTAGTAACGGTAAGATGGTGAATCCTTTCAAACACTAGATAAAATAGGAGTCGGAAGTTTTTTCTTTTCTATTAACTCTTATCAAACGTGAAACCGGTGTACATGTTTCAAGTCAACTGGATGGGTACTTCGTACTGAATCTTTCTTAACTTAGAAACGAGAAAGACCGACCACAATGTATGAAAGACAACAGGGGAGACGATCTAGTTATCTACTAATGTAACTATAAACATGAGTCTCTGTTTTCCATCGAAACCTTATCAGACTCTTCGTTTTCTCAACGTAAGTACAGATATTTTTGAGACTCTTTGCCGAAGTTGACCGTTTGGGTCAACTCGTAAATGGACTGTGATTTCTCTGTTCACGAAACGGTTACGTCTACTATATAATTGTGACTACGTTCACCTGATGTTCTTTCGATAGTATTTTAGATCGGATTTCCACGGTAAGTCGTTATTAGATTTACTCAACACCTTATCCCGAACTCCTAAAAATGGAGTCCAATTTTCCGTCACGTCAACGTACAGTTCGTCCTTTTCGGAGGAGAAAAATTAAGAAGTCTTTTCTTCGTCCCTCTAGACTGGTAGAAGGGATATAAAAGGAAAAAATCTATCCCGACTCTCATTTCCTTGACATACAGACTTTGGATCCAAGACGGTTTGTCTTGATTTAAATTGGTCATACACCTGTTATTTTTTTTCTGTCTACCCACTCTAAATACTTCTCGGGAAAACTTTCACCGGACTTTGTCCACCAAAGGGTTTTCCTCAGTTACATATTTCACAAAGACCGACATCTTACTTCCCCTCTTTCTCCACACAACCGTTATTCATATGCCCACGAACGACTGACTCCGAGTATACCGAACAGTCCACAGAGATAAAACAGACTTGAAGTTTTCGATAAAGTAACATGATACTCTTCTCGTCTTCCAGAACCTAAGATACTAACCAATAACAAAACTTTTCCTTTCTTTTAATGGAAAGTAAAAGAGAGGTAACCGCGATTTAGGGTTCACTGCCAAACTTCCTGTAAAGTTTAGTGACGTTGATGTCGTTCCTCGAAAACTCAGTCAATGAAGACTGATTATAAAATGTTTACGAGAGTGGTAGGGTGGGTTTGGACGTTTATCTTCAGACCTTTTGTCAAAACGTTAAAAAAAAAAAAATTACAATGGTGAACGAAACTTGAGACTTCATTTTAGTTCAAGATGGAAATTCTAGAAATGATTTTCCATAAAATATCTGACACGGGTTACTTCAGAACGTAGTGGGGAGGGGTTATATTTTTGACACTTTTGACATAAATCCTGTTATAAAGGATACTTTAGAAGGACCATGCAAAATGGTATGTGATAAGTTAAATAAATTTTTATCTCTCTTTACCAGTAGTACACTGTATATGACACAAGGTCGGTATTAGATCTTGTCTTGTTTTAGACAAAGATACTCTCATGAGATCAAATATCACCCCCTTTGGTTCGTCTAATTTGTTAGTGTCAGACACATCCGATTCACGACATTATTAAATGAGTGATAAAATTACCGAGTTTCTTGATATTAAATAGGTAAGTAGAGAACCGTTTGAGAATGTAGTAAAGGTATAGAACCGTTAATATTTGTTACGACACCACTTGTGACCCCACGTACATAGAAAAAATTAATCACGAAAACAAAGAAAACCTATATATGGGAATAACGTTAACGACCTAGTAGTAATGAAGATAAAAATTAAAAAACTCTTTTGAAGTATGACAAAAAGTGTCACCGACGTAGTAACATGTAAGGATGGTTGTCACATACTCTCAAGGGAAGGTGTAGGAACGGTTGTAAACGATCAAAAAATAAAAAAACCGACACGTCGAACACCCTAGAACTAAGGGACCAGTCCCTAGTTCGGGAATGGGGGACGTCACCTTTCCGTTTCAGAATTGGTGACCTGGTGGTCCTTTCAGGGGAACATAAGAAAGACTACTATCAGTAAGACTGTCTACACTTTACTATAGAGTAACACCAAATTAAACGTAAAGGGACTACTAGTAGTCACAACTCGTAGAAAAGTATATGGACAACCGATAGACGTACAGGAGAGATCTTTTTACAGATAAGGTCAGAAGACGGGTAAAAAATTTTTAGTCCCACAAAAACAAACAAACAAAAACTACACTTGACATAGGTGACAAAGATACAATACCTATAATTCGAGAATAACAAGTATCGTAAACGTTTATAAAAGAGGGTAAGTCATCCAACCGAAAAGAAATAAAATTTACCGAAGGAAACTATATATCTTTCGAAAGTTCAAGTTAATCCAGGGTAAACAAATAAAAACTAAAATAAAACGAAATCCTCTGTCTAGTTTTTTTCTTTCTCTCATAACAATACTAAATACAGTTTCTCACAGGTCGGATACAAAAGGAGATTTTCAAAATATCACAGACCGGAATGCAAATACAACAATTAGATAAAACTTATATAAAAACTTATATCACAATCTCTTAAAAGATTAAAATAAGAAAATGTACGTCGACAGTCAAAAGGGTTGTGGTAAATAACTTCTCTGTCAGAATAGAGGTAACATATAAAAATGGAGGAAACAATATCTAATTAACGGGTATCACGTAACCAAATAAAGACTCGAGAGATAAGACAAGATAACTAGACAAAAACACTTTCATGGTATGACAAAACTACTGATATAGAAACTTTACGTCAGACTTCAGTAATTCGTACTAAGGAAGAAAGAGTTAAAACAAAACCGGTAAAACCCAGAAAACACAAAGGTACTTTTAAAAATTTAATAAACAATTCTACAAAATATATATATACACACACACACACACACACATATGTATGTGTGTGTTTCCTGATGAAAATGTTAGTATTTTTGTTTCCTTTAATAGGGTAAACGTTGTTGTACCTACTTGAAGTCCCCATAATGTGACTCACTTTATTCAGTCTGTCTCTTTCAGTCTATGACGTACTATAGTGAAATAAACACCTTAGATTTTCGATGTCGTTTGATTACTTCTATTGTTGTTGTTTTTTCTTTATCTGAGTGTTTATATGTCTTGTTTAATAACCAATGGTCACCTCTCTCCCGTATCACCTCCCAGTAATATCGCCATCCCATAATTCTCTATGTTTTATAATACATATTTTATTTGACGTTCCGTTATAACATGTTGTATCCCTTATATGGTCATAAGGTATAATTGTAAATCTTATTGACACTTACCTTATATTGGAAACTTTAACACTTAGTGACGTAACATGTAGACATTTAATATATTGTAACATGTAGTTGATTTGAATTTCCTTTATCGATTTTAAATCAAGAATAAATGTACTTTAAGGTCTCGGTTACTACAAAGATCAGTCCCAGTCCACTATCAGTAGAAACATTGTGAGACCATACTTCTAAAATAATCGTCTTCATTCGTCACTAAGACTTTCTACACTGGTTTCCTGTTCCGCCCGAAGGTGTCACCGAATTACAATTTCTGAGACGGACGTTACGTTTCCGACGTCCTCTACGTCCAAGTCAGGGACCCAACCCTTCTAGGGGACCTCCTCCCGTACCTTTGGGTGAGGTTATAAGAACAGATCTCTTAGGGTACTTGTCTCCTCGGACCGTCGATGTCAGGTGACCCAGAGTTTCTTAGTCTGTGTTGACTTCGTTGAATCGTGCGTACGTGTTTCCTGATTCGAGAAAGGAAGAATCCTGAGAAAGGAAGACATCCAGGAGTCCCTAAGGTCGATGTCTATCCTTGTTTCTTATTTCTTGGTACATATTCTACAAAAATTCCGGACCTGACTGTACCTGCCAAATATAGATCGACATAAGGGAACACTCCTTAGTCAGTGTAGAGTGTAGATAGACCTTTTTTTTTTATATATATATATATACATATATATATATATACATATTCGACTGAGACATTGTCCTTCTTTAACTTTGACAAAAGATTTGTTGATCGGTTAAAGATACTGTGTTCTATTACACTATTCCTTTATGTGTCTCGACAACGTAATAGATTTTTTATGTAACTTCACATTGAACCTCCTTCGTCCTACAATTCCTTCCGATAAAAGTACTCTACTACTGAAGAGACACTTAACTTCTTCTTTATTCTTAACTTGTACACTTTTTTCAGATCTTCTTCCACCAGATCTGTCTTCCTTTGATAAGATTTTCGTTTGTCCTTAGTACTCCCATAAGATAAGATTTAAGGTAGTCCTTTAATTTTGTCTCACGAAAAAATGTACACAGTCACATACTTAAAACTTTTTAATTATTACTCTGATAAAAGGTATTTACATTACGACTATTCTAAATCTTGAGAAGGTACACTCAATCAGGGTTCTAGTCATCCTTTCCGTTTCTACACGAAATATAACCGATGATACTAAATTCACTAAGGGAATTCTTGGAATCTCCGAACTTGGTGGTATTTCTGGTCTCCTACCCTTTAAACTTTACATAATACATTAAAGTCCTTCGTTGATGCTGTGAGTAATTAATCTGAACTACTTTATCTACAACATTCATCGATTCCATTAGTAAAATACAATCTGTACTATTAGGGTAAGTTTTAACGTTTCTGCGAGTTATCAGTAATGAAAGGTCGTACACTTGTCTGTCTGTAAGTAGAACTCAACTATAAAGTGAGAAAGTTAATTTTTAACATACTGTATTTTAACTATGGTTGAAGAATAATTGGTAGAACAAAAAAAGGAGGAGAGACAGGGGGGTGGATTTTTTTATTACCACTTTTATACTATAACACTTCTATTGAATCCCAAACTTTTTTTAAAAGATTATTCAAAAATAAAGAAAAAAAGATTAATCCAAAACTTGAAGAACTCCGGTCCCTGACACAGACTTTGGTGTCACCGATAGTGTTCCATTCAGATGTTGTGCAGACTTGAGGAAGGAAAGTAATCCAGAATCTTGGTCAACATTACGGACTATACATTAACCTTGAGTTGTTTATAACCAAACTTACCTACCTACCTACTTTATAAACTTGTAACATAATAAGTGAACTATAAGGGGAATATTTTATATTATTCTAACTTAACAAAAAATGAATCCTACCGGTAAAGAAGAAAAATTTATTTTAATATTGTGTGAGGTTTGTTACCTTGTTCATCCTTTTGTAAAGAGTTACTCTCTAAATTAAAAGTAGAGACTTAGTATCTACCACAAGTAGTACTCATACGCTCTTTAGATTGTTACCCAATTACAAAACTAGACCTCGTCGTCTACGGAGATCTGAATTTACAACTAACCTAACTCGACGACGACGACGATACTTTAATAATCGGGAGTCGTCACGAGAGCGGATGTATGAAATAAAACCAAGAAGATCTTCGATGTTCGATAAATAACAATTACTCTCTTATTTCACTCTTTTATCTAATCGTTTATCTAATTTTTTAAATTTACAGATTAGAGACAATTTGTTAATGTCCCAATAGTTAAAAATGACGAAACGTTGTTTTGAAACGATAATTGTGTCGAAACAATAGAATGTATAGAAAAGAGATTACACAATAAATAGTATTATTATGAAAAACTATTTTAAGAGATGGTTCATGTAAAAATAACGTCGAAGTGTCAATCGAAGATTAGAATTTTACTATTAAGAAATTTCATTAATAAAGGATACGAACGATTCTATAAATTAGGTAGTCGAGTGGTGAATTTTACTAATGATCATTTTTATACACTACTTAATATTTTATTAGGTTTGACAAAAATTAACTACAAAGATTTACGTTTAAAACATTTACTTCCAATGTTTCAAATCTTCAAGGGATCGTATGAGTTTATGAGAATAGACGATTTTTATAACGTAAGAGTCGAATTTTCTGTCCTAGGGTGGAGGGTATAAGGGACACTTGGAATAAAACCCTAATTACAAATACTGAGATTACTTTTTCGTTCATAGACATACATATCTTTTCCATGTGTTTCTAGTAAGTCTTTAGTTTTACGGTAATTTCAGTTTATTCTACTCCTAATTTGTTTGTTTACTCTATCTCTAACATCTTTTAAATTAAAGTAAGAGAGGACAAAGGGGAAACCGAGGAGTCACAAAGATAAAATATATAATTCTAAGTCGAGTGAAAGTTGGATTTCGAAAGAACCTATAAGGGGTAGTTTTGTTTCGAAATAAGAAGAAGACTTGAGGATATACGGAAACAAGTATTATTGAATACTATGACTACTAAGACGAAGTACCAAGTCGATAATATATCTTAGTCGTAAAAGACTCATGCAATACAAGGCCTCAATTAAATTTTTGGTCAACAAACCCTTCGGTTTACTGAATAAGGGTACCCTGATTATTATCTTTATTACGAAGACAGAAAAACAAAAAAATTAAAGACAACGACAGACTAGATCACGCTTAACTTTATAAAGTTTACATGGAGGTAAAACTGTAACGAAGAAGTCTTGTTTAGTTAAGATAAGAGTCCCCGTTTAACGTATCTAAGATTTGGACATGAACGTACCTAAGAAACAATAAATGATCGACGACTTAGAATCCGTTTAGTAAGTCTGTATACACAAACTTTATAGAATAAAAGTTTCACGTCTTTATTAATATGGTTGAAGAAATTCGACAACACTTCTAATTTACTCAAGTATATACTTGTCACGAAATCTAGTCATGGACTGAATATGATTTCACACATATTCAATTGATATCTACAGTAGTAATAACAAAAGTGACTTAGACCCTCATAGTCCTTGAAGAGACGGGTGTATATCTGTACAAACTTTCATCTTTATACGTTATGTAAAATCTTCGAGTAGAAGACTCCCATCTATGATCTTAATATCTTAAGTCACAGAGTACAGTCTTTCTAGTATTGATAGAGAAGATATTTTATGGTTAGTTTACGAAAAAATCATGTGGACATAAAGGTCCTACTCAATTTTACCTTTGTTTTATGACATCGGTAGAAGTGGAGTAGTGTTTATACTTTGTTTTCATTTTTATCGTCACCAAGAATTAGTATACTAAATAACTTGGGAAACCTACACGGTTCGTTTTCCACCTGTCGAAATGTACAATAGGTGTGTAGGAGGTTAATGTCTACTTCTATAACCATCAGTTCCTCCGTTTATAGAAAGTAACGATTACTCTCAATCTCACTCTTATGTTTGGGGGAAAGACTGAAAAGTTAGAATATCACAAAGATGAGATGGGTTTTGTCGTGAGATTCGGTTCAGGTTTTCAAACAACTATAAACAACAAAAGTCTAATTATAAATGTACAAGACTCCAGAAAAATCCTTAACAAGACGGTGAATTGTTCAAATAGATCAAGAAACATCAAGACGAAAGAGACACAAAAGATGTTTTTAGATTCTGTAAAATTAGTTTGGTAACCCACTTCGGGTCATGTGAATAAATGCCATACTATCAACTAGTCATAAAGGGTTTAACAGAGGAACAAGTAAATAGGTTCTAGTGGTCGAGTGAGTATCATAACGGAGTCTCGTAACTCAATCTTTAAGAAGAAAGGGAAAGATCAGGTACTTAAGATATAGTAGGTAGAACTTACATCCGTAGATTTAGATTGTGAAATGTTTCACGAATTGAAGAATTTAGGAAGGTTTCTTTTCTGTCGAAAGAATAAATTACATAGGGAATAAGGAATTTATATAAATTGAAATAAACAACGATGTGTATAATACACGGTTCGTTAGACGTGTGGATAGAATAAATGAAAAGTGCAATTTGGAGACTCCAGTCATGATATTAATAAAGGTGTATTCCTACTCCCTGGCTTCTTGACTTCTTTGATAGAATGGGTTTCAGTGCGTTCACCATGTGCATAGTCTTAAGTTTGGGTCACCTTGAGGTCTCTACTGTTCACGGCGACGTAAAATTGTACCAGGAAGTAACGAGACCCAACTCTTTTGTTTTTGGTAGGATGATCTACCGTTTTCGCACTCCGAAGGTAACAGAACGGTCAGGGACGAATTGACGAACCTAACATTTAAAAAAACTTTCCTCCCAGACGGAGAAAAATAAGTACAAAGACGAGGAGTGTTATTATTTATGTGATAGGACATTAATTTCCAAGTTTTGTGAAATAGAATTTCGGTAACTAGTTCAAATCAGTTAAACCAATATAATCAAAAGAAGAAGTACATTAACAGTCAAATTGCAAAGTATCAACCTAGTTCGATTACGATCGGTCTTTGACACTTTTACAGTATTAAACTTTTAAGTGTCTAAACACCCCACTTGTATAATAACACTTAAGATATCGGTTTACAAAACGAATAAAACCGTTTGTACTAAATCACAGAACAATTACTCTTATAAACTTATAAACGACACGGTGTGGTACAAAATGATATTCCTGGTTACGGTTATGGATATTTATAAAAGTATATTGATTCTCGTTGGCAGACCTTAAAATCAGTTAAAACCTTAGAGTAGTCAATTCTTTCAGTCTTTATGATACTAAAGAAATCCACAACAATTCTCGACAAACATTTTAAGACTGATCGTGAGAAAATCTCTTTATTTGGTTTAGACAATTGTTTCCGTCGGGTTAATCACTGGGACTATAATCCCAAAAAAATCACTTCTTCAATGTTAATAAGTCACCTTCACTGTTTACCTAAGTTCCCTAATTTAGACTATCTCACGGACGTCTTGATACCTGTCTCAAAGGACTGTAACATGTCCTCCGTCCCTAGGTGTGGTAGGGGGTTTATTTCTTTACGTTTTTCCGTTTTACCAACAGACTCCTCCGGAATGTTTATCGACACTTTCCTTCTCTTAGCTTTTCGTTTTCTCTTTTCCTTTCCATATAAGTAAACTTACGTCTCAAGGTTTCTTATCGTTCCTCTCTATTCTTTCTGAAGAAGTCATTAGTTACGTTTCTTTATCTCCTTTTGTTATCTTACCCTTTCTGATCTCTAGAGAAGTTCTTTTAATCTCTATGGTTCCCTTGTACAGTATGTTTCTACCCGACTTATTTCCTGTCTTTACCATACCTGGATTGTCTTCGTCTTATATAATTCTTCTTCATCGTACTTATGTTTAAATTTTTTTTTTTTTTTTGAAGTGTTAGTTCTACCACACTAGTGAGTGGATCTCGGTCTGTAGGACCTTACACTTCAGTTCCCCCGGAATCCTTCGTAGTGATGTTTGTTTCGATCACCTCCACTACCTTAAGTCTAACTCGATAAAGTTTAGAATTTTTTACTACGACACTTTAACGACGTGAGTTATACGGTCGTTAAATCCTTTTGAGTTGTCACAGGTGTCCTGACCTTTTCCAGTTAAAAGTAAGGTTAGGGTTTCTTTCCGTTACGGTTTCTTACGAGTTTGATGACGTGTCAACGTGAGTAGAGTGTATGATCGTTTCCTTACGAGTTTTAAGAGGTTCGGTCCGAAGTCGTCATGCACTTGACACTTGAAAGTCTACAAGGTCGACCTAAAACTTTTCCGTCTCCTTGGTCTCTAGTTTAACGGTTGTAGGCGACCTAGTAGTTTTTTATTTTTCTCAAGGTCTTTTTGTAGATAAAGACGAAATAACTGATACGGTTTCGGAAACTGACACACCTAGTGTTCTTTGACACCTTTTAAGACTTTGTTTACCGTTATGGTCTAGTGGACTGGACGGAGAACTCTATAGACATACGTCTAGTCCTTCGTTGTCAATCTCGACCTGTACCTTGTTATCGGACGAAGGTTTATCCCTTTCCTTGTACAGTTCCAATATATCACAGTGGACGAATAAATTGTATACGTCTCATGTAGTACTCTTGTGTGATCCGACCTACTTCGTGTGTGACCTTAGTTCTAACGGTCCTCTTTATAGTTATTGGAGTCAATACGTCTACTATGGTGGGAATACCGTCTTTCGCTTCTTCTCGATTTCTCAGAGACCTACTTTCACTTTCTCCTCTCACTTTTCAACCGAATTTCGAGTTGTAAGTCTTTTGCTTTTAGTACCGTAGACCAACGTAGTGAAGTACCGTTTATCTACCCCTTTGTCACCTTTGTCACTATCTGAAATAAAAGAACCCGAGGTTTTAGTGACGTCTACCACTGACGTCAGTACTTTAATTTTCTACGAACAAGGAACCTTCTTTTCAACACTGGTTGGATCTATCGTATAATTTTTAGTCTCTGTAATCAAACGGGTGTTTCCAGGTAGATCAGTTTCGATACGAAAAGGGTCATCAATATATACCTACACTCTCAACCTGATATTTCTTTCGACTCACGGTTTCTTAACTACGAAAACTTGACACCACAACCTGTTCTGAGAACTCTCAGGGAACCTGACGTTCCTCTAGGTTGGTCAGGTAAGACTTCCTCTAGTCGGGACCCTAAAGAAACCTTCCTGACTACGATTTCGACTTCGAGGTCATGAAACCGGTGGACAACACTTCTTGACTGAGTAAACTTTTCTGGGACTACCACCCTTTCTAACTTCCGCCCTCCTCTTCCCCTGTTGTCTCCTGAGTTGGCTGAGTTACCTGTACTAAAACTCGTTTGACATCCTCAACCACTACCTGTCCCATCGGACCACATGACGTCAGGTACCCCAACGTTTCTCAACCTGTACTGACTCGGTGACTTGACTTGACTTAACTGTAATGTGTATCGTCACTAGATAAGTCCAGAGATAAGCTCTAAAAACTAATGTCACAATTGAACTGTTAGAGTCTATTTTTTGTTTTATTAGTTTAATTTTCTTCCAATTAACACATACGTATGACATACCGGTCTTCTTCTTTCGAGTCGTCCTACAAAAGACCAGTAAAGATGACTCTGTTAATGTAAAAAAAAAATTAAGTCCCCATTATTAGTTTTGAAAGTATAATATGTGTATCATAATTTTTCTTTCTGAAAAATCCTAAATGATCGTTCTGTCAAACCCTTGATATATATATAAGATTACTACAAATACCCTCAACTGAGTTACGAGAGGTCCAGAGATTAACAATTGTTAAGAAGTAGTACTCATCTGACTCAGTCTAAATTACACATGTAAACATACCTATCTATTATAACCTTGACTTTATGTGGGATTTCTGAGATCAGATACGAAGCATATATTTAAATCTGGACATCTTCTTTTTACCCGATGGGTTTTAGTGTCTCTATAAACCATGTTATAGACACTAAGTCTATAAAAAAGAAGGAAATGAGACGTAACTTTTGTTATAATAGGAAACTACTTTTTTTTTTCCTTTCTTTTCAACTCTGTATTTCTGTTCCAGTGTATTAAGTCAGAGGATGAGATATCCTTTGAAGGGGTACTATGTATCAGTAAGTCAGATACTAATTTTGATATGTATTTAGAGTAAAAGTAATGATTCATCGAGATTAACATTCTTTTTAGTAGGAGTATGACTATGTTTTTATATGTGTGGAAATAAAGAAGGAAATCGGAAGACAAAAGGTACGTTTTATAGGTATGGATGAAGTTGGTAAGGAAAATACTGTGCTCAGAGTCTATATAAAGTAGGAGACTGGGGAGGAATGTCATAATTATTTTACAAAGGACAACTACGAGTCTTAATGTGTATTACACTGTATACCATGGACCTCCGATGGTATTCGAACACCCTTGTGATAATAGAGAACTAGACTGATAACATGGAAATCAAAAAAATTATTTAACACGGAAAACGTACTAAAACCAACGGGAGTACTTTGTTGATTTTGGATTTTGATAAAAAGTGTATCTGATGATATTTCTTCCCCTCCGAAGGGAACGCCAAGTCGACCATTTCTTAGGTGGATGTCACGTCCTCTGGACTCAAGTCAGGGACTCAACCCTTCTAGGGGACCTCTTCCCTTTCCGATGGGTGAGGTAATAAGACCGGACCTCTTAAGGTACCTGACATATCAAGTACCCCAACGTTTCTCAGTCTGTGCTGACTCGTTGAAAGTGAAAGTGAAAGAAACGATATTTTTATTCCACAGTATGAATAAAAATTTAACCTAACAAACAAAAATAGTACAAATTCAGTTATAACCGTCTTAATTTGTATAAAGGATAGTAGTCGTGGTATTTGTAGTTTTGTCCCAATATATTCCTCTCCATACAAGGAATTTTACCCGTCATTCATAAGAAAACTCAGGATTCAAAGATTCTTAACAATTCTATTAGAAAACATATTTAGAAAACATACTTATACATATTTTCTATTATAAAACTTTTTACATGGTACATACTAGAATCTATTAAATAATTGTTTCTAAAATCCCCAATTAACAAAACCACCACTTACCGTATCTGGATTTCTAAAAAAATATATTTTTAGAGTAAAAAGATTGTTTAGAACCTTACCAAAGTTTGAAATCCCTTATTTTTCTGAAGACTTAGACTAGGGTCTAAAAAGACACGTTTTGGTATCAAAAATTTAGTATAAAATTTTCTAGTCTTTAGTGGATCTCAACGTTTTACCTTAATACTCTAAAGGGTACATTATAAAAACTGAACTTTGTCGACAGATGTCAAATGAACTCTAAAAGTATAATGATATTAAATTTTGGTATCATTACAGTTTTCTTCTAATGTAGACATATTATAAAAGAGGAACTATTGTTCCTAACACGAGGATTTTTAGAAACTCTGTCTATTTAAAAATATAATATTTTTATATGAAATATTCCAATATAAATATGGTTATACAAACGTATGTATTAAAAGAGAAGTAATTTTCATCCATCTGTATTACTTCCGTATGAACATTATTAAATAGAATCTCATTAACACATGTTTCAGTAAAGAAGGAAGAAGATAAGTAACTTATAAATAATTGGCCAGTCACGGGATCTACTAACTCTATGTTTCTACTTTTTTTTTTCACCTTGAACGGGAATTTCCTCCTTAAATGTTAGAAAACGTCCCTGTTGTACTTTCTTTTATTCACTTTGTCACAAAATATCATAGAAACTTTCATTTTTGTGTGTATCCGATTTTGACCCCGTTTGGCGATGTCATGGAATGTCACCTGGTCCACGAGGTCTACGACCACTGTGTCTCAACTTGTTTTTTTAAATGTAATCTCACCCCCTCCGCCTACCATTTCTTTTTGTCTTATATAATGTATCACTACTCCTTCTCACTCTAAATTTTATAAATTGTTGGTCGTGTTTACCCATGGATCGACAGTTTATCTGTACATCGGTGAGTCTTCCCTTCAAATAAGGTGGACGGTTTATAGTCTGAACTATCCCTTTTATCAGTAGTCGTGACTATCCCTTTCATTTCACCGCTCCCTTGCAATTTCATAGTTCAATTCTCTTATGACTTTAAAATCTTTACAACCTGACTCTCTACTAAAGATTCATTTTGAGAGTTCTTTCCTCTTCTCCATAAGTACATCTATAACCACCGTCTGTCCCATTGTCGTCCAGATTTCCGGTATCCCCTTTCGAAGGTACTTGACTCGATGTCGTCTCGAGTCGACATCGGGTCGTACCGACTTCACTATCCTTTTCTCCTGGCAACACCGAGGACCACTCTTGCAACTGAAAACAAGATGTACTCTATGAGACAGTGATTTCCAAAACTTATCGTCTCACTGTATAAATCAGTATAAATTCTCCTAAAAAAAAAAAAAAAACGAAGACCCAACTTTTGATTGATTAGCTCTGTCCTAGCCACCGTCCATATGATCCTGTCCTTGTCAACGTTATTACGTCCGTTCCCCACCTGGTTTAATCCAAAAACCGTCAACCACCCCATCAACTTAAAACCTAGCCGTAACGAAACTTTCTCGGTGAACCTAAACGGTTGTTTGGTCTACACCTCATATCCTTTCATTCCGGTCCCTACTGATAGACCTTTTTTATTCATCAACAGGTACACTTTGAGAAATGATCACGGATCCCTCGTGTTTCCCCCTATTCTGTCTGTCTGTATTAGATAGATCCTACCTGTCCGTTCATTTATTTGTTAGTTCTCTCAAGTTTATCAGGGATTTATACCCTTCTTGACCTCTAGTACTATTCCAACGAATTGGATCAGGTTTATCCACCCCTTGACGAAAAAGTTCTTGGTTTTTACTACAGACTCAGATTCCCACTTCGAGTAAGTAAGTCACTCCTCTCCCGAAACCCCTTTCCCTTTTACACGACTTGAATAAACGAAAACTAAGGTTTGTGAACTTCAAACGATTATCGAATAATTATTGAAGTAACGATACAAAGAAATTCTCATCACATAGGAATACTTTGATAGTGAAACCCGTCCTTCAATAAAATTTCCGATATAAGATTATGTAAAACAAAAAGTACAAACCCTTGCGGACATTCTTACTTTCTAAAATTGTAATTTTTTTATTTATTGATTTTTTTTATTTTTATTTAATTTTTTTCTTTTATTTTTTTTTATAAACACCTAGTGGGTAAAACACGAACCCAAAGACAGGACCCACGACCCACGGTCCTACTTAATATAGACTTAGGACGGGAGTTCCTCGAATCCTATATCAAAATGAGAATTCAATTGTGGATTTAACAATTCAAGTGATTTCATACGTAAACAAAGTTCAGAGATTATGTGATGTAAATATTAAGGCATGTACCATACTCAATGGATTCAATGATTGATGAATAATCTAGTGGGATTTACGTACGACAAACAAAAATAGTGGGGGATTTTTTATAGGAATCGTGGATAATTTACAACATCGGATGTTATAATAACAATTCATTATTGATATACCGAAAGGGTCGAGATCGGATAAAAACGATGTCTAGTAACTCTGTCGGTACTTTTCAAATATATGAAAATATAAAACACCTCTAAATAATATACTTGAAATGAATATCCTAGATACGGTTCTCCGGGAATGTAGTAACGAGGATAATTCCCAAAAAAGTATATACATATTAGTTAGTAATTATTAGAACTTAAATCAATGGTGAATCTCTTCTAATTAAAAGAGGAGTAACTGCGTAAATGAACGTTAGAGAGAGGGGAAAGATTATCGTTTATGAAGGTGTCTTAAGATTAAAGATAGTCGTATAAACTGTAATTATATAAGAAAGGTATATAAGTGTCAACAAAGAGATGAATATTTAAAGGTAAATAGTACGAACAGATTTGTAACTAAAATTTTGAAATACTCAGTCCTTGGGTCCCTAGTAAAAGAAATCAAAAACAGTACTAGTAAGGGAAATGAACTCCTTATTTCTAAGAAGAAAGATTAAGAGACACTTTAGTTCATATTAACACAAGTATAACTTTTCTTTCTGGTTATTACTAATATTTATGTGAAATTACACTTATATTAAAATATTAGTCTCAATGAGGTAGGGTGTGGTTAAAAGGGAAATCTAAAACATCCTTTTTCCTTAACTAGACCGTCGTTTGCGTTTCAATACCTAGATGCTTTCAATAATTGGAGAGTTACGGGGTAAATCGAAAAGGGTAAAGTGTTCTTAGTTACTATTTGTGTGGGTAAGTAAAATACAAAGAGTAATTTCGTCTTTAAATTGTGTTTTACTCACGGAGAACGAAACAGAAAGTTCAACTATTACACATATAATAAGATTCTTGTACCGTGGCGGTGGGACCATCATGGTGTCGGACCGTCCACGAGTAATTCGAAGGGACCTATCGACATGGACACTACATCGGTTCAGTTATTAGGTCAAATTCAACATGAACTAAACTTTCATGTATCAGTGGTACGAAGAAGACTTACCTGAATTAAGGTGACTAGGTTTACAACCGAATAATAATAAGGCCTGGTAGAAAGATGGGTAAACAAGAGTAGGGGTTCAGTTAACAATGTATCAATGGTACGAAGAAGACTTACCTGAATTAAGGTGTCTAGGTTTACAACCCAATAATAATAATACCTGGTTGAAAGACGGGTAAACGAGAGTAGGGGTTCAGTTAACAAAGTTCTGACCCTTCAGACTCCAACTCTTCACTACTTAAAAAAAAAAAAGGTGAAGGAGAGAAGGACGGACAAAGAGATCTAACCTCTCTCTGGTAGTCATTCACTTATAAATAATATAAATCCCGTTAGTAAAAAAAAGGTTGACAGAAAGGTTTCGAAAACCAAAGGGGTCGCGGGTGAATTGGTGTTGTCACTTTTTCACTTTAACGAACAACGGAAGGTAACTTTTAATCTAAAACCGGCATTCGGTTCGACGGACTCGGTCGTGATTATATTAAGTGTTGACCTTCTTCTGTTAGTTAATTAGTTATGATATTAAACCTTGACTGGTACCATCATTGTGAGTGTCGATAATCTGAGTTGACTTACTGTGGTAAATCTTAATTACTCCATCGTTCTCGTCCGTTTAGTTTCTGAGTAAATTTCTGAAAAAGGGGATTTTAGTTTGACGGGTGATATAAAACAATAAAAAATGGGAATAAATCACTAAGACCTCACTTCAAATTACATTCTTAAACTTTCTGTTTCTTAGTATAAGCAATGTCACTAAAACTTGTTCTTAAAATTACTTGTAAAATCCATACCTAAAGTCCTTTTATTAAGTCAAGTTACAATCTGAGAAGAGTCTTTAGATTTTTTTTTTTCCGAATTTTAATCAAAAAATTAGAAGAAACCCGAAAGGAATTAGGTTAGAATATATTAGTTTTTTACCGTATATAACCTATTTATTGGTGGAAACTTTAAAGCTTTTAAATTTTATTCAAGGTCTTTTGGAGATACGAAGTGAGACAAAATTTGGATGTTTTTTATTTACTTATTTTTACATTTTTGTATGTCCTGGACACTACATACGTTTTACTGTTGTTTATGGTTGAGGGGGGTCGTGAAGGACCGTTTTGGTAGTTCATCATGTCTAGAGCAATTATTCTGTTCCCAAAGAGATTTCGGTGACTGATTTATAAATATTACTATACAGCAATTCGATTGGTCCTTCAAACTCGGAAACAACCACATAGTTAAAAGAAACCTAACCCGTAGGGATTGGAGACTGATCTATTTAAAAATCTTACACAGATTTACTCTTTAGAGTTTTCAATCGGGTCCCTGTAAATTCACACCATTAAAAACAAAAAGTTCAACCTTCGTTTTATGTTTTCTTAAAGGTAATTTAGACCGTCGTTTGTCCTTCCTCCTTACTGTATCGACACGTAAAACATAATGGTCCGTAGACTGCCCATACTAAACTGGTCGTTGTATAGTTTTAGGTATATCTGTTTACGAGTTGAAAATTTATTTTAATATTAACTGTATATAATCAAAGTCCACATGTTGTATTACTAAACCATAAACATATATAAAGTTTTAATAGTGGTCAATTAGTTCAAGTAACAAAACTTAATCTTTTGAGTCTAATCTTAGTAGGGAGAATCTTCGAGGATTAAAATAATGTTGTTTGACTTCTTTCCATTAACGTCCTCATATCGGGACATTAAATATAAAAGAAAGGTTTATGAATAGCATATAATTATGGTTTCCCAGTGACTTTTTTTAAATCCTCGGGAGTATCATATCTAAGTCTCTCGTATACTATATCTCAACCAATTTTTAGTTCTATCTTAATAAAAATTACACTCTAAAATTATATAATAGACACCATATAAAATTTTAGAATATTTAATCATTCAAAAATCTTTATAATTTTTAAAATCTACTATTTTAATTTCTTTTTTTCTCCCCGAGATTCTAAACGATTCGCTTATCGTATAATTTGTTTTACCCTAGTAAGCTAATCTTTCAGTCACTAAAGCAGGTATAACTAAAGGTAAATATACTTATATATATTAAATATATTTAATATATACATATAATATATATTAAATATCGTAGGTTACTAACAAAGGTATTATGATTTTCTTCGTATATAAGATCTATTTACTGTGAAGTATTTTACCTCGTATACAGGTTAAATTATATAGTGAAAAATAACACTTCTCTGTGTCCTTTCGTAAGGAAAAGTAAGATGAACGGAAGTGATCTAATCCCCAAGGTACCACCGAGTAATCATTTCTTAGCGGACGGTTACGTTCTCTGCATACCCTCCGTCCAGACTAGGGACCCAGACCTTCTAGGTGACCTCTTCCTTTACCGTTGGGAGAGGTCATAAGAACGAATCTTTTAGGATACCTGTCTCCTCGGACCACCCAATGTCAGGTACCCCCACGTTCTTCAACCTGTAGAGAATCACTGATTTGTTACTGTTATCAAGAATCTAACGATTCGAAAGATCTTGTTCCGAACCGATGGAGAAAACAAAAATTTCTCGGTGTAGTGTTTATAAAATTCTAGAACACCCTGTATATGTGATACGTCGTTCTCTGAATCTTGGACCATTTGAGACGATAAAATATACTTTTATTAATATATTCTTACTGATCGGATCACCCGACGGTAGATACCCCAGCGTGTCTCAGCCTGTACTGACTTCGTTGTCGTCGTCGTCGTCGTCTGTACTGAAACGTTGTTATTTTGATAAATGTCTTTCTTCATTATCCGGTTTCAATTGGATACCTGACACCAAACGGGTCAAAAGAACATCTTTGATTTCGTCTCAGTCAATAGACTAAAATTCCATTTGCAGATGAGGTTCCCTACCATCGAAAGAGACTGGGGTCTTACACTCGGTTTCGAGTGATTCCTGTCAAACTATCTCCTTTCACAGGTAATATAGGGACGTCACTAATTTTCTCGTACAAAGTACGTCGTCGACCAATATCGTGTACTTGTAGACACTTCATTCACATTTTAAGTCGTAATTTAAATTATAAATCAGAAAACATTTGGTTTTATTATCTAACAAGAGAAATAAAAATTAACCTATAATACCGTTACCGTAAAATACTAACCCCTAGAAGCTAGAAGAATTCAGACGAAGTGAAACGAAGAAAACGAACAGTAACAATAGTTTACGTTTCTATTGAGAGGAACGTATTCTTCGTTATATGATAGAATGTAATATAAATTTTTCGACTCTTGGTGTAGTCACAACTTTGTACCGACTCGTAATAATACCCTAATCACTTCTCATATTCTTTCCTTAATCTTGGACTGTCCCATCTACCCTAAATTTAAAAAATTTTTCACATTACTTATAAGACTATTACTCCTCTGAGCACAAGACTTAAACCTGAGGAACCAAAACTTAAAGACCAGGTGATAAATATTTGTTACACTGGAAATCGTATAAGGAATTGGAGACAGACAGAACCAAAGAAGTAGAAATCTTACTTCTACCATTGTTGCGGAAAGAGTGACTCAACTTTCACAACAGTTCTGAATCATGTGACCGTGTATCGACGACGACGATTCAGCGAAGTCAGCACAGACTGAGACACGCTGGGGTATCTGCCGTCGGGTGGTCCGAGGAGACAGGGACCCTAAGAGGTCCGTTCTTATGACCTCACCCAACGGTAAAGGAAGAGGCTACGTACTTTCACTTTTCTCTTTCACTTCAGAGAGTCAGTACAGGTTGAGTATCACTGAGGTACCTGACGTCGGGCGGTCCGAGGAGGCAGGAACCCTAAAAGGTCTGTGTATCGATCATGAATCATAAATTGAATCGATCATGTATGTAAGGTCTCACTCTAAGACCCGACACTACCTTCAAAAGTCTCCGTCTACAGACACTAGGTCGACTTACTGAGGATTTAGAAAATGTAGGTATCCATCTAAAAAAACTTCTCCATAAAACATCTTCCACAAAAGATTTACAGAAGAAGGGGATCACGTGTGTATGTCTGTGTGTTCGTGTGTGTGTGATTTCCCGGAGATTTTTCTGGTCAATCCTTAGTATTATACATAGGGAAGTCAATCTTCTACATCACCTGTTCACAGACTCGGTCCGTATTCGTCAGATACTTTCTCCTCGACCAATACCATCAAAGAACCTCGTCTCCCCTTAAACTTTTACAATTACCGTGGAAGCCTCAAACATCCCTGTTACCTAAACACTCGTAAAGGAGTACTCGTGAAACCTTTATGTGTCCGCTCCTTCGGCGTCGTCTCATCAGATTTGGAAGGGTCCGTCAAGTCGACCTCCCCACTTCCGGGAACCTGTCTTTCTTCCCAGACTTAAGGTTCACGAACCCTTGACACGTTCTCTCGAGAGACCCCGTCCTCATCCTCCCCTTGAGGGGGTATAATGTGTTTACTTGTGTTCTTTCAGTCGAAACGAAGACGACGACGACGATTCAGCGAAGTCAGCACAGGCTGAGACACGCTGGGGTATCTGTCGTCGGGTGATCCGACGGGACAGGGACCCTAAGAGGTCCGTTCTTATGACCTCACCCAACGGTAAAGGAAGAGGTTACGTACTTTCACTTTTCAGTTTCTCTTCAGCGAGTCAGTACAGGCCGGGAGTCACTGGGGTACCTGACGTCGGATGGTCCGAGGAGAGAGGTACCCTAAAAGGTCCGTTCTCATGACCTCACCCCACGGTAACGGAAGAGGCCTTTCAGTCGAAATCTATAGAAGTTTCCAAGTGTTTCATGACTTTAACGGAGTGGAGGTGTCTAAGTCGATTTGTTACTGAAACAAAACGAGAGGACACAAGGGAAAGGAGATAGGATTGAAGTTTCCTCAATCTTTGGAGTCATTTATTCTCTCCACTCTCCTTGTCTTCACTAAGTTGTATTTTCGTTTGGGTCTTAAAACTGTGTAAGTACTCTACTCCATAAAATTAATGACTTAACTTTGACACAAAACACTAAATCTCAGTGATATCCAACAAAATTACGGATTTTCACCTGTCTTTTCGTCAATACAGACGGACTTAAAAGTAGATCCCTGTCTTAGTCTTAACTGGGGATACTTTTTACATTTTCCAGTTACTCATACTTTTTTTGATAAAACAATTATGTAAACTGATAAAATTCTAATACGAAGTATTAAATATGGATAAGTTACAATATCAGTAAATAATATAGACAAAGTCACCTAACCTTAGTGTAAATCCTAGGACATAAAGAAATACTATTTATTCAGGACTTGTAAAGAATACGAGGTCCGCGGTATTATTCGTGGTCTTTATTTCCTTCCTTATTTCATGTAAAGTATTCAGATCATCCTTTTTACCTGTAGATTTGTTTACACGTTCCTTCTCATTACGGGTGGGGAAAGTTCTACAGTCGTAGGATTAGGGATCTTGGACATTTTGTAATTGAACGTACCGTTTCCCCTAAAACGTCTATACTAATTTAATTAGAGAGGTATAACTCTACCTCTCTAATAAAAACCAATGGGTCCACTTGGACCAAATTAATAGTCCTAGGAATTTCCTTTTCTCCCTGCACTCCCTCTCAGTCTATTCTACACTATTGTCTTTGTCTCCAGACTCTCTCTTTAAACTTCTACAATAGATCGACCAAAACTTTTATCTCCTCCCCCAGACTTCGTTCACTACATCCGTCGGAACTATTCTTTCTTTTTCATTCCTTTAATTAAGAAAGAGTCTGGAAGGTCTTCCTTGTGTCTTGACGACTGAGTAAAATCTGAAGCCTGAATGTTTTGACATTATTATTATTTAATCACAACAAAATCGGGTGTCTAAAACACCATTTAATAATGTCTTAGTTGTCCTTTTGTTATGTTGTTCGTTGTCATTATTTTATATTTTATACTATCCTTTTTATGTATTTACAACTTCAGTATAAAGTCATACTAAATAAATTGATTAAGTTCTTAGGTTCTTTCCGATGAAGTCTTTCACTATATATTTGATTCTATTTTCCTACTTATTTTAGTGGATCCTTTCTCCTCATTACTTCTTATAAGGTTTCTTCGGTTTCTTCCCTTAATTATACACTTCCGAATCTCCACCCGTTCTCGTTCAATAATTATATAGAGTTTTTTAACCTTCTTTAAGTTATACAAACCTGTTGTTGTAAATCCTCCTCTAACTCACTACTCCGACGACTCACATGATTCTGGTCTAGTACTTCTCAGATTAGTAATAATACACAAAGTTTCGAACTTGAATTAGTATTCTCGTTACCCTTCCAAGATTTCCTAAAATTCGTTCCCTTACAGTATTAGGGATTACGTGACATCCCTCACCTTATCTCCTCTCTCTACAACTTCTTTCCTTCCGTTTAATTCTGCTCCACCCTATCTAACTCACTGGTGTCACATACCCAAATAAAGACTTGAAAAATAGGACAAGGTGACTATATATAAAGATCAAAACACAGTCACGGTATGACAAAACTAATAACATGGAAACATCATATCAGACTTCGGTTCTTCGAACGAAGGAGGTCAAGGTAAAAAAAAAGGGGGGGAGTCCTAACAAACCGAACACTACCAGAAAACACAAAGGTATGTTTAATACCTAAAAAAAAACAGGATTAAGACACTTTCAATGTTTACATCTTTTATTTGAATACCAATGGTCCCCCTTTTCCCCCCTCCCTATTTAACCTCCTAACCCTAACTACATATGTGTCATGACATATATTTCATCTATTGATCATTCCTGAATGACATAACGTACTCCTTGAGTAATGAGACATTACCGGACTTACCCTTTTCTTAGATTTTTTCTTACCTATATACATACACACACACATATATATATATATACATATATATATATATATACATATATATACTAAGTAAAACGAGACACGGACTGTCATCGTGTTGTAACATTTAGTTGACATGGGGTTATTAAAATGTTGTTTTTTTTTCTCCACGTTAGTAAGTCTTCCCTCCACCATATACGAACCTATAACAACCAACGATCCCTTATCTCTCTTCTTAGGTCTCTCGTTAAAATGTTGTCTTAGATTCTGAACCATCAAATGATCTTCACTTTCAACAAAATCCAACGCCTACCGTCGTAAAGTCCCTCTGTCTCACGTTCTCCTTTTAATTTACACTTTCTACTTATTCCTCTAATACTCATGTAAAGAGTTGTATAATCTGACTTCCACAAAGATACTTTATATGTGTACCTTTATAAATCATTCGTCAACCTCCATATATATATATGTATATATATACGTCTCGGATCTTTTCTTCAGACGACCATTCATATAAATCGTCAGTAACAAAATGTTTAGAAAGAACTTGGAAACCCTTATCTACTAAATAGTTCCCTAGGGACCTAATCGAATTATTTGAGAAGTGTCACTCTACCTTCTTTTCAGACCTTGACTCAGAACTACCAGTAGTTATAAATTTCACGTTCGTCTTGGAAATTTCGTCTTATTTTCCGCTCTCTCTCCGGTTCTAAAATGGAATTCTCCTTTCCTCTATCTTCAAGTACTTCTTTTCTAAGGTTGTCATAGTTTACGAAGACTTTTCAGTTCCCCTTTTTTCGTTTTTTATTTTATTTTCGTTTTTATTTTTTTTATTTTTCAGTTCGTTTCATCGAATTTTAAGAGGTATAAACGTCATACATCCGTAACTCTCGGACACACTCCTGTACCAGGTACTATACGACGTTCTTCTTTATTGTAACCTACTCAAATCCTTTGAGTATATCTTTTATATCTATTGTGGTATTTCTTAAAAAATGACACTTCCTCTCTGCTCTCTCATACTAAACGTATCCATTAAATCTAACTTCTTTCTAATAAATCAAAAAGAGAAAAAATTACGAATTTTGGGTATGTCCTACTTTAAGACGATACTGAGTAGGTCTTCATTTACTTTTTAAGTTCTACATTCGTCTACCTCTTGTCTCTTAAATGATATAACGATCCCTTAGGTCTCTCCTTCTCAAAGTTCCATTTCTATCTACCATATTGTTAATACGTCTACCTTTCAGTTAAGAAGGAGTTGAGTTGTCCTTCTTCCCTTTCTACCTACATCCACCATAGGACATATCACTCTTCAGGTTCTCAAAGGGGGTCACCAAAATTCATTAGAAGACCCAAACTCCCTCGTCTACCTACTCAGCTTCTAAACTCCTCTCAACCCTTCCAAACTGTATCCTAGACACCCCTTACGCTTAATGTAACATATTACGTTTCGATTATCCTAAGTGTCTACGATACCTCTCGGACCCACTCTAATCGTTAGTTCCCACATATATCCATGGTCAGATTGGGAAACACACTGTAAGGAATCGAGACAAGTCGTCTCGATTTTTCGGAATATACATACATATTCCTTTTTTACCACGCACATATTCTTTTTTTACAGTGACATTTATTCAAAGATAATATATTGAAAGACACATTTTACTGATTCCGTTTATCCAGTAACCTACGAGTCTATAACCGTTCTTGTCTTTCCGTCCAGGAGTATAAAGGAAGAAACCACTACGTCTCAATACAATAGGACACCGAGAAAATCCTAAGTTTGGGTTATTAGAGTTATATTTTACGGAAAATTCTGAGATGACATTTAATTATTCGACTTAGGGTAAAGTACTTTTAACTTTTAAAACCGATTAATACTATATACACACACATATCGAATACGTCATTACAATGGTAATGTACAAGGTAATGGATCAAACGGTAAATCTTTATTTTCACATCATACTATGTGTTCATATCTATATAAAATTTACATGGATATTAAAACGGTGACTACAGTTACATGTCGAAACAGAAATAGTGGTCATCTGCACTCCTCTTATTACACTTTACGACTATAAGAGTAAGTCTTCAGAAGTATTTAGAAACATACACGAGGGGGTCCTAAACTAGAATAAAAAATTAAAGGTAAAGAAATTAAATCAATGGAGAGATCGAAGAGGAAAATTAATTTTAATTTAAATTTTTAATTTAGAGATGGTGATTCGGTGGACCGAACCTCGGGTTTATTCTCGGTGTGTCATAGAAGAGAAGTAGAGAACTAGTACAATCGTTTAATTTATATTTATCTCCCTTTTCACAAGATACATACTTTTCCTTCGCAATCGAGAGGTTAACTTAGAATACTGATGAGAAATACAAGAATATCTCTTCTCCAATTATCTACTTATCGAAACGATGAATCATAGTAGACTTTTAGTCTTTTATATGTTTCTCCGAAGTCGATTGGTTGGACACTACCCCTCACACCTCAACAAGGACTCTTCGTCGACGGACGTCCCTTATATATAAAAGGTTGAGGAAATGGAGATCTACTTCGGTATAATGAATGAACGTGGTTACCTTTTACTATCCATTCCAATCACTGTAAAGGATCAACTTTACTACTTCTTAGTCCATACAAAAGGGAGACTAAAGGAAGGACTAGACAGATGAACAACTTCTGAGATTCTAAGAATTGTTCTATCTCGGTATTCTACCTTCGTTAGGTTCATCTTCTACTGGTGTAGACCTTATGGATGATACTTAAACTACACTCGTTCTTATATAGATCGGAGACCCTTAGTAATTTTGTCTATGGGGGTTTAGAGAAATCGGTATGTAAATGACTACAGAGAACAAATGACGATATCTGTTGAATAAGATTAGTTAACACATAACCAATATAGGTAAAAAGGTTTCGAATTAAATAAAGGTTCAAGACCCACGAAGAATGAATTAGCAAGAATATATTTTCACAAAATTACAACTTCTTATTTAAACGACCAATTTTGGTAAGACTCCAGAAATGGTATTTTTACATTGTTCACTTTAAACGAGTCAGTACAGGTTGAGAAACGTGGGGTATCTGATATGTCAGGTACCTTAAGAGGTCCGGTCTTGTGACCTCACCCATCGGAAAGGGAAGAGGTCCCATAGAAGGGTTGGGTCCCTAACTTGGGTCCAGAGGGTGTATCGTCCGACGAAGAAATGGTCGACTCGGTGATCCCTTCGGGTTCTTATGACCTCATCCATCGGATAGGGAAATGGTCGTCTAGAAGGGTTGAGTCCTTAGTTTAGCGACAGAGGACGTAACGTCCGTCTAAGAAATGATAACTAGATACTCCGTTCGGGATTTATACACTTCTATGTATGTTTATAGAGTCTTCCATCTTTTACCTTAAAACTGTTCTTTTTATTCTTTTATTGAAAAGGACGTAACACTTTACCTGACCTCCATAAAAAGAAAAATTAAAACCTTGATCAGATCTTCGAACTTTTATATCAGTATCATCAAACAAGTTTGATGAAATTCTGTATACGTAAGACTTTCTTTCTAACGAAAAGAGTCTCGTTAAAAAACTTATGGGAAGTTTCACTCCATAAACTAAAAGTATCACTGAGTTTATTTTCCCTATAGATAAAATGTTCATTTATTTGTTCTTGACATCTATTTAAAACGGGTCAAGTCTTTGTTTTCAACTTCCGACGTTTTTATAAGAAGTAATTAAACATCCTTTTGATAAAATCTCAAAGTCTTTCATTCTTACCGGTTCAATATTTAATACTCCATCTTCGAGTAGGACTTTGGAGATGAGTTCCTTCGTTTTTTTATCCTCATTTCTGTTTCCGTTCCCAGTAAGAAGTTATGGGTGTTTAGTTAGTTACATTATGGTATAATTTTTTAGTTTTTTATTTTTAGTATACTAATAGAGTTATCTACATCTCTTTCGGAAACTGTTTTAAGTTGTAGGTAAATACTCTTAATTTATTTTTAGGGAGGTCTTTCGTTCTTATCTTCCTTGTATAGAGTTGTATTATTTTCGATATATACTGTTTGGGTGTCGTTTGTAAAAGGAGTTACCACTTTTTAACTTTCGTAAAGGGGATTTCAGTCCTTGTTCTGTTCCCATGGGTGAGAGTGGTGATGATAAGTTGTACCAAAACCTTCAAAACCGGTGTCGTTAGTCTCGTCTTTTTCTTTCTTTTCCTTAGGTTTAACCTTTTCTTCTTCATTTTGAGAGTGACAAACGTCTACTGTACTAGGAGAAGTATCTTTTGGGATTTCTGAGGTGGTCTTTTACTGATCTCGATTATTCACTTATATCATTACAACGTCCTATATTTTAGTCGTGTGTCTTTAGGAAACGTAAGGATATGTGATTATTACTCTTATATCTCTTTAATTCCTTTGTTAAGGTAAGTGGTAACGTTGTTTTTTTATTTTATGAATCCTTATATAGATGGATTTCTTTGATTTCTGGATATATATCTTTTGATATTTTGTGACCACTNATCTTTTGATATTTTGTGACTACTTTCTTTAGTTTCTCCTGTGATTATCTACCTCTTTATATGGTACAAGTACCTATCTTCTTAGATATATCACTTTTACTCATATGATGGATTTCGTTAGATATCTAAGTTACGTTAGGGATAGTTCGATGGTTGCCATAAAAAGTCTCTCGATCTTGTTTATTAAAGTGTTAACATACCTTTATGTTTTTTTTTGAGTTTATCGGTTTCGTTAGAACTCTTTCTTCTTACCTTGACCTCCTTAGTTGAACGGACTGAAGTCCGAGACGATGTTTCGGTGTCAGTCTGTCATGTCATAACTGTGTTTCTGTCCTTATATCTAGTTACCTTGTTTTATCTTTCGGGTCTCTATTTAGGTGCGTGGATACCTGTGGAATAGAAACCGTTTCCTCCGTTCTTATATGTTACCTCCTTTATGTTAGAGAAATTGTTCACCACGACCCTTTTGACCAGTTGGTAAACATTTTCTTACTTTGATCTTGTGAAAAATTGTGGTATGTGTTTTTATTTGAGTTTTACCTAATTTCTAGACTTGTACTCTGGTCTTTGATATTTTGAGGATCTCCTCTTGTATCCGTTTTGGGAGAGGCTGTATTTAGTGTCGTCCTAGGAGATACTGGGTGGAGGGTCTTATGACCTTTATTTTCGTTTTTATTTGTTTACCCTGGATTAATTTTAATTTTCGAAGACGTGTTGTTTCCTTTGATATTCGTTCCATTTTTCTCTCGGAAGTCTTACTCTATTTTATTATCATTTACTTCGTTGACTGTTTCTTAATTAGAGTTTTTATATGTTCGTTGAGGACGTCGAGTTAAGGTCTTTTTATCTACTGGTAAGTTTTTTACTCGGTTTCTTGATTTGTTTGTAAAGAGGTTTCTTCTGTATGTCTACCGATTGTTTGTGTACTTTTCTACGAGTTGTAGTGAGTAATAGTCTCTTTACGTTTAGTTTTGGTGTTACTCCATGGTAAAGTACGGTCAGTCTTACCGACGATAGATTTTCAGATGTTCGTTATTTACGATGTCTCCCACACTTCTTTTCTCTTGGGAGGATGTGACAACCACCCTTACGTTTGATCATGTCGGTGAAACCTCTTGACACACTTCTAAGGAATTTTCTGACCTTTATCTTGCCAGTATTCTGGGTCGTTAGGGTGAAGACCCGTATGTGTGGTTCCTTTGGTCTTAACTTTCTCTGTGTACATGGGGTTATAAGTAGCGTCGTGACAAATCTTATCGGTCCTGTACCTTCGTTGGATCTACAGGGAGTCGTTTGCTTATCTATTCTTTCGACACCAGTCAAGTCAGTCAAGTCAGTGAGTCAGCACAGGTTGAGAAACGCTGGGGTACTTGGCGTCGTGCGATCCGGAGGAACAGGTAGTGGTTGAGGGTCTCAAGTGAGTCTGAGTACAGGTAGCTCAGTCACTACGGTAGGTCGGTAGAGTAGGAGACAACAGGGGAAGAAGAGGACGGGGGTTAGGGAGGGTCGTAGTTTCAGAAAAGGTTACTCAGTTGAGAAGCGTACTCCACCGGCTTCATGACACCATGTATATGTGTTACCTCATAATGAGTCGGTAATTTTTCTTATGTAAATTTAGTCAAGATTACTCCACCTACTTTGACCTCTGATTCGGTCTTTCTTTTTGTGGTTATCTCATATTATTGTGTATATACCTTAAATCTTTCTACCATCGCTATTGGGACATACGTTCTGTCGTTTTCTATATGTCTACATATCTCGTCAGAAAACCTGAGACACCCTCTCCCGCTCCCACCCTACTAAATCCTCTTACCGTAACTTTGTACATATAATAGTATACACTTTGCTTAGTGGTCAGGTCCAAACTACGTACTATGTCCTACGATCCCCGACCACGTGACCCTACTGGGTCTCCTTACCCTACCCCTCCCTACACCCTCTCCCTAAGTCCTACCCCTTGTGTACATGTGGGTACCACCTAAGTACAGTTACATACCGTTTTGGTTATGTTATGACATTTCATTAATCGGAGGTTAATTTTATTTATTTAAATATAATTTTTATTTATTTAAATATAATTTTTTATTTATTTTATCTTTTAAGAGACCTTTTTTTTTTTTCTGTTTCCGTTCCCAGCCTAGACTCGAAGACACAAAAACACGACTTTCCTTCACAGACATAAAATCTCCCAAGGCTCACTTAGTCAAGTCCAATATTAACAAGTCTATTTAATCACCAAAAGTTTGATACACGTTCTCAATAGTGGTCCGGACGTCCCATTGGAGAACGAGAATGTTGTCCGAAAATTTTTTATTTAATTAGAGAAAATTTTTTAATACATAAATCGATAAATCGATCAATAGATCAATAAACTGAGGTAGTTCAGAATCAAAATCGTGGGTCTGAATCAACGAGACTCCGTACACCCTAGAATCTAGTACTCAACTTGTACTAGAGTCTAGTACACAACTTGGGTAAAAGGGAAGTAACGTTCTGTCTGTGGAGACTTGGTTGTCCTTTCAAGGAGTGTTGTCCGAAAACTACCGACAGCTCTAATAGGTGTCTAAGTCTCCTGTTTATCTGGACTTTCACGACACAATCGAATCTCACAGTCCGATCTTTACGTGTCAGTATGACTCTCCAGGATGTGACTCTTCGATAAGACTGGTCCAACTAACAAATCAGTTTACATAGTGAGAGTACTAAAATCGATGGTTGTATGTCACTGGGTGTTTTAATAAAGACTCTTGTAATAGAAGGTCACCCAGGAGAAAACAGAAATGGACGGGAAGGGAGTTGTCATATTCACAGGGAATTTAAGAATATAAAATCCTACAGACACGGATGAATCTACTGTAGACGTGCTAAATCTACTAAGTAGTATAACTCTAGATTAAGATCGTATTTCTCCTGTTACATTACCCTTGTGTGTTAAAATTAAATTTTTTTTTTATCGTGGGGTCAATGATCTAAACATACACACTTTTATTTCTTCGGTTACATAATGAGTTGGGGACTTTAGTTTTCTCTTTGTGCGAGGAGTCACATCGAATCTCATCTGTAGATATTATTTCGTCATTAGTAAAGTCCGTTATATTATTTGACTATAATAAAACATAAGGAACTAGGATAATAAACTAAAACTTATAGTGGGTCAACGTAAAGACGTAAGTTGTCTGACATGAGTTGTCTATTCTGAACAAATTTTTTTAGACACGTTAAAGTACAACGTTTACACGTGTGTATGTTCGTACGTTCTCTTTTTACTCTAGTCAGACCAAAAAAAGTCGTCATTTTATATACATATAGATTTACATCACTTAAGTTAGTAAAATGAATTACCTTTTATAAAAGATTACCATTTTTACTAAATACACTCATATTTTATATTTTTTACCATATTTTGATCTTGACCGGTGTATTTGGTCTTACTAAAACAACAAAAGTAACAGGTGGATTCTTATGTACGAGGAAAATAAAGAGACCGAGTAAAAAACGACAAAATCCTCTTTTGACTACGTTTCTGGATCCTGTTCGAAAACTGTATACTAAGACCAATACGACATTACTCCCCGAAGGGACCACTGAGTCTGTCATTTAGGGAACAGACGTTACACCCTCTTGACCCAAGCTAGGGACCCAGTCTTCTAGGGGACCTTTTCCTTTACCGTTGGTGAGGTCATGTGAACGGATCTTTTAAGGTACTCACCTCCTCGGACCAGAGTTTCTCCTCGGACCACCCGATGTTAGGTACCACAGTGTTTCTTGACCTGTACTTACTCGTTGAGGTGAAAGTGAAAGTGTGACATTACTATGACACTTTGATAGTACCAAACTTACTAAGACAGGGACATTGTAAGTATGTAACTCAGGGTTGGTGTTACACTGATGAAAACCTCCACTCCGGAAATGTCTCCATTAATTCCAATTTACTCCAGTATACCTATCCCAAGGTCAGGGTATCCCATAATAAGAATATATTTCTCTATGGTTCTCGACTGAACGAGACAGAGTAGTCAATTCTTATGTTACACTTCTACCAGTAGACGTTCGGTCTTTTTTTCAAGAGTGGTCCTATGTTTGAGGCGACCTTTGAACTAGAACGTAAAAGGTCAGAGGTCTTTACACTCTTTCATTTAAATACGGCAAATTCGGTGGGTGAGAGACCATAGGATAATACCGTTGGGTTCGTCTGTCTGTCATCGTTTGTTAAGATTCGTTAGAGTCTAATAATGTTATTTCATAGTCAATAATAACTGTTCAGTCACTGGATAACACTGTCTATATAAGATTCAAGTTCTAGTGTGAACCTAGAAAGACTACTAGACTTCGTCGTCGTTGATGGTGTTAATAGAACAAGAATACCAACTACTGTTCTCATGTTCGTCATTTTAGTTCGACGGATTCTCAGACTTTCACTCACAACCAGTAAGTCAGTACAGGCTGAGAAACTCTGGGGTACCTGACATCGAACGGTCCGAGGAGACAGGTACCTAAAAAGGTCCGTTCTTATGACCTTACCCAACGGTAAAAGAAGAGGTCCCCTAGAAGGACTGGGTCACTAATTCGTACCACGAGGGTGTAACGTCCGTCTAAGAAATGGTAGACTCGGTGGTCCCTTCTAAGATGAGACCCCATAGATACAGTACAGATGTGTGTAAGGCAACTGGTCTCGTTTACTACGGGATTTAAGTCATAGTCACATAGTCCCATCATATGAGCAGACCCTTCCTACCCTCACGTTCTCCACTTATAAACGACTCGTTAATATAATAGACGGAGTTATTAGTCGTTGAATTTAGTCTATTCTTAAACACAAGATTATCAACAACCAGGGAATTTTAAGGTACTCTCTCATACCAGACTCCTCTATCTAAAAATAGAAAAAATAGGGATTAAAATAACCGAAAATCAAATCCCTGTGATATTGATATCATTTACTTAGGACTGAAAAATTTGACTATGGATAATTTGTTTACACAAGGAATAATCTTTCTTCTCAAAACACCTCTAGATCTGTGAAAACAATTATAAATGTTTTATATTTTAAAAATTACACACAGATTATGGTGACAAATAATAATTATTCAATTTGTCTAGTGAAATTAGACGGTTTTAACTATGATTAAAAAGACGGAGTACCGTAAAACTCTTTGATTCTGGAGTACGAAATTTTTAAACTATTAAAAATATATATTAAAATAAAGAGTCGAAACATTGTGAACTCTTCTTTTACTACAATAAAGAGTGAAATAGTTGGAGTTTTGTATGTAGGTGTGTGTATTTTGTACATGTGTGAGTACAATCGTACGTAAGTGAGTGTGTACCTGGATACTATGACACATATCAGGTTCTTGTATTTGAATAAGGTAAGACCGATTTATCTTAAAATAGAAATTAATTTTATTTTTTCGACAATTTATACAGACAAAAACAAGTAAGATCGATAGTTAATCCCTTCCAAATATAAATCAACAATCAAATGACACCGGTAATCTTCGACTGAAGTTTAGACTGACTCAACGTCCAAACCAAGAGTAGAAGTGTTAAGAATTTTCGTGTCCTCCTTTCGGTCCAAAGGGGATTATTCTTACGGTAAACATCCGATTGTACACTGAACGTTCTTTTCGTACCAGTTATAAGGTCACGACGTATTACTACCTTTTTAAGACGTTACGCTTTATTGGTCCCAAATGTTAATCACTTACCGTGTGGCACCCCTCTTCGATTTATATACACAGTCGTAAGCCAGGGTCTTTCTACATAAACAAAGAATTGAGTGTTCATTTAGATACAGGGAGAGTAGTCAAGACCAAGTACCTCTAAGATTAGTTCGTTAAATAGACCAAGTAAAGAGTATACGGGAGTAGTTGACTTCACGTTTCAGAGGAGTTGACGGTCTTTTCTACTCCAGTCGGAACTTTTATTCAGAACCTGGTAAACAGGTTCCCGGTCTTCTTTGGTCCTACTCTGTTTACTTTAGTCAACGAAAACCTGTTCAGAGGTATCACGGTGTCGTTATAAACTTTCCATTTTTACCGTCCATACGGTAAGTAAACCACGGTAAATATAGGGGTGGTGGTGGTGGGTCACTATTTTAACCAACTATTGCAGAAAAGAAAAAAAGACTTAATGTACAAACTTATAAACAGGAATGGTAATTAATGAGGGTAATCCTAAGATGTCAGACGACCTTTCTCACACACCTATAGTATTTAAGGGGAATTCTAAATTTTCGTTTAGTTACTCACTTTCACGAGTGATAAATGAAATAAAAAAAAATTAAAATAAATAAATAAATAAATAAAAATTTTAAAATTTTAGAAATTAAGAATGTACGCAAGGGTTTGTACTTGGGGGGAGGGTGGAGGGAGGGGTATTGTAGAGAGACCCAGTAGGGGTACGTGGTCGAGGTTCGTACGACATAAATCTTACATGAAAGTCACTACTTTACCCTCTGTCCAAATCGATCCATATGTCCTCTCTTATGATCCAATACGTACAATTTTACTTCTGATTTATCGCATAGTATTTCTCTTTGAACTTCAGTCTCCACTACAGAGATGTACATGGAAGTTTAGTTTGTTGGTACCTACTACGGTACTGAGACTATACGGTCTTTCGAACCGATTTCCTAATCTGTACCGTGATCAACCATAATTGACCATGTGCGTTTACTCACATTCTCATTTAGTCACTGGTTGAGAAGTAAATGTGTGTACCCATAGTGTATCTTCCTGAGTCAGATTCAGTAGTTCTGTCCTTTTTTTTTAAACGTGTCATGTAAAGGAAAATGTCTTTAGAAGACCGACCGACACGATGGAGGGTAAGAAAGTTGATAAATATTCGTCACTCTATATTTAGTTTAAGTCAGGAATGTACTAACTACTTTTTCAATGAGAGTGTCCACCTAGTCTCTTGTTACTAGTGTAACAATCGTTTACTGTCGGGGAGGATCGAGAGTCACTGTGTCACCCACGGTAACGGCTTGACCGGGACCACACTAGACTTCGTGGTGAAGTAAACGGAGAAATATAGTGTAACACTACTTTTGACAGTGTTACACGGAGAAATCCGTCATTCGTTAGACACTAAATAGTTTCACGGTAGAACGACTACTTGACTTTTTGTTTGCGACAGAGCAGTTGTTGGTTTCGTAAAATGTAATTTTATATAAGATTATCGGAGATTTTAATTAGAAGGTCCTACCAAAGGAGTCTCTCTTATAAAAGTCTCTAAAACGATCAACTATAAACTGGGGGTTTAAAACTTTTTGACGGAGTACATTTGTCTTGTCTGAACATTTGGGAACTAGAGTTCAAGAAGTCTACTTCAGGTTAGAGTTGAATAACCCCTCTGTAAGACATGGGGAGGGATCTATGGACGGACGTCCGTAACCGTCATATAGTCTACCAACGAGGGTGGGTCTTTATCCTCGAAGTTGTGGAGACGGTCCGTTCCAGGACCACAGATCTTTCGGAATCTCCAATCACCCACACTTAGTAGACGAAGACTCGACGATTCAAGTTCCTACTCCTTTTCTTTTGGGTCACGATATCGTGTCTTCTACGGGGTTAGGGGTCTACGAGGTTTCACAAGGATTGAAAATTCCCGATCTTAAGAAATTCTAGGTTCTTTCACGTTCTCTCTTTCATGTTGTAAACTTTTCCTACTACTCTCACCTCTGATGTCGGGAACGATGTGGATTTCCTCCCATTAACAGGAACTGAACCTTCCGTTACAAATTACTATTACTTACATATCGTCATTCCCTAAATCAGACCACCACTGCAAATTTTACACCAATGCACACTAGACCAAAAGTTTCACATAGTCGTCCATGCAGACTGAGTCATTTGAACACGAAAAGTCAAAAGGTGATTTTATAGGGATACTGTTTCACTGGACTTGTCTAAAAGGTCCCTCTTAATTTAACCCGAAGGAAGAATATAGTCTCTGTGTGTAACTTTTACAGGTGAGATTCGACATCGGATAGATGGGTACGAACAAAATTATGTTTCACTTTCACTTCAGTGAGTCAGCACAGACTGAGAAACGTTGGGGTACCTGTGGTCCGAGGAGGTAGGTTCTCATGACCTCACCCAACGGAAAAGGAAGAGGTCCCTTTAAGGGCTGGGTCCCTAACTTGGGTCCAGAGGGTGTAACATCTGTCTACGAAATGGTAGACTCGGTGGTCCCTTCAGAGTGTGAAATTAATCTACTAATTCGAGGTACTGTACTCTTTGGTCGAATAGAAGAAATGGTGATATAGGGGGTTTGGGTCTGATCGTGTTTCATACATGGGTATCATTTATATACTATAGATACAATCCTGAGGTCCTTCTCCGTCTTACCAGTAGGACCCCAAAGAGTACATATACGGTCTTTTGTGTTCAACATGGAAGACTACCATTCTCTATTCTCTATCCTGTATATACACCAGTGTCATTGAAGACCAATCCGTACTATCTTTCGTTGGAAAAATACAAAAGGTTTTTATTCCATGACAGACTGAGACAACGACGTTATCAGTACTTATACCCCTAGTTTATCGACAACGGGACCACAACCCGTTGTCGTGATCAAGTTTCGTTTCTCAATGGTGGGTACGGGTATTTTACCCAGAAACATATATCGTCGGACGGACTTATATTTCAAAACGGACACCAATGAGAAATATGATTCGGAATACTGGAGTCTGAGACTTTGTCTTTAAGAGACACCACGGACCCGTGACTCCAGTCCGTAATCTCGACGGACCTACTGTATGGAAATCCTGTCTTACCGTGTCGTTCCGTCTCCGTCGTAGGTCTACGACGAGTGGGGTTCCACCTTTGTCGAAACCTTAAATGTTCAGTTCCGGATTCCCGTTCTCACAAAAGTGACTCAGACAAAGGTAAACCTTTAAAATCGTTTCTTAGACTCTCTTGAAAAGAAGAGTATATTTTCATTGTCGACAATAGTGGGTGAACCTAACCCCATCTCGGACCTACAAAAGTGGGTCTACTAGAGGCATAAACTACTTGTACCAACGACTTCGACTAAGGTTCCAAACTCAAAAAAGAGACTTCAGTGGTACTTGACCAACGGTTGTGTCGAAGACATCTTCTCCTGGAGATTTACCAAAATTTCGACTAGGTCTTTCATAAAAATCACTAGACTAATTACTCTCTCGAGACTCAAACAACCGTGTCAGAAAGTAAACATAGAGGAACAAATACTGGTGATGACGGAATGTCTATTCACTAGTTGTGAATTGTTCACTGTTGTCGTTCTCGAATGCGAGAACTCACCAGTGACACACAGGTTGTCCCCGACTCCCGAAATATATGTATATAGAGAAGGAGTGTTATCTCAAGACTACATCCGTCACAATAATAGGAGAGATGACCAATCTTTTGACTCTATCCCCTGACGAAAACCTGGAACGGTTAACAATCTCTATCCTTACCCACTACGACCCTGGGGGATGGATTTGTCTGACGTCTTTAACTTGAGAATTGATGAGGTTAACTTTGGTAGAAAGATCGTGACTCTTACTTCGGAGATTACATTCAAATGTTACGAGAAACTTTGTCATTTGGATAACAGAGTAAACTAATAGCCGAAGAGACATCCGTCACGAGAGATCGGATGATTCTCGTGTTGGGAACTGTCAGAGGTAAAAGTTGACGTTATAAAACAAGATCGAAATCATTCGTATAGTAAAAGAATAAAAAATAGTGGAGACCAAAATAACATGTTCATTGATCTTGACTTTAATTTATAAGTAATTATAGGATTTTATTTATAGTGACTTACTCTTACCTTACCATGTAACTCGGTAAGTAAAGGAATCTCGCCTCATAATTCTTAGTAATTGCTCAAAAGAGATCGTACGAAAAGTTTCGTTATCGGAGTAAATCTGACCTAATAAAAGAATATAAAACGAAAATTTACTAATCAGAAACGTGAAGGAAAGAAGGAGTAGACAGGGGTGTCAAAGTCAAGTCTAATCCTGGTTCGTTATAAAAGAAGTTATCACCTACGTTTTTACAGTCGGTATACCCCCACTCGTGAACCACAAGTGTCACGCACACATAGTTTACTGTCCTGTAGTCCTTGTCCAAGAAGACGTTTTTCTTCGACACACAAAAGGAGGGAAGATGACGTCAGTCAAACTAAAGGTGTACATTAAAGTCCAACCCAAGAAATTGAAGTGTATATTTATTAACTTCGTATAACGTAAAAGAAGAAATATTTGGGTCACTATTCGGGAAAATTCATGGTGAGTCTAAGTCGAAGATCTTTCCAACGGTAGAGTAAAAAGACTAAATAGTTTCGATGAGACTCCATTAAAATATTTCGGACAATTTTAATTTCATTGGGGATTTCGTTCTACACGTTGAAAAAAGAGATGGATAAAGAGACGGTTGTCTTACAAGTGGTCACAAGTAGTGAGAGAAGATATAGAAAAATACAAAAGGAACGTTTGTATCATATTCTTGATTTATTTAGTTTACAAATACGTATAATTGAGTATTAAAATTTATTAAAACAAATAACGGAGGAATGTTGTTAGGGACCGACTGTCACCAGGAGTTTGTTATCGTACGGAGTCTTAAATAATCTTTCGAATGATTACGTGTCTGACGACTCAGGTGACGGGTATGAGTCTGACGACTCAGGTGACAGACGGACGATAAAGACTAAGTCGTACAGACCCTATCCCCGACTTGAAGATCGTTGTTCAAAAGAATATTATGATTATGACGACCAGGTTCCTCATGTAACTTTTAGTGATAAAGTCTTCTCCTCTGATGTTTCAAAAAGACAATCCAAGGTCTATCATTTATCAAATCTGAAAGACCCTATAACAAAGACAACGTGTATGGACGAGTTCAGAGACCAACATCGGATTTTTGTCTGTATCTGCTATCTATTCGTTTACTTGTACTGTTAAAAGGTTCCTTTGAAGGAAATACCCGTGACTTTAAATTTAATGTATGTCAAAAGTGTACTGTTTTGTATAATAAAGTTAAAAAACGTTCGTAAATTTTGTACAATTAAATAAAATCGTACAGAAATTCTTTTGTACAAAAATTTACAATCAATTTTTGTAAGGATCGAACACCCGTCACGTTTTTGGATCAGTACCCGACCTATAATAGGAATCTGATCTCAAACGGGTGTGACCTGGTTCTTCCTCTCTTACTCATCTTGGAAGTTATAGTTTTAAGTACCGTGTACTATTTATTTCTGGAGTATGTTTTTATATAACTATTTTAAGTACAGAAGTCGTCCGAGAATAGATGATGTTTTCTTTTTTAACCTTCAAGGTTTAACCGTCACTAATGAGATTTCTCATTAAAAAGGTTAGCTGTCTAACCCAGTAAATAGTAATAAGTTCAAAGGTCTGTGGATATTTATTATCAAATTCTCATGAGGGACCTATTCCTTGATCTAACTTAAAATATCACAGTTCACTGTCTTTTATTCCTAGTAAGGACAATTCCAGATGAGAGTTTTGAGTCGTATAATCCAATTATAAAATCAAACTACCATCAATTTATATATAGAAGTATATGTTACTCAAGTTCTTAAAGTTTTAGATAACAAAATTCTTAGTTAGTTTTTGTGTTTTTGTGGATTCACACTTATAAAAACTTACTATGGGCAATAGTGTTATCGGTGAATTGTACGTAGGAATCTATAATAACGAAAATTTTGAAACACCTTATTCACTGGTGACATACATCAACTTTACAGGTAGTCAAATATTTAATGTGAAGGATTTAGTGAGAGGACTGACTCCTACTGAAAATAATCATTTTTACGGTATGATGAATGGTTTATATAAAAGTCACGGAATATTTACCACGAATGATGAAAATGATCCAGTCTTTGTCATACATTCCGACCGAAGAGTAATTTTATTAGTTTATAAAAACCTTAAAGTTTGTGTAGAAATAAATTAGTACATCTACGACTTGTTCCACTATGGGTTCCAGGGAAACTCGAGATTTTATTTAATCAACACTTCTAGATAAGTAACACTGATATTCGGGATTAGTTTCCTTTTACAGAATAATGTCACCATGAGTTTAAAGTCACACGTATTCTTAGTGGACCTCAATAATTTTTACGTCTGAGACCCGAAGTGGGATCTCCAAGATTAAGTTTCCCAAATCCCGAGGTTCATAACGTAAATTTTGTTATGGGATCCATTAAGAATACATCAACCAGGTATTTAGTATGAAACTCTCTATGACTGAATGATGTGGTTTATATATTAACTCGAACTGTTACCTTAATTTATTTTTCTTTTGATTGTTTCAACGAATCCCGGTACGTGTCGTTAACAGATCGTGTTACTGATGTCTTATTCATTAGAGTTAGTATCTTAAGTTGTCCCTCCAAGACCTAGTGAAGACAAGTCGAACTACTTAATACTGACCACCTTTAACCAAGAGGTTTGGTGTAAAAATTTGGTGGATAAATTGGGTGTAAGTACCAGACTATATTGACTCGTGAACATTCTCACTCCACTCACTCTCACCATAGTTCGGGACAACGGAATAAAAGGTACGACTAATGTTTCGTCCTATAGAAGTCAGTGTCACAAAAGGAACTCAACGTAACTAACCACTACTGACTGACACAAGTAATGGAAAGGAACTAACAACGACCATACATAACAATTCACGTACAAGTGTTTCTCTTTAGTATAGGATATTTGTTCTTGTTCCTTGTTCGTATACGCGTACCAGGGTTAGAAACTGAGATTCAATCAAGATAAAATAAGGTGAGTGAGTTCGGTTTCGTCGATTGAGGGGTATCGGATCGACTCTATACTTCACTCTATACTTCTATGTAGTGAGATATAAAGGAGGATTCTAGTTGAGATTCTTCTGTTTAAGAATAATAATAACCAGTCGTCAGTTAAACCCCCTCCCTCAATTTAAAATTAAGTACAAAATAACTTTATTGTAAATCGAATCTTTACCTTCACAAAACTTCTGGTCCATAACACCTGGTCAAGTTTCCATAGGAACTATTAATGTATCAGATTGAATTTTTGTGTGAATGATTAACTTTGGATTTCCGTAAATCATATATGGGAAAAAAGTTTCCTTATAATAGTATTCGTTATTAATATCCTTTAATAGACCTTTGTCGTACAGTGGATGATAGAATCAAAGTAAAAAGGTCTCTGTCACCAGAGTCTCTTGAAACTCTTTAAAGATGAGTATAAATTCTCCGTGTATTTAACAAGGGAACACCGAGTCGACCATTTCTTAGATGGACGTTACACTCCCTTGACCCAAACTAGGGACCC
Source organism: Capra ibex (assembly GCA_006410555.1). Lineage (NCBI taxonomy): Eukaryota > Metazoa > Chordata > Mammalia > Artiodactyla > Bovidae > Capra > Capra ibex. The sequence continues at coordinate 167,976 of SJYO01053324.1, forward strand.
AACCCCTTTAGGGGACCTCTTCCCTTTCCGATGGTTGAAGTCATAAGACCGGACCTCTTAAGGTACATGACATATCAGGTACCCCAGTGTTTCTCAGTGAAAGTGAATTTGACATACCAAATGAACACACAAGTCATTTAACCTGTCACTAAGTGTCTCCAGTCGTATCTAAACAACGTATCATTGTGTCCGAATCTAAGAACTCCTTTTTTTGTCCTATACTCGATATTGAAATGTAATCATTATACAAGTCCTTAAATTCGATAGTCCGGATACTAAAAGTTTCTATAATTTAATACGTTTAGTACCATTAGGTAAAGGTGAACGTTTATAAACGATTCTTCAACGAACGATTTAAAAGTCGTATAGAAATTTCACTATCTAAAGGGTTCACCATTTTACTACGTCAATATTAGTCTTGTATTATATTTGTGAAAATTCTACACTACTTTTCTAAAGGAGTAGGAAAAGTATTGTTATAGTGAAAACACTATATGGTTTAATGGTAATTTCCTATAAAATTTAGTGAAATTATTTACAATTTCACTAAAAGTCTATAGTGAATTACAAAGGTCAACTGTATTGTTTACTTGGTAAAGTCTAAAGTAACTTTCGAGAAATCATGTACAGTCGTCTGATAAAACCTCGTCAAAGTTTTACACTGTTTAACGTCATTTAGTAGAACTCCGTCGAGTTGTGGTGACGTCGGTAATGTTCCACCTGACGCTCCTGAAACATTTAGTGTCTTCTAGTGTATAGTTGAGTCAAAACAGTGTCTCGTCTTTGTCGTTTATTTTTCGACAGTCCCACCCTACAAGGGAAAGGATTATGAAGTTAAATAAATTGTAAGTAAAATTACAACTGTGTAATCTACCCAGAAATTATATCCTTTCCTTTATGAAGGATGTAAGTAAATAGTCTGTAAACCGACCCAACGGTTTATAGTGACAGTATCACTGTCAACTGGAATCTTTTTCACACGGCATATCGAGATATGTCTCTTGTAGACACGGATCTTCCTTTTTATTCTTTGAAGAATTGTGGAGAACTACTTACTGTATTCTTTTGGACATGATTCTACAATGTACTGTATTTAATAAAAACCAAGTAAAGTATAGTGAACCACGTAGTTCGGTTCAAAAAACAAAAGAAAACGAAACTAAAAGTATTATCTTGTACAATGACAACTTTGGTGTTCCTGACCATCATAAGTTAGAAGGTAGGAGACTTTTACCCAGTTAACAAGTAAGTTTTAAGTACTGGTTTAATAACCTGTTCAATAAAAGTGTAGTGTAAGTTACAAACACTTACGGACTATACGATTTGAAAATTGTAATTTCTAAAACTTCTCTAGATACAACACTACTAGAGAATACTAGTAATTAATACGGTAATATTTTGTAAGTGAGAAAATTTTTAATGACACTAATTATAGGTGTAATGGTATTTTCTAAACGTAGTCACTAAAAGTAAGATTTTTTCGAAAGAAAATTACGGACTAGAAATGAACTCTTTTATATTATCTTCCACTATTGATCAAGTTACAGATACGTCATCTTGCACCAATTGTACTAATTTATTAACATTTACCTCTGTAACGTCCTCACATCTTCTTTGTAACATTATTCTTAGTTTGAAAGGCTTCAGGTTGGTGACTGATCGAAACACTGGAACCCGTTTAGTAAAAGAAACAGACGTATAGTTTAGGAAGATAATATTTCACCCCGTTTAGAAAACATTTTAACTGTATTTGTAGTTTACTCTACCAACTAGACCGTCACAGAGTTTGTTTACTGTACTATGGTAGTCCTAAAAAAAAAGAAAAAAACAATTAAAAATAAAATATATCCTCGTATCGTTTCACTGAGTCAATATGTATAATAACAACAAATCAGTGATTCAACACAGGGTGAGAAACCACTAGGGTTCGTGACATCGAGTGGTCTGAGGAGACACGTACCCTAAAGTATATATGTATATAGGTAATAAAAAGTTTAATAAAAGGGTAAACCCAATAATGTCTTATAACTCGTCTCAAGGGACACGATATATCATCGAGGAGCAACCAATAGATAAAATCTATGTCATCACGTATATACACCTCTTCCTTTACCGTCGGGTGAGGTCATAAGAAGGGACCTCTTAGTGTACCTGTCTCCTCGGACCACCCGACGTCAGGTACCCCAGTGTTTTTCAGCCTGTACTGACTTCACTGAATCATCGTCGTCACGCACATAACAGTCATAGTGAAGTGTGGATAGTCCTAAACTACCCTTACATTATTTTACTGTTAAACGTTTCCTCTCCTCATCCCTGGTTCCCTATCACTTCACAATGGTGGACTTCCCTACTCCCCTTCGTCACCCATGACCTTGACCTCTGTCTTTCTCGACACACCTCTTTCGTTTAAGGTCCCTCGAGGGAGTAAGGAACCTCCCTATGTCGGTTAGAGACCGTTCGGAAGGGAAGGAGAAAAGAAAAGTCACGAAAGGTCACCAACTTGTATTGTCCTTCGGTCTCGATTCTTAAGGTTGTTACGCCGGGGAGAACCAGGTGGAGGGTCCTGATCTCATCCTACGTTTTACGTTTCTCATCTCAAACTCTTCGTTTACCTTACATAGGTCCTGTTTCCCACACCCTTTTGTCAACTTTTATATTTAGTGAACTCCACATCTTAAAAGATTATCTTCAGTCTCTAAGACTTATGAGAGGAAAGGAGAAGATGACACGCTGAAGTCTATTTACAACACCAAGAGAAAACACAGTTCGTCAGATATCTTCTATATCCATAGAAACGTACGAACTTACGATTCAGCGAAGTCACACAGACTGAGAAACACTAGGATACTTGACATCGGACGACCCGAGGAGACAGGTAGAATCTGTTCTAACGACCCGTGACTAAAGTATCGTTTTCCCACTCATGTAAAATTTCAATACCAACCGTTGGTGTAGGGGTAGTTCGAAGTTATTCTAATGGTTCAATTACTTCAATACTTCTTTTGTAAAAAAATTATTACTCAGTTTGGAGTTTTTCAAGATCTTCTCGTCGTATCGTCCGTAAGACCATGGTGGAGGTCTCCTGATACTATGGAGGTAGGAATCCTTAAGTCGTAGTCCGGGCCATCTTATCAACGGTATTCCCTGTCCTTTCCTCCCGATTACCCGTCATTCAATGTCAAAGAGATCGAGTCCACAGTGTGAGTCATACAGTCACTTAAGTCTTTTGACTCGTCACTGGTGTCCTTCCTTTTCTAGTCGAAAGTGACATTGAGGTTTCTTCCCGTTATGATTTCTTGCAAGTTTGATGACACGTTAACACGAGTAAAGTCTGTGTTCGTTCCAATACGAGTTTTAGGAAGTTCGATCCGAAGTCGTTATGTACTTGGTTCTTGAATGTAATGTTTGACCCAAATCTTTTCTGTCTCCTTTGTCTCCAGTGAAACGTGAAATTTTCGTAATATAAAAGTGTAAAAATTAACGAGTCGACCTTAAGGTAACGGAGGTAATCGAAACAAACATCATTACCAATGATTCTGGGTGAACTGCAGTATGAGGTTCCACAAGATGATATCCACTCACTGGTATGGTAACACTAATAAACCCAGTAATTCTGGAAAAATTATAACAAAAGACACATAACGGTGGCGAAGAATTAGAGAAGACGAAGACATTCCAGAACGGTAAAGACAGGAAATAGTACGGATAGGAACGTACTTTATAAGGAACCTATAGAGGTCAAAAGAACTTTTTTTAGAGATAATAAAGGGTAAAACGACAAAATGAGATAAAGAAGCGTAACAAGTAAATTCAACAGAAAGAATAGAGAGGAACGATTCCTGTTTTGGTAGGGTTTCTTTTTCTTTACGTTCTTCCGTTTCACTGAGGACATACTCCTCCGAAATATTTATCGACTCCCCTTTTTCTTTCCCCTTTCCGGTCCCTTTTTCTCTTAATTACTACATGGGTTGACTTACGTTTCAAGGTCTTTTATCGTTCCTCCCCATTCTTTCGGAAGAATCTACTTGTTGCGTTTCTTCATCTCCTTATGTTGTCTTACCCTTTCTGATCTCTAGAGAAGTTTTGTAACCTCTGTAATCCCTTGTATTATCTCTATTATTGTATTACTTCAATTTATAATAACGATAATAATACGACGATGATTAGGGATCACATCAATGTTAAGTCAAGTCAAGTCAACGAGTCAGTACAGGCTGAGAAACACTGGGGTACTTGACGTCGTTCGGTCCGAAGGGACAGGTAGTGGTTGAGGGTCTCGAACGAGTCTGAGTAGAGGTAGTTGAACCACTACGGTAGGTTGGTAGAGTAGGAGACAGTAGGGGAAAGATAGGACGGAAGTTAGCAGGGGTCGTAGTCCCAGAAAAGATTCCTCAGTCGAGAAACGCAATCCACCGGTTTCATTACCTCGAAGTCGAAGTCGTAGTCAGGAAGGTTACTTATAAGTCTAGACTAGAGGAAATCCTAACTGACCAAACTAGAGGAACGTCAGGTTCCCTGAGAGTTCTCAGAAGAGGTTGTGGTGTCAAGTTTTCATAGTTGAGAAACCGTGAGTCGAAAGAGATACCAGGTTGAGAGTGTAGATATGTACTGATGATCTTTTTGGTATCGAAACTGATTCTACCTAGAAACAACCGTTTCATTATAGAGACGAAAAATTATACGACAGATGTGACCAGTATCGAAAAGAAGGTTCCTCGTTCGTAGAATATTAAAGTACCGACGTAAGTGGTAGACGTCACTAAAACCTCGGGTTCTTTTATTACAAAGAGTGACAAAGGTAACAAAGGGGTAGATAAACGACACTTCATTACCCTGGTCTACAGTACTGAATCAAAAAACTTACAACTCACAATTCGGTCGAAAAAGTGAGAGGAGGAAGTGAAAGTAGTTCTCATCAATATTAATGGCTCATGATATAACTTATACATTCTTGATAGTGAAGTCGGATACCATCGTAATATAATTTGTCGACCATTTCTTAGTCGGATGTTACGCCCTCTGGGACCAAACTAAGGATCCAGTCTTTCTATACGACCTTTTCCCTATCCGATGGGCGAGGTCATAAGAACCCGAAGGGACCACCGAATCGACAATTCTTAGGTACACGTTACACCCTCAGGACCCAAACTGGGGACCCAACCCTTCTAGGTGACCTCTTCCCTTTCCGGTGGGTGAGATCTTAAGACCGGACCTTTTAAGGTACCTGATGTGTCAGGTACGTCAGTGTTTCTAAACCTGTGCTGACTCACTGAAACTCACTAAACAGTGAAAGTACTGTTTATAAATCGTCACTAATAATAACGGTCTATAATTATCGACAGACAATTTTATATCTGAAATTATATCAAGATATAATTTTACGATCAAGAGATAATTTTACATATTGTATTTGAACAAGGGGTTCTACGAGTCGACCATTTTACGTCTCACTCCTGATGGAAATTTAGAAACCTAAAAGTAGAAAGGAAGGGTGTATTTGTGTCTAGGGTACACAAGTAAGGGAATCGCGTTACTTATGTGAGATTATAATCCCGTTAAAATAAAACTTTTGTCAACCGTAAATAATTTTCATTTTGCATACCTTTTGACAGTGCTAAGTAGAATTTTTCGTCAATTTTTCTTTATATAAACTATAAATACTTAAAGGTCATCTCGGTAGGATTTTTATCCTTGAAGGAGATGAAGTCCTACTTAAAGACGAAGCACATGTTTATACGACTTCTTACTACCACCACCGCTACTATCATTGAAATAGATCATCAGTAACTCTTGTAAAGTACAGTGTACCAACATGAATAAATTGAAAGTTGGGTAAAGGACACGGTAGGGGTAGAAACTCTATTATTTCGACTCCGAGTTGGACCCACTAAATTAACTAGAACGAATAAAGAAAAAATATCAAAAGTCTATTTTATTAAATGTAAAATCCATACGTAAAAAGGTCTTCTATTTTTCAAAAATCTATGTGTCACAAAGGTCTTCCTTTTTTTTCCACCCCCCCCCCATCAAACGTTAAGTAAGTTGACCATATTAAATAAATGTAACTTTTAGTTTCGGATTATATCGTCTCCCCAGAACTCGAAATCGTAGTCTGTCTACTCATTATCGGTTGAGAGGGGGAACGATCCACACAACAAGAGTAATGTACTTATTTATAGAGACTCAGACAAAAGAGGTGACGTGTTATTCTATTATTCTCGATAAAATACTTATCGAGAGGGATAAGAAGGATCCCTCTCAGTTCCATAATATGTGTTTCTCGCTACGAGTTATTTACCTTCTACCATAATAAATTTGGTCTTAACCCCGGTCTATATTACCTTATTTCTTAAGGAATTAAGGGGACTTGAAGTATTTAAAAAGTTAGAACACTTTATCTAAAAACGTGGTCCTTAGGCTGATATTATGTGTTGACTGTTTCTTTGTGAAAATTGTCTTCGTATCTTATATTCTAATGTCTTTTCCTTTATAATTAAGACTGAACGAATTGTAAAAAACAAATTATGAATATCATTTAGTCGATTGGAGTAACCTTTTTTTAGACTCAGGATCGGTATTGTAAATACTTCTCTCAGTAGATGTCTAAAACAATACGAGGGCACCAATAAGATATCTCTCAATTTTTATCACCAAAGTATTGGAGTCTCTGTAATCCCTCTTCTTTTTTGATATATCATTAAACCGGTCAGAGGATATACAAGTAGTTCTTTATATTCCTGTTCTTTTTGCAAAAAACGTTTTCAAAAGGTTCTTTCAATAACCATCTAGAAATTGAAGAACTCGGCCTAAACTATCGTAGGTCAGTTATTTCGGAAGTTTTCTCTCTTTCTCTTACCCTGCATGTTGGTGTTAACAGTTGGGACCAAATTTTGTTGTATCCGGTTGTTTCAACTGTGTCTTTTGATCTCCGATTTTATATTTAATGACGATGTTATCCTTATTTTAAGGTATATAGTTTCGACTTTACGTGGATAACATGGTCCTCTTAGTTATTAAGGAGAAGTTATCGTTAAACGGAATGAATAAACTGAGACGTAAGGTATTTAGCACGTTTGTAAAAAGACACTAAGGTAATCGTTATTTAATGTAAAACTCGTTCACTTTAGTACAATAACCCGAAAACTTTAACAAACAACTTTTTCGACTACGAAATATGAATTACTGATTTGTTATTTGTTCTTTTTTATGGCGGAAGGAGAGGGACATGACGGTAATCTCTGGATCAAATATAGACTCACTCGGTTTTTCTCCCGTTTAGGGAATTGTTCACTGCTTGGAATTTTCGCTAGAGTCTACCCGTACAGTGCTTATCCTTGATAAGGTGAGTATGACTATACAGTAAATAAAATGAAGGTTTTAATAAGGTGTTAATGTAAGAGAGAAATGTAAACATAATTAGAGTGATATAGACGTTCTTGGTATTACTAACTAAAAACCAGTCAAAAAAAAGTTTTTTCAAAAAACGTCCCGGTTTATATATGTAAATCGGATGACTGAGAATAAACTTTCAGAATCAATTTACCTTCGTGATATTCACCAAATGATTTTAACGTTCTAAAATTGGGTCTTATAAACGAAACGGTTTCCTCTTAATACTTGTCAACTAGTGAACTAAAGTATATAATAATAATCTAAACGATCAGAAAAAGGAAAATTAGAAAGGTAGGAATTTTGGATTATAATCAATGTAAAACAATTAACTCAAAAGGAGTGGGAGTTAGTGTACATGTGTTTCCTCTTTAAGTCTATTACTAAAATTTCATACAAAATAAGATACTTTGATATTAAAATAATTGAACATATACATTATTAGTTCTCCTTTTACAGTATATCTTGCGATGATAGAATCAATCTACTGAAATTAGATTTTTGATGGAACTAATTTTCATCTACAATTTGTCTCTGAATTTCTAGTTCCATCTTTATTTTATGAACTCTGGGACTACGAACGGTAAACGAAGAGGAATTATACTTGTATTCGAGGAACGGTGTCACTTAATGAGAGATAAGTTATAAACTACTCCAGCGTTTTCGACTTTTAAATTGAAACTTATAGTGTTGTGATGAAATGCCATAACCCCGAAGGCACCACCAAGTCTACCATTTCTTAGACGAACATTAAGTTCTCTGTACCGAAAACCAGGGACTCAGTCCTTCTAAGGGACCTTTTCCCTTCTCTTACCGTTGGGTGAGGTCATAGTAACGGACCTCTTAAGATACCTGTACCTGGAATACTATAACTATAATTATCTTTACAAAGTAATTGTTTTATTTATGGAACAAAAGAGTTTTATGAAACCTATTCACAGACCCACACACATACTCATACATACTAACGTGTGTATACATACGTACATATATTACTGGTGTATATTCTGTTAAAGAATAAAATTTTTTAACTTAAAGTTTTTAAAATGTGAAAATGATGAAATGTGAAAATTTAACAAAGAATTTGATTACTTGAATAAGGTTTTATGGATTAGTTGATGACCTATTATTCTCCTTTTTATCTCTTTTCCAAAAAAAAAAAGTTGGACTTATAAAGATTAATACTGGTCCATATTAATTGTTAGATGGAAATTTGAAAATTTTTAATCAATTGTTTTATTAAAGAATATTGAACAGTAATCATTGGTTTAAAGATTGTATGCTGTATACGAATATTATAAAGCTGGGTTTCTTAAGACGTATTTTACTCAAGTAACAACTTAATTACAGTCGAGAAGGAACCATTAATCAAAGTTTGGGTTAACAAAGGGAAAAATCACAGGAAATAATACAAAACGTAGGGAGACCCGTACATCGTCTTTTTATTTNTCTCGCATGTGACAAAGTCCGTGGACCATCACTCACCTCGTTGAGAACACCCCACACGATGTACAGTTCGTAATAGGACCCCTAAACCAACAAGAACGGACTCCACTCTACCACCCCTCCAACAACCACTTTGATTTCCTCCCGGGAAGACCACTAACAAAAACGATACGGAGGAGGTCGAGGTGGAACCGAGTTGACTAACTACACCATACCAACACAAAAGACCCTACTTGGATTCGACACGACCTCCTCTCAAGTCACAGGAACCATTACCACAGATGAAAAGAACCAGACAGGTACACCAGAGAACGGACAAAAAGGGGGACGAACGACCCCTCTCACTCCTTTGGTTACCCTCCTCCTACTGTCATCGCCAACCCACGTCGGAGACCGGGACTGTAAACCAGAAGACAGGATACACAACCCCGTAGTAACTTCAGTGACCAAAAGACTATGTCGTCTACGACAAAACGAAAGCACCACACACGGAACACTTGTCAGGAGAGGTACGAGGGGTGTAACTCTCCCGATGTGACACACGAGACACATCCACACACTCGTACGGAGTAAACTGGGAACCACCACAGGAATATCTCACAAGGTCCAGTAGGTGGTCCATGGATTCCAACTCCTCACCACAGTAAAGGGAATAGGTTCAGATTAGGGAACCCAGGGACGGTACTCCCAAACACAAGGTCCTCACCCAGAGAGATCCCCACCCACCAAGTCTGTCATCCTTTCCTTACGGATAAGGAAAACACCTCTGACTATCTACTCTGGAACGTCCCCCACCCAACACCCAAGACAAGAACGGGACTGTGACGTACACAAGTACACACCACCAAATGAAGATGACGTCTGAGGTGACCTGTGGTGTCATAGGTTGTGGTTTTGTACACCCTTCTTTCGGGAAGAACGACACCCCACCCCCTGACCCACGTGATCGGGACACCACTCTAACACAAACCGAGTAAGGGATGCCACCGGACAAGAAGGGACGAACCTCAATCTTGTCCCAATACGACCCACAAACTGTTCACCCCCCAACACGGACACGACACACGAACACACCAACAGGGACACCATACTCGGGTCCCCCTTCTCCCCGATACCTCACGTTACACACCAACCGGGAAGGAAGGGGTCAGGATGTCACCGTCACATCTCCTCGGATTTGGACAGGAGGGACTCGAAGTCGGTCACTCACATACCAATACCTACCTACCTCCATCGACCCATCTACCATACGTTCGGGACCACCTTTCCGATCCAACACCCCGGAACAGACCACTACCGTTCCTAACCGACCACAGGGTCTATAACGTCCCGTAGGAAACACACCCACCACCACCCTAGAACACTACCAAAAGTACCAGCAGACCGACACAAAGGTCACAAAGGACCAGGGGTCTTTTTACGTACACGTACACAGGATACCGGGACCGACACACGCACGACCGGGAAGTGCAATGACGACCGAAACAGAACAGAATCTACAGGTTTCGGTCACACCACCACCACCCACACTCGGGATACTCCCACCCCCATGGTCAGACAAGAGGACCCACACGACACCCTGACGGACACACGACCCTCCTACCCACACGACCCTCTGATAAGTACAGGACCCTCCGGAGACCACCACTCTAGGTCGCCACACTGGGTACAAATGACCCAACTAAACTCGGTAGGGGGAACGTCACAACACACCGGTGGGATCGAGGTGTCGGTCTAGGTACCATAACAGTACACCGACATCAGACAACCACGTGAAAACACAGGCAGACGGAGTCTCACGAAGGACATACGACGGGGACCCCGACACGGGAACCAGGGTGAAGGACACGGACGGTACCGGGACTAGGTGACGAGTAAAACGACGACGGACCGACGATGACGATGACTTGCGACCTATTCCCCCTCGTAACTCGTAGACACTTTGGGTCAGGGTGTAACTTGACAACCATACCATGTGAACGGATTCACACCCAACCCAGGAACCAAACGGGGGTAACTCGGTTAACGGGACTGGAAAGATTTGTGTTAGGGAACACGGAGACACCACCCACCTTCCTACCTGTGGTTGCCACACGACCGGTAAACGGACCTACCCCCAGACACAGGACCGAGTGTCAAGATTGTCCTACCGATTCAAACATTCACCCACCACACCTCCTCGTAAGGTCGGGTATGTGTTGACACCACTATCATTGGGGGACACTTGGAGCAACTCTCACACACTAGGATACTCCGTTACCGTCCTTAGTCACTAAAGGCCAAAGTACTCCTGTATAAATTTGGCACGATTCTACTATAACACCCTATAAACCGATTTTGCTAAGTAACGTAACTCACGTCCCGATTAGGGTGTGGAGGATCGTACAACATGAGTACTAGTAAAGTGATACACCAACACGGTTTTCTAACTCGGTACTTACAGATTTCTAACTCGGTACTTACAGATTTCTACTTTTCTACCCTACACTTTAACTTTTCCACTTTTTCCGAGTAATCTCAGTACGTCCCCCCACGACTNATTAAGGGGACTTGAAGTATTTAAAAAGTTAGAACACTTTATCTAAAAACGTGGTCCTTAGGCTGATATTATGTGTTGACTGTTTCTTTGTGAAAATTGTCTTCGTATCTTATATTCTAATGTCTTTTCCTTTATAATTAAGACTGAACGAATTGTAAAAAACAAATTATGAATATCATTTAGTCGATTGGAGTAACCTTTTTTTAGACTCAGGATCGGTATTGTAAATACTTCTCTCAGTAGATGTCTAAAACAATACGAGGGCACCAATAAGATATCTCTCAATTTTTATCACCAAAGTATTGGAGTCTCTGTAATCCCTCTTCTTTTTTGATATATCATTAAACCGGTCAGAGGATATACAAGTAGTTCTTTATATTCCTGTTCTTTTTGCAAAAAACGTTTTCAAAAGGTTCTTTCAATAACCATCTAGAAATTGAAGAACTCGGCCTAAACTATCGTAGGTCAGTTATTTCGGAAGTTTTCTCTCTTTCTCTTACCCTGCATGTTGGTGTTAACAGTTGGCACCAAATTTTGTTGTATCCGGTTGTTTCAACTGTGTCTTTTGATCTCCGATTTTATATTTAATGACGATGTTATCCTTATTTTAAGGTATATAGTTTCGACTTTACGTGGATAACATGGTCCTCTTAGTTATTAAGGAGAAGTTATCGTTAAACGGAATGAATAAACTGAGACGTAAGGTATTTAGCACGTTTGTAAAAAGACACTAAGGTAATCGTTATTTAATGTAAAACTCGTTCACTTTAGTACAATAACCCGAAAACTTTAACAAACAACTTTTTCGACTACGAAATATGAATTACTGATTTGTTATTTGTTCTTTTTTATGGCGGAAGGAGAGGGACATGACGGTAATCTCTGGATCAAATATAGACTCACTCGGTTTTTCTCCCGTTTAGGGAATTGTTCACTGCTTGGAATTTTCGCTAGAGTCTACCCGTACAGTGCTTATCCTTGATAAGGTGAGTATGACTATACAGTAAATAAAATGAAGGTTTTAATAAGGTGTTAATGTAAGAGAGAAATGTAAACATAATTAGAGTGATATAGACGTTCTTGGTATTACTAACTAAAAACCAGTCAAAAAAAAGTTTTTTCAAAAAACGTCCCGGTTTATATATGTAAATCGGATGACTGAGAATAAACTTTCAGAATCAATTTACCTTCGTGATATTCACCAAATGATTTTAACGTTCTAAAATTGGGTCTTATAAACGAAACGGTTTCCTCTTAATACTTGTCAACTAGTGAACTAAAGTATATAATAATAATCTAAACGATCAGAAAAAGGAAAATTAGAAAGGTAGGAATTTTGGATTATAATCAATGTAAAACAATTAACTCAAAAGGAGTGGGAGTTAGTGTACATGTGTTTCCTCTTTAAGTCTATTACTAAAATTTCATACAAAATAAGATACTTTGATATTAAAATAATTGAACATATACATTATTAGTTCTCCTTTTACAGTATATCTTGCGATGATAGAATCAATCTACTGAAATTAGATTTTTGATGGAACTAATTTTCATCTACAATTTGTCTCTGAATTTCTAGTTCCATCTTTATTTTATGAACTCTGGGACTACGAACGGTAAACGAAGAGGAATTATACTTGTATTCGAGGAACGGTGTCACTTAATGAGAGATAAGTTATAAACTACTCCAGCGTTTTCGACTTTTAAATTGAAACTTATAGTGTTGTGATGAAATGCCATAACCCCGAAGGCACCACCAAGTCTACCATTTCTTAGACGAACATTAAGTTCTCTGTACCGAAAACCAGGGACTCAGTCCTTCTAAGGGACCTTTTCCCTTCTCTTACCGTTGGGTGAGGTCATAGTAACGGACCTCTTAAGATACCTGTACCTGGAATACTATAACTATAATTATCTTTACAAAGTAATTGTTTTATTTATGGAACAAAAGAGTTTTATGAAACCTATTCACAGACCCACACACATACTCATACATACTAACGTGTGTATACATACGTACATATATTACTGGTGTATATTCTGTTAAAGAATAAAATTTTTTAACTTAAAGTTTTTAAAATGTGAAAATGATGAAATGTGAAAATTTAACAAAGAATTTGATTACTTGAATAAGGTTTTATGGATTAGTTGATGACCTATTATTCTCCTTTTTATCTCTTTTCCAAAAAAAAAAGTTGGACTTATAAAGATTAATACTTGTCCATATTAATTGTTAGATGGAAATTTGAAAATTTTTAATCAATTGTTTTATTAAAGAATATTGAACAGTAATCATTGGTTTAAAGATTGTATACTGTATACGAATATTATAAAGCTGGGTTTCTTAAGACATATTTTACTCAAGTAACAACTTAATTACAGTCTTGAAGGAACCATTAATCAAAGTTTGGGTTAACAAAGGGAAAAATCACAGGAAATAATACAAAACGTAGGGAGACCCGTACATCGTCTTTTTATTTCGAAACCTCCAAAAAAAGAAAGTGAAAGTATGACAGAGAACGTTATTCTTAATCAACTGTCGTTGCACTTCTAGAGTACCACCGTCGGCATCGTCTCTTTTACTAGGTCAGTAGAAGTTATAGAGACCTGTGACACATATACGTGTAGCTAAAACCGACAAAGCGAGTTTGTTAAGTTAGGTTTTGATTCCTACAGTACAAAGAGACTTGGTCTTCTAATGTACCAATTAGTTCTAGATTCCATTTAGTTCTTTATCGATTACAGAAAAGATGATACATGTTTCGTAACATGATCCACGATCTCCCTATTACACTTCTTCACATTTTAGAAGACTCAGTTTTCACTTTTTCGTCTCATCTATCTGTACTTTAGGGGAAGAATCGAGAGGACTCTTACCCCCATTTCGTGACGTAAAGAGAGTTGAATCCATTCAACATCAAGGTCGACACTGTGGGTATTGGAGTTCCCTAAATGTCAGACCGATTGCCTCTGTAAAATATAGTTTAATTTTATTATGGGTTTCACTTCGTACTATTCCGAAGACACTCACGGTAGTGACGGTAGCTCCCCATCTCATTTATGTCAGTGTGTAGGTGTGTGTTTTATAGGACATATATTTTTAGGGACTAACGTACGTCGAACATCAGACAACACTCCTTGGTTTTGTATTACTCTATTCATTCATTTTCTATTTCGTTCCATCTACTATTTGTCACTATACTTATTTTTGCTTCACAGGTCTTCCTTCGTTCCTCGTGATACCCCTCCTCCCTACATCCTAACGACATCCCGAAACACTCTGTAAGGTTTACAGATTCGGAAATGAGAACCACTAACCCTTTAGTGACCTGAATGTACCTTTCCTATGTCGCAGGTCTATATAGATAGTAAAACCGATCCAGTTGTGTCTCTCCGGAGATACGTCTGACAACATTATAAGGTTCACTCGTCACTACCAATCGAACCTGGCTCTAATATTGGTACCTCCACACTCCCCATCACCCCAATACAAAACTTCCATTTCAGTTGTCTTAACAGTTATCTACCTGACTGACTTTACTTCTTTCCCTCCTTATTTTTACTGAGGTATGTGTGACAACTTTCACCACCTAAGTACAACTACATACCGTTTTGGTTATGTCATAATATTTCATTTTATTTCATTTTAATTTTTTATTTAATTTTGTATTTTTTAATATTTCCATATAATCTTTTATATCCTCTTATAATATATAGAAACCCCATCTTTTACCGATAGATATATTTTTTTCTTTCTTTCTTTCACCATCAACGGTAATTTTGACTTCCTGATCATTCTAAACCCGTGTCTTCACCCCGAAACTGTTATAAGCACCCGCAAGATAAAATTGGACTTTAGAGGAAAAGTGGATTCGATATGAGACGGAGCAGGAAAAGTAGTGACAACACCAAACTTAAATGACCCGAACACAATTGTAGGAGTCCTCCTTCTTCATCCCGGGTAGAAGTAAGACGTACCCGTCGAGTGGGGGATACGGGATTTCGGGACGACGACGACGATTCAGCGAAGTCAGCACAGGCTGAGACACGCTGGGGTATCTACCGTCGGGCGGTCCGAGGGGGCAGAGACCCTAAGAGGTCCCTTCTTGCGACCTCACCCAACGGTAAAGGAAGAGGTTTCGTGCTTTCACTTTTCACTTTCACTTCAGCGAGTCAGAACAGACTGAAAAGTTCTTTGGTGCCTGGCATTGGATGGTCCGAGGAGGCAGGTACCCATATATTATTCGGTTTTCTTTAGATACGATATATAATGTTTATATGACTGACATATACTGGTGATAACATGTCACTGTATTACTAAGAGTCTATGGACACATAGGTTGTCACTAAAACTGGGTCATGAGTGTAGAATTCATGAATATATAGACGCAGAAGTTTTACTCGAAAGAATATCATTGACAGACCTAAATTTTTCGAATAGTAGTGTGTGTGATGAGAAAAAAAACAAACACTTTATAAAACACTTTAAGGTAAACAAAAAGAAAATCATGTATGTGATATTAAGAATCAAAGAATCCTACTTAACTAGTGATATATAATTTAATTGTGATCTAGTCACAGTAAGTAAACTTGTAGTGTAACTAATTATCAATTTACCGAGGTGTAAGACGTTTTATTTACAGAGACCCCTCCTCCAACAATCACTTTATGTACACTTTTTTGAACGGTTCAGACCTTATAGTAGTATTATGGGATCCCTCTTCAACAGTTTATAAGTCTAAGATAGGGGTGGGTGTATAGACGGTAGGTCAAGGAGTCAGTATGGAGGTACTTTAAGAGAAGACCACTAAGATCCTACCCTTAGACATGAAGTATGTATGAAAGGGTGTACAAGACTAGTCGGTGTGTCCGTGGTGACCTGTTTCGTAGGGAAATTACGAAGATTTTAATTGAACTATCGTACTATACTTTACCTGGTCCTCGTTTTAATTAATTATTTTATAGAAAACAATTTAGTGATGAGAATTTCATGGAATTTTTGTTTTGATTTTCGTTTCATTTTCGATTACAGAAAATAAAGTACATAGTCCCAAACAAACTATACTTCTTATTTATATTGATTTAAATATAACATTTACGTTACATAAGAGTGGAAGTGACTTAAGAGTAAGAAACGTGGTATAAAAATTATTATGTAGTGGAAAACCATTCTCTTCACAAATAAATCAGAATATACAAAAGTGTGTTTATAAGACATCGTGTAAGTAAGGGACTTCGTACCTTTCCTCTCCTAAACCTTAGACGTTGTAACGGATGTCAAGTAAATTAATACTAACGTATAAACCAATCCCTGTTTCATTTAAGTTACTTCGTAATTTTAGTTTGTAGGGAAATTAATTTGACCTTTTCTCTGACTGAAGTAGAATCTACAACAAATAAAAGTAATTATCTTTACTCTTATGATACAGAGGTTTCTTTCATAGTACTAAAGATATTTTATTTCTATGAAGATAGGTCGACGTAATAGACATTCGAACTCAGACTGGGTACGGAGTAGGTCAAATTACAAAAGACTTGTCTGATACTTCCGTACTTTACAATATGTTTAATAACAACAACAAGTATTAAATATATCATCATTGACCGTATGAACGTCTACCATGTTTACCTGAAATGGGTCTAGTACTTCCTAAATCCTTTTAAGTGTTGAAAGTATTACTAACCGGGAAAGAATTCGAGTCGTCTGATTTGTTCAGGACGAGTTTACTCTCTTTGACATGTCGACGGAAAGGTTAATTAATTTTGTTTTGAGTGTTTCGGAAATAGAGTGACTATTGAACCAAGACGAAAATTGTAAAAACAACAGTATCCCTCTTTGTGTAAAATAAAGTACTTGGTGATGGATGTGTGGAGGGGGTGGGATGGATTAAGAATGTCAATTTAGTAAATAGAAAGGGTCGTCTACAAATTCAACCGATAAGTATACACTATAAATGTAATCTTCCTTAAACAGATAATTCTTTGTAAACCCCGTATATAACTATAAAACCAATTAAAGTTTTTGTTATATATAAAGAGATATTCGTTTTATGTTCACCACTAATTACTTACACGTATATATACATATGTGTGTGTATATCTATCTATTACGATCACTGTGTGAGGACACCACACAAGGTACACTAAAATCACAAACTTGTATAGACAAATATTCGTTATAAAGACTGTATAGATAAACGACTAAGGGACTATGTGTAAAAATAGTATATGTTAACATGTATAACTAACATATTTGTCTGTCAATAAACGTCTTTGTCCTATTGATGACTTATGCGAAAGAAGCTTTTCTATAAAAACAAGAAAGTCTTCTTTCTTTTAGATTTTCTTTCTTTATTGATTTCAAATTTAACATAGGTTTACATTTATCGTGTCTGTTTACTCTTTCTTTATTCCGTAATTTTTACAGGTATATACATCCGAAAAGGGATTCATAGTCAAAAATAACGACGTCGAATAAAATAAATAATAGAGTCTGTAAGATAAAGGAAAAAGGGAGGGGTGAGAAGAAGTCTAAAGAGAAGGTAAGATCTTTTGGTGACTTAAACCAAAATCCATTTTCTAAATAATAGAACGTAAATTTTTTTTTAGGTTCAATGTTTTAAGTTTAAAAGTTTCTATTTATTTACTTCATTCTTACTTCATAAGTAGTATCTCTGATAAATTTTACGATAAAATTTACCTACAAACTAAATATACGTTAAAGTATCGAATAAGGACTACGTGTTCCACGTCATATTGAGATAGTAACATTTTGACCGTGGACAACTCCGGTCGAGTCACTTTACTGATTGGTAAACAGTCGTTGGTTTATAAAGCAAAGTGAACAAAAATTATGTTCTGTGAGTCCATTAGTGTTATGTCACACCGGTTATCTTTTCTGTACGTCTTCGTTTATTAAGATGTTTACACACACACACACACACACACACACACACACATGTGTCTCTCTCCCCCCCCTTATATATACACACACACATATATATATATAAGGAATGTTTCAAATGGGAAGTGAAATCCCATTCAGACTTATTCTCTTGTTATTTATCTACTAACTCTGAGGTATTCTCGAAATATACGTCATAGGGATGAAACAAAAGATTTATTACTAAAGAGACCCTAAATAATCTTATGAAACAGAGGTGTCCTTATGTACTGTGGATTAAACGAAATTTGTGTCTAGTAATTTAATCGTTTTGGGACTTTATCTTTCCACCTTGACAATTTCTCAAATTTACTAAGGTAAGTGTACTAAAGAACCTTAAGGTCACTTTTAATAGAGTTCTTTGAAATTAAAAATAGTTTTTAAATTACAAATTAATATGTGTCTACTCTTCCTTTACGACGAAAAATAATCATTAGTAAAGGACAGTCGAAAGTAGTAATTTGGTGAAAAGACAAAATCTCATTTATAAGGTTCTACACCTGAATGAGGATGTTTTTATGTGTAATAAAACTTTTATCCATAGTAAGTAACTAAAGGGTAGGTCTTACTTTTATAAAAGTTACGTCCCAACAGAAAAAAATCTTTACACTGGGATTGGGAATTATATTCTATCTATTCGTGTAAACTTATTATTGTTAATTTTACTATCGTTATATGTGATTCTCGGATTATACAGTCTATAAGAAAATACATAGAATTTATTATGAATTACATAGAATTCATAATACATGAATACGAATTACATAGAATTTATTATGAATAGGAGTTTACGATAATAATATGAATAAAATGTTTATTTATTTGACTTCGTCGTTTTCGAACACATTGAACGGGTCTCAATTTAACCAATTCACCGTCTCGATTATAAGGTCTGATCCTTAGATATGAGGATATGTGAGACATTATAAGGATACTCATATTCATTTAGGAATTATTTATATACGACTAACCTGTTTATTTACATTAGAATGATACTTACATCTTACCTCATTTTATCGTGGAGAGTCAATGTATCATCTTCTCTTACCTTACTCCGGTTTATTGACGCCGACGACGATTCAGCGAAGTCAGCACAGGCTGAGACACGCTGGGGTATCTACCGTCGGGTAGTCCAGGTGGTAGGGACCCTAAGAGGTCCGTTCTTGTGACCTCACCCAACGGTAAAGGAAGAGGTTACGTACTTTCACTTTTCACTTTCACTTCAGCGAGTCAGCACGGGCTGAGAATCGCTGGGGTACCTGACGTCGGATGATCCGAGGAAGCAGGTACCTAAAAGGTCCGTTCTCATGACCTCACCCCACGGTATTGGCTAGAAGTCTCTCTCATAAACAATCTATACACTAGAGAGGATGGAGACAACCCCGTAACGTCAATGGAAAACTTCTACCTTATAATGGATATCACTATGTATTTTAAAAATTTTAAGATAGTCGTTTACTTTCTGTATGGTTAAAAGTCCCGAACTTTCGGGACGGTGAAAGGTATCAAGACAACCTCCTCATTCCCGGTCCCTACTATTGATTCTTTAATTAATTTATACATTGTTCTCTTCTTCTTCTTTTAATTCAATGTTCTTAACTTATAAATTCATTACCAATTCATTTCAGAACACAATCCCGATAAACATTCTCACCATTGGAGGGACTTACACCAACTATACCTGTACGTAACTTTGTAATTTATTTTGAGAATTTTAAAGGGTTCATGTGAGAATACAGAACAACGATTCACAGGTAAATCACACTGAAGGAATTATGGTAAACCTTAATATCTTTACTACAACGGAAATCGTAAAAAATTCTCAGTATTAAAAATTTAACAAAAGTCTGGCGTTACTTTTTATGAAGACATAAGAACGATTGAAGAGACAAGACTATCAAGTCTCACTGGGTGTCCTTGTATCGATGACCATGTTAAATCAGAAAAGAAATATCCTTCGGGTTTGCGGAAACATAGATTAATATGACTCAAGAAATTTAGTAAACCACCCGTAGTCAGTGTAGGATACGTAATATTGGAATTATCAGTTTTTTTAGTAAATTATAAGTCTTTTTCATACATACAAAATTCTTCGTCTATATATACACACGTACACACACATGTATATATATATATATATATATATTAATATGAGTCTTTAGGTTCTAGACAAGTAAAACTGAGGACTTGTACGATCCTAAATGTTTACTAGAGTAGTAAAATGTAATTTTATTCATTGTATTACCCGGTACTACGACAACTTGTACACATGTATTAACTTTACACACCACAACAAAAAAGCAAAAATAAAATAAATAAAAATAAAATGAAATGTTATGACATAACCAAAACGGTAAGTAACTGTACTTAGGCGGTGCCCACATGTACTCAAGGGTTGGGACTTGGGGGGAGGGTGGTGGGAGGGGTATAGTAGAGAGACCCAGTAGGGTCACGTGGTCGGGGTTCGTAGGACATAGGACATAGCTTGGATCTGACCGCTAAGAAAAGAATGTACTATCATATGTACACACAAAAAATTTTACACGTAATTCTACATCCAAAAACTGTACATTAAGACTTAATCTTGGTGTTTAGTAGATAAATGACTGTTAATCGTATACCTACGAATAGGTACATACAAATCAAGAGACAGGTACCTACATACCTAACACTTCCATTATTCCTCCGATTAGTCAACTTTATAAAATTTAATATTTATATAGAGAATAAGTCTCCCGAAGGGACCACTGAGTCGACCATTTCTTAGACGGACGTTACACCCTCTGGACCTAAGACAAGGACCCAACCCTTCTGGGGGACCTCTTCCCTTACCGATGGGTGAAGTCATAAGACCGGACGTCTTAAGGTACCTGACATGACATATCAGGTACACCAGTGTTACTCAACCTGTGCTGACTCGTTGAAAGTGAAAATGGAAGAGTACAGGTCTTCCTGGATAATTGTTACCAGAAGTAAGCACTCAAAGTACTTTTTCACTCTACCGGTTTCGTAGTACCAGTTTATGTACGAAATTCGACTACTAGGCCGTAGGTAAAACATGAATTTTGTGTTTGTAGATCCCAATTTACAACCTCTTCCTTTACCGTTGGGTGAGGTCACAAGGACGGACCTCTTAGGGTCCCTGTCCCCTCGGACCACCCGACGGCAGACACCCCAGTGTCTCAGCCTGTACTGACTTCACCGAATCGTCGTCGTCGTCCCAATTTGTTTGTTTATATTTTGGAAACAGTATGGGTGTATAAAGTCTGTACAACACATAACTACTCGAATACCTACATAAGAAGTTAAACGTTATTTTGATCGTTGGTTAAACCTTCCACGGTTCCACTTACCTCTCGAAGCTCATGAAACAATTGGTCTATAAGACTGGTCTGGTTTAAGACTGTTTCAATCCTCTATTTACTTCAAATTGGTCCCACGATTTAAGGACGGGGTTCCGTAAGAGAGACGAATAGGAGTAACCAAATAAAAGAGACTCGAAGAAAAGAAACGACAGAGGACTTTACCGGAGTAGGTCTTCGAACTTATTTAAGACTATTGAAGATTTACATACAGAGGTCGGTGATGGGAGTCGAGTTTACACCTTCGGAACAATAAATAAACTGGATAAGTAAACTTTACCGTATTTCTCTAGATTTAAAGAGTCCAGGTTTTGTCTGTTTAAACTGATAAGAAGTAAAATTACTTTATACATAGGTACGTAAACTAACGAGGTCACTTTGGAAAGTCAAAATAACTGGTTTCTAGGGAGGGAACAGGTTCCTAGGAAATATAGGTAAGATAGAGACGTACGAAAGTCATTATGGAATGTTTATAGAAATCATAGACAAGCGAAGAGAAGTAGAAATAGGTGAATCAAGTACGATGGTAAAAGAAAGTGACGTACGATGTTGTAATCGGTAGATAGAACGAAGGTAAGTACATAGTACAGGACACTCGGTCACAGACAGGACTAACAAACCACTGGAAAGACTATACACAGTTTCCGATATCTGTAATAATTTAATAGGTTTAGGGTAAGGATCAACAAAAAGGACTAAGGAGAGAACAATGGGAGGTAGGTAAAAGATGTAGTGACTACTTCAGTCGTAGATATATTTTATGTCATAACCGAATATGACGAGAGGACGAATTTTGGAAAGTTTCAGAAGGGTAACGAATGTCTTATTTAGGGTTGAGGATCGAAACCAAATTTTCAGGACATATTAGACCGTGACGGAGATTTAGAGAAGAGAGTGACAAGAAGGGCTTAAGTGTCACGAAGTCCGTTTCGTCGGAGGAAAGATACGGACGGTCTCTATTGTAAGATACGGACTTTCTATAGAAAGTTCTAGAATAAATAGTACTATGACTGACAGAGAAGACGGACCTGGTAAAAGAGGATAGACAAGTGAACTGATTGAGGTAGAGTAAGAAGTTCAGAGTTGAGTTTCCAGTGGAGAATTCTCCGAAGTATTAGATTTTGTTGGAAGGGGGTAGTCAGAAATAAACTAATAAGGGAAATAAAAAATTAACAACAAAAGTGTTACATGAACAGAAAAGAAACGACGAACACAGGAGAGAACCGCATATCAAGATACTCTTTACCTAGACGATATAACGACATAGTTTACGAATCTTATATCACGCACGGGACATTATACACAACTTACTAAAACAGTCACTAAGAGTTGACCTCTTATATCAAAGATTACCTAAAGGAGTGTTCATAAAGAACTCGTCAATGACACATGGTTATAAACCAATCCACAACCCATGACTTTACTTTCCGTTTCAGACACCGGACTTTCGGACGTAGTAGACTTTCCCTCTAGAGAGAGAGAATAGTCTGCTGACGATGTGACTCCCTTTACGGTTCAATCTCCATTCGTGTCTACGATACCCTTCTTTCTCTTAGTCTGATTTGGTCTTACCATTACCTCGTCCTCTCGTTTATTCTTTTTACGAGGTGTCTTCCACTAAGGACTCGGTTCCGAATTACCGAGTATCCTTACCACGCTTACATCTACATAGAAGGGAGGAGACTGTCGTACCGTGAAGGTGCTGTCCGTCGAACTAACACCTTAGATTTCACTTCGTCCCGAAACACTGTAGAAGACGAATCCTCCACGGGTCAGACAGATTCATTCTTCAGTCAAGATCATTATTAACGACGGTGTGAAGACTTTGGGTCCGAGTTCATAAAATGTGAAATCGCAAAGAAATCCCTCTCCACAGAAAAGGACAATCTGTCACTCTTCGAATTGTCTCGGACCGTGTGTCTTTCTTGATCTTCTCCACGGTCTACCTATTTCTCTTCCCTCCCTTTCTTTCCTTCTCTTCCTTCCTTTAAAATTTTTATTTTTTTTTTTTTCTATTTCCCCCCCTTCCTTCCCTCCCTCCCTTCTCTCCCCTCCCTCCTTGGTCAACACCTCATGTCGTGAAAGAACAATATTCCTCACTGTTTTATCGTTGTCCCTAAAAGTCACAGACCCAATAAAAGACGATAGTTCATACATGTCACAACCGTTCAAAACATTGTTAAAACTTTAGACACATTTTGTCCCTTTTAAAACACTAAACACTAAGAAACACCAAAAGGAGGATATTGTAAAAACTACGTTTGTATATCGGAAGATTTGACCGTTTGTTACGTTGTTCCGACTTACCTTTGACCGACTGAAGTTGAAATAATAAACTCCAGTTTTTCTTTACTCCGAACTTTATCGTCGGTGTCCCAGACTTGAGTGGTCCTTAGTTTACTTAGTCTAAACCATACTCGACTTATCAAACCAAAACAATCAAGAAAAATGATTTTCTTTTTCTTTTAAAATCTCGTATCTAAGATATTAACGAACTAAACAAGTCAGAATATTAACAGAACTTTCATTAAAACCGGTAAAACAGTAGGACGAGACCCGATTTAAAGTCAGACGTAAACTGGTTGGTATAATCTTTACGTAGTCATTTATATAACTAATGTAGCACTATAAAAATTTTAGACAAAGTTCTAACAATAAGTCTCTTTCGGTCTGTAAAAATAAACCCGTGTTTCTTTGTGTCTTCCTTTCACACGCACACACACATACATATTAGAATAACCACATACGTTTATTGTAGTTACTCTTACTGAAATCGTCAGATCGAAGAAAAGATCTGGACGAGTTTCATAAATGATAGCTTATGGAGAAGGACTTTTACAGATGACAACGTAGTTTCCGTAGTTGTGGTATTATGAAGTAGTACGGACTACCCGTGAATTGAG
The DNA here is from genome assembly GCA_006410555.1 of Capra ibex. Classification (NCBI taxonomy): domain Eukaryota; kingdom Metazoa; phylum Chordata; class Mammalia; order Artiodactyla; family Bovidae; genus Capra; species Capra ibex. The sequence goes on from SJYO01053324.1 coordinate 192,558, forward strand.
ACTATACCGATTTACATAAACGAAGGACACATATCTATGTGTCTTTTTTAAAGGAAAAGAAGAACGGACGAAATACACAGGAAATGATCTGTATTAGTAAGGAATTCGTCAAAAGTATCAAGGGAGGGACTAGGACGGAACATTTGTTTTACCGATGTAGTTGGATATTGGCTCGACACGAATCAGAGAGTTAGCGCAGGTTGAGAAACGTTGGGGTACCTGACATCGGGAGGTCCGAGGAGACAGGTACTCCTAAGAGGTCCGTTCTTATGACCTCACCCATCGGAAAGGGAAGAGGTATCCTAGAAGGGTTGGGTCTCTAGTTTGGACCTAGAGGACGTAACGTCCGTCTAAGAAATAGTCCACTCGATGGTCCCTTCGGGGTTTGGACATCGACATGTACCCAGGTAAATAAAAAAGGTTCCACACGTAATCGAATCTGTCTAAGGTAAAAAAGATAAACAGACTACAATGTAGCGATAAATAAAACTCACAGAACCAGAAAGATGTACCACATCTTTATACACTTGAAATTATAGAAAAATCGTCAAATTACAGGTATAGATGATGTGGTCAAAATCCGGGTGGTTGAAAGAAAATAATGACCCTATTTTTTCTTACACTAAAGTACATTCATTGAAACAGTCTTCACCTTTATGAACGATAAAGAAGTATCGTTTTCCTCTCCGTCATTTGACCATAGGTCGTAACAAAAAGAAGACGTAACATTGTAAGAGACTGTAAATTGTCTCGACGTATATTGGTCGTGGTTTTTTTTTTTTTTTAGTGTCCACAAAACCCAAATGTAAAATAAATTTTTATTTCACGAGTATTAAAGGAAATACCATCTTACTCGTATGGTAAGAAGTAACTAGTGTACTCTAGTTTTAATACCTTTGATTTTTTTATTTTCCCGTATCAAATAACTCGAGCGACGAAAGACTACTGGAATAATCACGTTGATTGTCGACGGGTATGAATGTTCATTGAAGGTCCGGTGGTCGAGTTGGGACAATAGAGTTGTCTTCCTCCGACGTAGAAAGACGTAAATTCTCGGAATAAGAGTTAAATAAAAATTTCCAAGATTCTAAGATCAGAGAAACGTAACACGTTCGGTTATCTCTACCGGTAAATCTACCTCTTATTTTTGTCTGTAAGGATCTTCCATCTGTCTTTTGGTCTCACACTGATTTTTCGACGACCCGTGATTTAGTGTCGTACATGTCACACTTTAGTCCATCCTAAAAAGATAAGGGTGAAATTGAAGTCATATTTTACCAGTAAATTCACCCCAATTACCCTAACGTAGAAAACAATGAGTTGGACACTTAGGGACACCACTACCCTAGTTCGAACGGTACATAAGAATCCCTCTAGTAAGTCAGTACGATTATTAACTATTTCATAAAAATGATACAATAAAACGGGACTTTTGTATAAATTTATGAAGATATCACAGAAATTCAAAAGTTTAGGACGTTTCGGTGACAGTTTCCGACATTGTAACAATCAAGACGGTACTGGTTTTCTGTGTTCCCACCTGTTGAGAGACCAGATCCACGGTCTCCGTCTAAACCGGATTTCGATTACTTCCAGAACGAAGTCCAGGGAGATAAAGTGTCTGGGGTGATACCTGAACATGGATTTAAATATCAACATTAAAAGTTTTAATAAAAAGATTGGTTCCCTGGAGGTGTAATATATTTATAGTCTACGGTGTTTTGGACCCAGATAAGAACAAAGAAAGAAAAGAAATGGACGTGGTAATATAAGTTCCATTATGTAGTTAGATTAAAAAGTCCGTCACATTGTTTACTGTCGGAGTAATAAAGACTTTTATAATGATGGGTACTATAATGTCAATTAAAGTTCGACATTTTATGAAAAAAAGAGTTGTGTAATTGTAATTTTATTTAAAAGGGTTTAAGTAAATAAGATCCTTTTGGATCCATAGTAAAGAATGTAAGTAAATAAAGAAGTCCTTTGTAAATAAGTCATTGACACGACGTTATACCCAGATCCGTGTATATGTTTCTATTTCACATTAACTTATTCTTTTTTAAACCGAGGAGTCAAATGAGTGGTCGAGACGTAACCCCTACCCGTTCCATGAATCGTGTTAAGAGTTAATGTTTTATTAAAATATTATCGAAAGTAGGGATTAAAACCACCTTATAGAGATAAAGTACACGTAATAGAGGAAACTTAGTAAAATAATACGAATGCTTGTTACGTACAATACAATAATTTTTAATATTTAGTTATTCGTTTCGTTCTACAATTACTTTCATGATTCCGTGTAACGTCGAAACAAAATGTTTAGATTGTCAGAAAAATGGGAGTTCTTAATAATAAACTTATATTCAACTCACATGAGACCTTTTTTTGGAGTTAAAGGACTAGAGAGTCAGTCTTTTTCATGATTAAAATCTAGTCTAAAGTGAATGAATATTGTACGATTTTTAAATACTTCTTACTTTTAATGAAGTTTCAAAGATGAGTCACAGGTTGGTAACGGGAAGAAAAGAGTCAGTAGTGGAAGGAAATTATATAAACCTTTCCTCTTTCAATCTGTGTATAGACAGGACGACGAGGGTAGAGTCTGAGAAGAGGTGAGACTGAGGGAGAGACCCCGTAAATAGTAAATAAACTGTTTATAGATTACTTGAAGATGACACATAATCGTAACGTGATTCATGACTCCTCGGTTGTAAATAGTCTGATACGAAGACCTAATTAATATATTAGTGTTTGTATATAAAATTAAACACCGTTTACGAAACCTACTTTTTTGGTGTTGGTACAGACATTCTGTACTAACTTCTCGAAGTAGGAGACCCGTATCCTCTCGAAAAGGATATGTTCACTATAAATTTCATTTTAGTCTTCCTACTGAACTTTTAATAATACGGAGAGGTTTTTAATTCAGTTATGTTCTAAAAATCGATATAGTCTAAAACGATACTATACTGGTTGGATCTATCGTATAACTTTTCGTCTCTGTAGTGAAACAGTTGTTTCCAGGTAGATCAGGTCCGATACCAAAAAGGTCACCAGTACATAGCTACACTCTCAACCCGATATTTCTTTTGACTCGTGGGTTCTTAACTACGAAAACTTGACACCACAACCTCTTTTACGAACTCTCAGGGAACCTGACGTTCCACTAGGTTGGTCAGGTAGGATTTCCTCTAGTCAGGACCCACAAGTAACCTTCCTGACTACAACTTCGACTTTGAGGTTATAAAACCGGTGGACTACACTTCTCGACTGAGTAAACTTTTCTGGGACTACGACCCTTTTTAACTCCCGTCCTCCTCTTCCCCTGTTGTCTCCTACTCTACCAACCTACCATAGTGGTTGAGTTACCTGTACCCAAACCCACTTGAGACCCTCAACCACTACCTGTCCCTCCGGTTCACACGATACTAAGTGTCCCACCGTTTCTCAGTCAGTCTGTACTGACTCGTTGACTTGACTGACTCTGAAACGATTTTACACACATTTATACCTTTATTAATAAATGTGGTATTCTGACAAGGTTTTTAGTTACTCTTCTCGTAGAGTTTACTTTGGTTGATGAGTATCCTTATATAGGGTTAAAGATGAAACAAAGTGAGGGGACTGCTGGACGAAGAAGTAAGAAGTGGAGATCGTATACAGAAGGGAAGTCCCTTAGTCGTTTCTTATCGGTGGTACTTCTGTAAAGGATTTCAGTAAATCGAATTTTGTCGTAGTCTCTGATACTTATTCCCCCTACTAGAAAGATTGGGGGTCGAGAACTGTCGTTAGGTTCGATCTAAACCAGTGAGACCTAGACCAGAAAGATTTCAATCGTACTCTACGTCTCTGGGGTAAAACATTGGTCAGAAGACTCTTGTTACGAGTAGGAACTCGAGTCATCTCAAGTATAAGTCCTCCTTTTATAAGAATAAGAATAATATAAGAAGAATAAGAAAATTCGGAGTATTACACGTATTTCCGGAGGTTAATCTTATTTCCACCGTGAAGGGTACCAATGAGTCTTTTGTCGAACACTCAACACGAGTTTTATACTTTGACCCTCAGTATAGTTTCAGTAGAGGGGAATTACGGTCGGTGGATAGATCGATGTGACTTTTGTTCCGTTTTCCAAAAGTGACTAAAAAGGTAATAAAAAACCTCGTCCATTTTAAGAACTAGTCTCTCACGGAACATGAGAAACATCCCCTTCCCTCCGTCGAGTTCGTAACAAATAGGGGTCTTCACCTACTACCAGGTTGTGTATATGTTTCTAGTATGTTACGTTAATCCTCTTTACTTTTAGGAGGACGACAACTATACTAAGTCTTCAAAAAGAGGTTCTCCTTCAGTCAGGTGGGTAGAGGAAATAAGTCCATAAAAACCTACCACGGGTGGACATCCTGGTTTCCAAGAGTGATTCCCTAAGATAGAGACTGTCCGCAACTTATCCTAAGAGGGACCCATTCTCCGGAAAGGGTCCGATTCGGAATATTTCTGTTGGGAACACCAAAATGTTGAGTCGTCTAAGTAACAAAGTAATACCTCGATAGTTTATTGTCCCGTGTATTCGTCTGTGAGTAAAGTCGACAAAATGGTAGTTATTGGTAGGGACACACGTGGGTTTAGTGAGACATCTTTGAGATTTCTAGATGTAGTCTGGAATATCCCTTGTATTAACCAGACACCAGACGAGTAAAACAAACGTAACTCATTCGAAGTTTACTGTCAAACACAAACTGTGTCCGGTCAGTCCACACCCGATGTCGAGAGGACAAACGAAAGAGTGTGACTAAGAGTGGTAAAATAAAGTGAACAGACTTCGTCGGGCAAGTGTGTCTCCTTTGGATCCTCCCTCTGGACTCTCGAACATGGGACTTATCGGGAAAGAAGAGTGTAACAGAACGGTGTTTATAGTCTGGAAAAATAACCACTTATGATTCAGTAAACTATGGATTTGTATCGTGTGACAGTAAATCTTTCTTGTGACTTCGAAACAACAGAGAACCCGTCCTAAAAAGTTTCATACTTTCTTAACGACATGCACGTATACACACGCGAGTCACCACAGGCTGAGAAACATTGGGGTATCTGACATCGGATGGTCCGAGGAGACTTGTACCTTAAAGGGTCCGATCTTATGGCCTCACCCACCGGTAAAGGAGGAGGTACCCTAGAAGGACCGGGTCTCCAGTTTGTGTGTAGAGGACGCAGAGGACGTAACCGTCCGCTTAAAAAAAATGGTGACTTGGTGAGTATCATCAAAGATTTAGATAAACCGTCTATGAACCATAAGGACCCACCATAGGACCTCCGTTATCATTCTTAGAACGTCACAGGCAGGTGTACGGTCGGGATTTTGTTTCACAGTGTACTTCTTCGAACTTAATGTCGTGAAGGTTTAGTGTATAGAATATCCATCCGTACCTTTAGACAAGTTAACAGTTAAGACATTTAAACCTTGGTCTCAAGACCTACAGTGACGAAACTTTTGCAGGGAAACGAGTGGTGTAAAGAAGAAGGGTCACGGTATCCTCACTGACTTAGTTTCCTTTCGGATTGAAACTTACAAAACTAAAAGACCGGGATTGAGTCTTATCGAGACAGTCAGGAATAACATTATGGTCTCGAGGGAGTCCTGTTCCAAGAAGGGTAAGTACCATCTATACATATAAACAATCATGGAACACGTACTAGTGACATATAATTGATAGTTTAGTTAAGTTAAATTTGTAGTTTATAGTACACGTTACTTCTTAATATGTGTTTATTTCTCTTCTTCGGCCCGAGTATACCCCCCACCCACCCAACGGAATACAAGTAGAATAGACTTTCCTTTTTGTGTCAAGAAAGGGGAGTAGTTTTCAATCACTAGGTGTGTGGACGATTTCGTTAAGTTTTTCATGTTTTGTGTAAACCATACCAGAGAACCTAAAAGAGCCGAAAATTCAATAAAGTAACCTGGATTCTAAGTCTGTAGACTAAAGGATTATTAAAAAAAAAGTGTTAAAATAATTCTGATTTTGCGATACACTAAAATTCGGACGTGTAAATAAGAGAAAGAATTTTCGAAAAGTAAAACGACAAACTACTTATGACCTTCGTTCACCTAATAGACCTATTTCTCTTAATCAATTCCAAACGTAGTCAGTTCTCTCATTTCGGTGGTCTCCGAAACTTCCCTCACGGAATGTTATATTTATCAGGATTAGAGGACGTCGTGACTGAAAGTTCTTTCTCTTAAAAGAGTTCTGGTCACAAAAATTAGTCGATCTAGACGTTGTTCTAACTTTCATTACGACCACTATTCCCTTCGTCCGACACGTCCACTCGTTCATCGTTCGTCCATTACTAGACTAAGTACTCCTTACGATCTTCAACCTCTCCTCCCCCTTTAATCTTCAGAGAGTCTGGGGGATTGATGAAAATGGAGACTTTGTCGGTAGGTTTCTGTAGGGACGGACTTCACTTTTACGTGGTAAACCTGCCTTTGTTCAAGAATCGACCTCCTCCCGTGGGTCACTCTACGACCTTTACATCTGTCGCGAAATTGTCAGGGTCACAAAGGTAAAAAGTACGGTTTTCTCTAGTCACGGTCGGTGTTTTGTCCACCTTAATAAGATCATACCGAAACATCCGTCTTTTCTCTTACCCTATACACAAAATGGACTCTACTACCCCGTCGTCATTTTCGTCTATTCCAATGTCGTTTTACTTCTCTTTTTACCGAGACGAGAGTTTAACAATCTCAGAGTTGAAAGTCGTTGTCACCACACCTGGGGGACAAAAACGTGAAAAAAAAAAAAAAAAACAGGAGAGAGGTTCTTCTTTATCCTTTTCCCGAATACTTCAAGGGTAAAAACCACTTCTCTCCTCTCTAAAAAATTAAATCATAGTACGTTAATTTTTCCCCTTTTTTCATTTTCTTTTCATTTACGAGATATTAGTAAAGTCTATATAAAAGGACTCAGACACTCCCAAAAATTTGCAAAGGAATTCACAGAGATGTCTCTGCTTTTCTGAAAAGTTATCCCTTTCTACTTGCACATTGGTTTTGGTAAAGTGTAGAACGTACTCTAAATAGAACTTTTTGGTCACCACGCATACATAAAAAGATGTCTGGGACCCCCGTTTTCACAATCTGGTTATAAGAGAGAGGTCCAGTGAACCATCGGCGACATTTTACGTTAGACTATCAGTAATGAAATCCGTTGAGGGCTTCACATATAACCCGAAAGTCCTTCTTTAAACAAATGACAGAATTATACCTCACAGAGTATACGAGTTTTCATGACAAGGGTGACGACGAGACTCAGTACAGCTTAGTGAAGATCTTGATCCTAAGTGACACGTCATCCCTTGATGGACTTTCTCTCACTAGACTTCCAAAGAAGGGATTTGTAAATCTCAGAACGACCTGATATTTAAGGTACTCCTGTGTATACGATAGGTAGAAAGAGAGGTACTTACGGGTCACGGGTGGTGTCACCAGTCTGAAAAAGTGATACCCCGGTCTATGATGTATAAAATCCGAAACACATCGTAGGTCAGAGAAAACGTTGATAAGTCGAGACAGTATCACGTTTTCTCCGGGTCCTTTATACAATTGTTTACTTACACCGACATAAGATTATTTTAGAATAAGCGTTTTTATGTAGTACCGGACCTAACTAGGACGTCAGTACTCAAACGACTGAAGTACTCATCGGACTGTGTTTCGGATCGTATATAATGGTCAAATCGTTTTTTCCGAAAAGTTGTTATATCGGACTCAACTACCATCAGGTACCCCTCTTTCTTTTCTACTACATGTCAACTACGAACTTGTGTCCCAAAGTTGACGTGTCTAAGTTACTTTGTGCTAAGTAAAAAATCATCATTTATTGTGTCATGATGTGTTAGGTAGTGACCAACTTAGACGTCAACGTCTTGGTTCGATACCTATCGTCTGATATTCAATTTGGGTCTAAAAACTCACGTACTTCCTAGACGCAAGGATTGGGGTGTGTAACATGTTCCCAATTGACATAAACTTTCGCTAACCCATTAACCACTAACCACTAGACTATACTCCTCACCCATTCCTCTTCTCCTGTTTATGTTAAAAGACCGAACTCGTCGGTCGGTGGAAATTCTTTCTCTGTACCTTCAATTTTCTCACCTTGACCCATATAATTGTCTTCACCCCTTCCTCTCTACTTAATACAAACCTCGTATGACTTACACTTTTTGGACACAAGAGATTGTTACCAAGAATTTGAGATCACACATAGTCTTAGTGGATATCATAGAGGAACCTGGGGGACGAGACCATGCTTCGAGTAAACTAGGTCAAGATGGGCTAAATAGAGTGTATAGAAAAGGAGAGAAGGACACCGGAGACATGTTTACTAGGAGGGTAGAAGTTAGATGAATAACTAAGAGTCATAGACTTGGAAGAGATATCAACCAGGTCACAAAGACTGTGTGAGAGACGGAAAAGGTGACTCTACCCTTTAGGTGGTAAAGATCCTACTTAGCTTTTCTTTTATGTGTTTTTTATGTGTAACCATAACTTGTTTCAGTCTACTTCTTTTTTATAACCTTGCTACAGTTCGCTCTCTTCACTTTCTCCTCCCGAGTTCAGAGACCTTAACGTTCGAGACATCAATTATAAAAACAATTATAATTAATTCATAACTGTAAACATCCTTTGAAGAACATTTGAAAAGTTGATTCTTTTAGTGTTTATAGAGAGTCCAGATCTGACAGGAGAAACAAAAGGAAAGAAACCAAGACATCAAGAAGGGAAAATGAGACATAATATCGGTAATATCAATAATTTAATTGTTTATATAGTTATTGATGTTAAGTGACTTACGATTTACGAAACGATTCATGACCATTACATGTGAAAGAACAAGGTAGAAGTGTAGATGGTGACTCTATCCATAAACATGGAGGTAAAATAAAAAAAAATTAAAAAATTTACAAATAAATAAACAAAATAAATAAAAATCGACACGCCTCAAAAGAGACCAGCGTCGTTCGCCCCCGATGAGACGTCAACGTCGCGTCCCCGGAGACCAACACCGCCGCAGAGACCAACGCCTCGGGCCGAGGTCCCGCTCACCCGAAGGCAGCAACGCCGTGTACCCGACTCTGCACTAGGGGGTGCAGTACACCCTAGAAGGGGTTGGTCCCTAGCTTGGACACAGCGGACGTAGCGTTCCGCCTAAGAATTGGTGACCTGGTGGTCCCTTCGGGGACATGGAGGTAAAATCTCTCTAAGACTCTCCGATTGAAGAATAACAAAAAGTCAGAGATCCAGTACGGACTGAGAAACACTGGAATGCCTGAGATCGTGTGGTCCGAAGAGACAGGGAGTGATAGAGGACCTCAAACGAGTATGAGTACAGGTAACTCATTCACTACGGTAGGTTGGTAGAGTAGGAGACAGTGGGGGAAGAGGAGGACGGAAGTCAGAAGGGGTCGTAGACCCAGAAAAGGTCACTCAGTCGAGAAGTGTAGTCCATCGGTTTCATAATCTCGAAGTCGAACTCGTAGTCAGGAAGGTCACTTGTAAGTCTCAGCTAAAGGAAATTTTAACTAAAAAAACTAGAGGTACGTCAAATTGTCTAAGAGTTTTCAGAAGAGGTCGCGGTATCAAACTTTCCTAGTTAAGAAGTTACAAGTCGGAGGAATTACCAGGTTGGGGTGTGGGTACATATTGATGACGTTTTGGGTGTCGATTAATTGAATGAGTTCTGGATTACCGATTATCCATTACGACTCTCTTAAATTCGGATCTGACCTGACCGTGTTTTTGGATAGGAGAACTGGTCAGAAGTCATGAAGTTATGTCTAAAGGAAATAGGAAGGATATCAGTAGATTTCTTTTACGTGTCTACGACGTAAAAATTCCTGAAATGACGATTAGATATGTACCTATATCTATTCCACATTGTTCGAATCGTTCGAAAGTTTTAATTCTTTGATAAAATGTTACGAGTTCTAGGACCAGGTTTCGTCCTACGTTAGAATATCTATTGCTCCGGGTTAACCTTCTGAAGGGAGTAGTGAATGACGGTTCCTTCCACGAGTGGTTTTGACGGGGTGGGGCGGATGGGGATGTAGTACTCAGAACAGATTTCCTCTCCTTGTCCGACTGATGACGTATTTTCTTCTCAGGAAAGGAATCGTGAAGAGTTCTTCATCCCCATCCCTTCATTTTTGACTTAAGCTAAACTACTCTCCGGTCAGTATGTATAGAGGTTCGTCTACACGGTTAATGTTCTTATTGAGACTTGTCACCTAATGTCCGGGTAGAGTCCATCAACAATCCCAGGGTCACGAAACTCGATGTAAGGACTCCCAGCGTCGTCAGTGTGTCGAGAAAGAGATACTTTTGTGATCCGTCTCCGTTAGTGATGAGTGGACCAAAAGGACCAAGGAAACGTCAATTCATCCGTGACTACTGATCCAAACCTGGTGTATGAGACTTTTCCTTCTACATAACGAATACCCGCTTCGTGAATTCCAGATCTTCTAGTGGAAGATTGACACAGACGGTACCTGAGTCTCTGGTGTATTCCGCTCCTAAAATTCACAGTATTGGTGTTCTAATTTGTGTCGGAACTAGGGATTCAATGATCAACCTTCTCGAGATAGGAACTGACAGGAAGTTAGGACCCATCCGAAAAAATATTCACTTTTTATTATGACACAAACAATGACACCTAATAAAATGACATCATGTCGTAGCGAATAGATTTGATTCCGTTCACGAGAACAATTATAATTAAATAAAAAAGACCTGACCCAGTTTTCTAAAGTCGACCAAGGTATTATATAGAAATGAGAATCAACTTTTTCTAGTGTCGATTCGGGTCACGCATTTTATTTTGATTTTCCCCTCCCTTTTTTTAGTTCTTTATTGTAAAACTCATGTCTTACGAATTAAGTATATCTGTTTACGTTTCTTGTGTCTATAATTCACTTTTGGATATTAAGTTCTTTTGGTACTGAGATTTCCGAACCTTTATCACGACCTACTATATTCAGGATTGTCAAACCTCTTCATAAATAATATAACAAATGATTTACCGAAAGAATAAAATTTCTGTACTCTTTCTTCGTACCGTTGTAATCTTCTTTCTTTTTTTCGTTGTTACTACCTTTAAATCTCCTTCTTTTCATCAAACTTGTAAACAGTGTGTATTTTTCATTTTTCTTATCGTGAATCTGGTCTAAAAAGGTACTTTATATGTGTCGTACCCGAAAGTTTCTTGTTTATTTCCGTACAGTCGACTTCTCCCATCTGATTTCATCTCACGTAAAATTGATAGTTAGGATCTCTCCTGTCTCTAGACTTGTTGACATCAATTCACACCTAGTATTTAGTGCACAATGGTAGAGCTCTTGCTTTTCTGTTTACTGAACGAGTGGCCATTCTTTAAGTCCTCTTAAACACCTATTTTTTGAAAGGTTGGATTCCCTGTTCCTATTTATTCGGGCATATATTTGTCGACCGTCGAGGTCAGACAGAGGATACGGTAAGGAGGACGAAGAGGTAAGAGGACAACTACATGGGACACATACATACGTGTGTGTACGTGTGAGTACACATGACCGGACGTGTTTGAGGACGACGGTTGACTAGATTCCGACAGTTAGTACGTGTTGATCATCCAAGGAATAACCCAAAAGGTCCACCGAGTCGTCATTTCTTAGACGGACGGTCACACCCTCTGTACGTAAGTTAGGGATCCAGTCCGTCTAGGAGACCTCTTGCTTTACCGTTGGGTGAAGTCATAAGTACGGACTCTTTAGGGTACCTGTCCCCTTGGACCACCCGATGTCAGGTACCCCAGTGTTTTCTCAACTTGTGTCGAATCGCTGATTCGTTGTTGTTGCAAAGGAATACTATTTATTCTGAAGGTTCTAAATCTACGTCCATTCTCATAATTCAGAGGATATTGAACGTCATTTTGTTCCGATTGTCTTCCTTAAAATGACACATATGTTTATACACAATCTTTTATTCTTAAGTCGAATAAAACATTCGTGGAAGAATCACAAAACTGGAGTGGACACACTTTCTAAACGAACTTCGTATACGTTATCTATAAGATCGTCGTTTTAAATCATACTACTGTTCAAAGGTGACCTAGTCACCCACATGTCATCTGGTAAAGTCTTCGACCGGACTCCGAAGGAAGGTTTTCCATGTCTATTAGACTAAAGATCTAAGAATGTGGAGAAAGGATGTTCCCGTTCTTTCGGATGTGTTATAAAGAGAGTGAGTACAATCATCGTTTTTTATTAAAGATTACGGGTAACACGAGTAGATATGTTTAGTCTGTATTCTTATAATTGTTATTTTATCGACTACACTTATGGAACCATTACACCTGAAAACTAATCTTTTAAAATTTACGATCTATAGCAACCTTATACAAGAGAGTTCATCCGTTAACTGGAGGGTATCCCATACTTAAATGTGTGTGTGTGTACATATAGTGTGACAGTGACGTCTTTATAAAAGTTCCTATTATTCTTTGAGATGTATTTTTAATGTTAGATACCTCGATACCCTTACCCTTTCCGGATCTATAGTCCTATTTTATTTCCCTCTCTTGTTAATGGTACATAGCCTTATATAGATAAAAATTGACTTGTAATTTTAGTGGTCAGTGTCTAAAACGAGTTACTGAACTCAAAAAACGACAGGATGAGAAATCGTAATCTTCACCATCTTTGGAATTCATTGATTTTCGTTTTATACATTTTCAAAATTGAGGTTTTACCATGACTGTGAATTCGTCTCGGTGTAGTTAAAGTGAAATCAACTTATCTAAACTTTTCGATTTGACTATTAGGGGACTTGTAAAAGGCACACATCGAGAGAGTAAGACATACAAATTAGGTGAGAGGATCTAGTAATATGTTCCCAAAACAAAACACGGTACCCTTTAAGACTGAAACCAACTACTTCATGAGTCAGTGGATATTAGAACACTCTCGGTGTTCACTGTTATTAACGTTAAATAACTCATTGGACCTTACTTCTTTTGTTATACGACTCAGACTCTCGACTCCGTTAACGCAAAAATGAAGTCTAGTCGTCTTTTAAGTTTTTTCCATTACAACAAACTCGTAGTAAAGGTTAAAGTAAAAGAGTCAAAAATTGTTGATATCAGTAATTCTTTAGTGATTTCTTTTCTATTCTCGAGACGTTCAACTGATCTCTTGGATGTATCTTTTCTTTTTTAATTGTTACATGTTAGTCATTTTTCGATACCTCCTCCATTCTTTCCGAACCACACCTCCTGTGTTATAACTTGACCGTATTTCTTAAATCTTCAAATTATTCGGGTGGAGATTTCTCGACCCATTGGAACTTGAATGAAAAGAGCCCCGGTGCAAAAAGTAATTAATTCACACTATTAGGCTTACTCAGTGGTGATTCTATATTGGGATTTTAAAGTACTAGTATGTACGTCCGGCAACGACGTGATAATATATTTATTATTTATAAGAGACAAAATAGACTCCGATAAACCGTTATTCACAAGGGAAGAAAGTTATAGATTTATCTAAGAAAGAGACTCTAAAAGAAGTACGAAAGACAGAACAGTTCTGTAAGAAGGAGAAGGTACCATAGGACCCCGAGAGGAGAGTATAGAGTGTGAGTAGTGTCACTTCAAGTCGATAATCAAACGAACAGAGTGTCGATAATACTCAAGAAGGTCAAATCCTTAACAGATTGAATGCCAGAGGGGTCACGAATCCTTTCATGGACCACAAATTACGCCTTACTACCGTATTTGTTTCCTTACTGATGCATATCTTTACTTACCTCCAAACTCCAAACAACAGTCATTCGGTCTTTCATTTATTTTCTCTGTAACTCGTAGTTTAGTAAGTTACGTTAAGTGGTACTTTCTAAGAGAAAGTCGAAGATCAGAATAAAAGTCCTGGATTATTCTATGGTATGTTTTACTAACAACAAATTCGACTGTCCTTACCGGAAGTCACTTTTAATATCATCCGAACTTATAGATATCTTTATTGACAAAATGTTTGGAATAATGGTCGTTTGTCGGAAGTATTTTGTGGATCGACACATCCATTAGTTCTCAACGTATAAGGTAGTGAAGGTGACCGAAACAAGCATCACTAAGAAGAATTCCGGGTGCACTGAAGCGTAAGGTCCTACAGACCGAGATTCACTGATTAGTATGGTAACACTAATAGACCCAGTGCTTCTAGAAAAAACATATCAAGAAGAGACATAAGAACGGTGGAGAAGAATTATAGAAGACGAAGACAATCCAGGTATGTTAAAGACAGGAAATAACACTGGTAGAAACGTACTTTACAAGGGAACCATAGAGATTAAAAGAACATCTCTAGAGATCAGAAAGGGTACGATAACAAAAGGAGATAAAGAAACGTAACTAGTGACTCCTTCCGAAAAAACAGGGAGGAACGATAAGAAACCTTGAGACGTAAGTCTAACCATATAGAAAGGAAAAGAGAAAACGGAAAGTGAAGAGAAGAAAAGTATCGATAAATATTCCGGAGGAGTCTGTTGGTAAACGGAAAAACGTAAATAAAAAGAACCCCTAACATAACTAGGGACTGAGGACATGTTACAGTATTTGGAAGTAGGTATCAAGAAGTTCGTGAGACAGATAGTCTAGATTAGGGTACTTAGATAAAGAGTGAAGATGACATATTCCCGAAACTAAATCCACTATGGACTTACCAGATCACCAAAAAGGATGAAAGAAGTTGACTTCAGACTTAAAACGTTATTCCTCAAGTACTAGACTCGGTGTGAGTCGAGGACCAGAACAAAAACGACTGACATATCTCGAAGAGGTAGAAACCGACGTTTCTTATATTGGTTATACTAAAACCATAACTGGTAGACCACTACAGGTACACATCTCAGAAGAGAACACAACAACCTTCTCCCACAAACGATACTGGTCACGCAAGAGAACCGTTTTGAGATAATCGGAAACGGGACGAAGTAAGACATGAGGTTCCGGTTTAAACGGACAATGAGGTCCATAAAGAACTGAAGGATGAAAACGTAAAGTCATAGGATATTACTTTTCCTGAAAAAACCCCCCACAATCAAGATCTTCCGGAGTATCCAGAAGTATCTTGGCAAGCTGAAGTCGAAGAAGTCGTAATGACCAGTCCTATATCTGAACCTAATAGTACTATAACTTACCAAACGGAACCTTTGTTTGTCTTCAGTAAGACAGCAAAAACTCTAACTTAGGTACATGACGTAAAACCTGAGAAAACAACTGACACTACCGATGAGGTAAAGAAGATTCCCTAAGGACGGGTGTCATCATCTATATTACCAGTAGACTCAATTTACGTAGGAAAGGTCAGGTAAAATAAAGTGACTAAGGATTTTACAGTTGTAAGTGAGAACGGTAAAGGACAAACTGGTGAAGGTTAAACGGAACTAAGTACCTGGATTGTAAGGTCCAAGGATACGTTATAAAGAGAAATGTTGTAGCCTGAAATGAAGATAGTGGTCAGTGTGGGTGTTGATCCAAACAAAAACGAAACCAAGTAGAGAAGTAAGGAGGATCTCAATGAAGAGGTAAGAAGAGGTTATCGTATAACGTGTAGATAGTTGACCTGTCAAGTAGAAAGTCACAGGATAGAAAAACGGAAAAGTACGACAAGTACCCGAATAGTTCCGTTCTTGTGAATTCACTAAACGGTAAGGGAAGAGGTCACCTGGTGTAAAACAGTCTTGAGAGGTAGTACTGGGCATGTAAAACCCACCGGGATGTGCCGTACCCAGTATCAAAGTGACTCAATCTGTTCCGACACCAGGTACACTAATATAACCAATCAAAAGTTACTGACACCAAAAGTAAGACAGACGGGAGACTCCCTCTTCCTATTCTCCGAATACCTTCGAAGGAGTACCCTCTATGACTGACTCCCCTTTTGACCCAGAACAAGATCACCCGTCCCGGTACGAGTCATTTAGAAATTAGGTTAAAAGACAATTACCCACCCCGACACAAGCTAGGATCAATAAATAGACCTTTAAAACCTTTTGAGTCATCAACAGTGTCCTGCCCATTTCCAGTCAAAAGTAAGTTAGGCTTTGTTTCCGTTACGGTTTCCTACGAGTTTGACGGCGTGCTAACGTGAGTAGAGTGCACGACCGTTCATTACGAGTCTTAGGAGGTTCGGTTCGAAGTTGTCATACACGTGACACTTGGAGGTCTACAAGTTCGACCTAAAGTTTTTCTGTCTCCTTAGTCTCTAGTTTGACGTGTAGGTAACCTAGTAGTTTTTTCGTTATCTCAAGGTCTTTTTGTAGAGGAAGACAAAATAACTGATACGGTTTCAGAAACTGACACACCTAGTGATGATACCTTTTAACAACTTTTCTACCCTTATGGTCTGATGGAATGGACGGAGGACTCTTTAGAATACGTCCAGTCCGTCGTTGTCAATCTTTACCTGTACCTTTTTGTCTGATCAAGGTTTATCCTTTTCCTCATATAGTTCCGACATATAACAGTTGGATGAATAAATTGAGTATACGTCACATGTAGTACTCTTGCGACCCGACCTTCTTCGTGTTCGACCTTAGTTCTAACAGCCCTCTTTATAGTTATTGGAGTCTATACGTCTACTGTGGCGACAATACCTTCTTTTGTTTCTTCTTGATTTCTCGAAGAACTACTTTCTTTTTCTCCTCTCACTTTTTCAACTAAATTTTCAGTTGTAAGTCTTCTGATTTAGTACCGTAGACCAGGGTAGTGAAGTACCGTTTATCTACCCTTTGTCACCTTTGTCACTGTCTGAAATAAGAAAACCCGAGGTTTTAGTGACGTCTAGCACTGACGTCGGTACTTTAATTTTCTACGAACGAGGAACCTTTCTTTCACGACTAGTCAGATCTGTCTTATAATTTTTCGTCTCTGTAATAAAACAGTTGTTTCCAGATAGATCAGTTTCGATACTAAAAAGGTCATCAATACATACCTACACTCTCAACCTGATATTTCTTCCGACTCGTGGCTTCTTGACTACGAAAACTTGACACAGTAACCTCTTCTCAGAAC
Source organism: Capra ibex (assembly GCA_006410555.1). Lineage (NCBI taxonomy): Eukaryota > Metazoa > Chordata > Mammalia > Artiodactyla > Bovidae > Capra > Capra ibex. The sequence continues at coordinate 209,663 of SJYO01053324.1, forward strand.
TCTCGGGGAACCTGAAGTTCCTCTAGGTTGGTCAGGTAGGATTTCCTTTAGTCAGGACTTATAGGTAACCTTCCTGACTACGACTTCGACTTTGAGGTTATAAAATCGGTGGATTACACTTCTTGACTCTCTGGGACTACGACCCTTTCTAACTTCCGTCCTCCTCTTCCCCTGTTGTCTCCTACTCTACCAACCTACCTACCGTAGTGACTGAGTTACCTGTACCCAAACCCACTTGAGGTTCTCAACTACTACCCGTCCCTCCGGACCTCATGACGTCAAGTACCCCAGCGTTTCTCAACCTGTGCTGACTCGTTGACTTGACTTAACTTGTAACAGTAAGAAAAGTTTAAAAACCATTTTAACCTCTCCTACACAATTTGTTATATTCATCAGTTTCCAACAAAAATAAAATAATAAAAATACTTTAAATTTTGTTCTTGTTCACACCTGAAAAAAATTTTATTACAAATTGAAAAGTACAATTATTGGATAAATAAATAAGTAAGGTGAGAAAGAAAATTAGGTTTTACTAAATGGTTCAAAGAAGATTAAATTCTCCTTCAGACTACTTAGAAAAAATTTTCTGTAACTTAACCCTGTCAAATATTTCATAGTAATACGACAGGTACGTCAACTATATTACTTTATTTGTTGAGAGAAGGTTACTTTTATTCACTGATTTACCTAAGAAGATTTGGGGAACGAGATTAACACAGACTTTCATTTGGTGATCTTTTACAACTAATCTAAAATTTTCAATCAATTGAGGTAGTTTATTTCAGACCGTTAAGTGTTTGTAAAAATATCAATAAAATATACACGGTAAAAAAAAAGAGTCACAAAAAGGGTCTTAACTCCCCTTTTAGAGGTGGTTGAATTAAGTGATTTTACAAGTAAACAAGTTACCCTAGTCTTAGTGAATACTATCCGATGAAGGAACATACTAGTATAACATTTTGATAACATCAGACATATTAATTCTTTTATAAAATGTATACCCGGTTTGATATAGTACTTGTTGGTACTACCCTTTCGTTTAGGAAGTCGAGACTAAGGTACGTTCCCACTCACCAATAGAACGACTAACTACTACTAATCCAAGGACCTCGTTTGACCGGATGTACGACCATTCACGGTTTACCGACTTCCGGTGGAGAGACCTGTGAGGAAACGACCGTCAATAGAAACGTACTGAACTTTCTTCGGTGTCAACGTCGTCGCACTGAGACCAAGTCACCAAGTTTAACCGACAAAAACAAAACTAGTAACGGGGATGGGTCCGTGATGGACAACCCCTAGTATTTTACCATGTAAATTTTCTTTTATCCCCGTACAGTTCTGAAAGAGAAAGAATAAGAGGATAGACTTACTGTCCTTTAGTAGATTCTCTGAGAGAATTTTTATTTTTAATTAAGAATCCTTATTTTTATTTAAATAGTCTTTATTACATCGTCGATATTGGATCTATAAACATTTTATTTACGTTATTTGGGATCGACACTACAAATCATTAGTATATTTACAGGTCCGTTTTTAAATTTCCTTTCAGGATAAACGGACGGAAATTTGTGACTAGTCATGTTAAAACAGAAATGTCTATAATTATCAAGTAAAACATAGTACATACTATTCGTGATTTAGTTTAGTTGAGGGTTTCCAAACACTAAAACAAAGACGAAAAAAAAAGGGGTTTATGGTTTATACCGGAATTTAGAAGAACCGAGTAGTCTCTGACAGTAATAAATTAAATGTAGTTAATGAGTTCTATCATCTAAATCTCTTGTGTAAAATTTATAGATAATTAAGAGAGATCTTAAGACCTTATTAATTTTAACCTAAAAGATACCCATATCAGTTCCTCATTAAAGGAGAGTATAATTTCTACTTTTTATTTTCATATGGATGATCAGATTGATCAAATTAGTGTACCAATAAATTCTTATTGACTCACCCCATCGTATGTATTCACTGTCTGTATACACTGTAGAGTTCAGAAGTCGGAGTGTTCAACAAACATCTATTCCCGTACCAAAATTACGAAGTCTTAAAAAAATTAACTTACAATACTTTCTATTATTAAGAGAATGATCAAAAGACAAAACACTTACAGTCAGTACTGTTAGATCACATCTGTGAAACCAAAATAGTAGTGGGGAACGAGACGACAGAGTAATTACGTAGTACTTATAGAAGTCTTAGGAGAAGGTAGGGGTGAGAACTAAAGTACCTTCCACTCCTACGATTAGTATAGACACGTCCACATAAAAACAACTAGACGGTCGTTTTAGGAAGACGAGTAAGTTCTTGTAGTAGACAGACATTAATTATAAGATAGAAGAACTTCTACTCTTTAATTATAGACAGATTATAGGGTTTAAAGTAGGTCGTTAACCTAAGAGTTCGTAGAGAAATTCGTGGTCAGAAAGACTTCTATGAAGTAATGTGGATGTTATAATCCATAAACAAACGACGTGTAGTACTAGCGAGTAAAGAACTCGGAGAGCAAGAGAAAGAGGGATGAGAGAGAGACAGAGACAGAGAGAGAGAGAGAAGTAACTACAACCGGTCAACAAAGTTTAAAGTATAGTTGAAGAACCTATGAGACTAAAAATGTACGAAAAGAAGAAATAAGAAAGATTTGTTCGTCCATACTATTTTGGATTGTTTTATTTGGACGAAAGTATAGTTCCTCAAATACACTTTAGTTTAATAACGTAACACTTCAGAATTTGTCTAATGATACTTACTAATATCTGTGTCTCTTTTATTCTTAAACCTTTAGTTTCATTGTATTATACCCTAGTCGTCCAGGAAGTCTAATTCTTGATATATAATGTAGTGACAGTCAAGTGATGTCTAAGAAGAGAGATTCTGACAGTTATGTTTTATAACTTTTCTTACCTGGACGAATCTTTATAGGGACCTTCGTCCTGTACTTGTGAGGGAAGTCTTACACCGATATTAAAAGGTCCTGAAAAATGGGATGGACACTACGATTATGTAGGTAAAAGTAGTAGTTTAATAACGAAACAAAACAAGTAAAGTAATAAACCATGTTTGTTTATGCACACCACTAGTAGAAAGACTTGTTACAGGACAGATGGACGAGTAAGGTTATCCTACAAGTCAAAAGACCCAGTACAGTAGGACAGGGTCGTATCTTCTTCTTACCACCCTCACCACGAGGGGTTTTCCTTGTTATCACCAACTTCATTTTGTCGATAAGTGTGTTTAGGCACAGTGATTCATATATAAAAAGTTCCGAGAAGTCTTTAGTCACATAAAATCCTACAGTATGAGAAGAAGTATTTAAACCCACGGTTTTACCTTTTCGATGTCCCAACGTCCGTATAAACCCTCGTCTACCATTATGGATGACGACACAGGTTTATCCGACCACCCGAATAAATAGACTATACAAAAACTCGATACTATTCTTCGGTTGGTAGAGAAAATAAGTGGTGGGTCTTTGTATGTGAAAGTTCATTTCTATTGGAAGAGACATCTCGGACAAACGGTCGATTTTTATTTATTATATAACGACTCTAAAACACAGGTAAGTTAATGTCAGTAGTGTTTCTTTCCCTATGAAAATAACGAGAAAATTACAAAAGAAAACTTTCAAAAAGAAATCTCGTAAACATATATTTATTCTAGTAACGTAATTACAAAAACGACTAATCTTGTGTAAAAAGGGTCACAACGAATTTTATATCTGAAAAAGTTCAAACGTTACGTATGATTGGGACGTCATATCGAGAGAGGCTGAGATTAATTAAGTGTAACGTCTTCGTTACTCAAACTAGAGTCGACATCTACAGTGTCACTGAATAGGGAAGTTACTTCACTATTAACCACAGACCAATTAAGATAAGTATCTTTGGTACCCCGTATTTTTCATTAGGAGTGAAAGTAATGTGTCGTACTTCGAAGGTCCTCGTGGATACGACAAGGATCGTTCTTATAAAAATAAGAATTCTGGTATTAAGTGTTAACACTTTGACGTAGGATATTCGTATATAGATGACAGACGAACTATCAATGAGTTCTCCTCGAAACTTATACCAGGAAACCCGATATGTTTTCTAACAGTCAATGGAGGCTTTGTGTTTTGGGTTAGTTCGTTTACTATTCGATAAAACAACGTTTTATTGAAGAATCGTGATTCTATCTAGGGTCCGGTACCTGTAAATAAGTTACGTTTCTACTAACCACAAATACGTTCTATGAAATTGTACCTACATATTATAATTATAAAACTGTATATACTTTCATATGTGTATAAGAACGACATATATAAACATTTAGTACTTCGTTTTTTCTCTTACTTATTAGTACTCGGTCGTGGATTCACTTCTTGATGTCATAGTGTCTACACCGACGTAAATGACGAAGACTTGACAGGGTAGTGGACGGGGTTTGATTATACATGTTCTAGACGAAACACCAGTCTATATTAACATAACCGTAAATATTTCAAAATAGTGTACAAATATGTGTGTGTTAAAAAAAAATAAAGTAATTTCATAAAGACATGATAGACAGTGAACGGAAAAGAAAAAATTTTAAGTAAATAAATAAAATTTAATTAAATATAAAACCGATACGATCCAAAAACAATATAGTCATATTGTGTACATAACTATAGTAATCTTTAAGTAAGTTAAGACCATTTATTCCGGGAACTGTTAGTTAAGGTCAGGAGAGAGATCGTGATTGGACAGTTCTTAAACCGTTCTTTTGTAAAGTCTTGAAATTTACTATTATATGTATAATATATGTGAGACCATCGAGTCAACCATTTCTTAGACGGACGTCACGTCCTCTAAATTAGGGACGTAGTCCTTCTAGGGGACCTTTTCTTTTACCGTTGGTGAGGTTATTAGAACGGACCTTTTAGGATACCTGTTTATCCGTTCTCATGACCTCACTCCACGGTAACGGAAGAGGTTATTATACAATATCTACAATATATATGTAATTTTATATCTATAGATTATAACATCTATCAAAGTACGTGTACCATAACATGGTCTTCGTAGTATGTTGAGATGTAGTGAAGTCAAAAGAAGACAATGGATTATATCCAGGTCTTTTTGAAGGGTGATTTCATATATATCGAACTGGAGTAAAGTATGTTGGTTAACAACAGTAAGACAATGATCCAGTACAGGCTGAGAAACGTTGAGGTGCTTGATGTCGTACGGTCCGGAGTGACAGGAAGTGACAGAGGGTCTAAGACAAGTTTGAGTATAGGTAACTCAGTCACTACGGTAGGTCTTTAGAGTAGGAGACAACGGGGGAAGATGAGAACGGGAGTCAAAAAGGGTCACAGTCCTAGAAAAAGTCACTTGACTGAGGAGAATAGTCCACCGGTTTCATAGCCTCAGAGTCGAAATCGTATTCAGAAAGGTCACTTATAAGTTCCAAATAAAGGAAATCCTAACTGATCAACTAGAGGAACTCTTAACCGATAAAACTAGAGGAACGTCAGGTTCCCTGAGAGCTCTCAGAAGAGGTTACGGTGTCAAGCTTTCGTAGTCATGAGTCGGAAGAAATACCGGACTGAGAGTATAAGCATGTACTGATAACCTCGAAACTGATATGTCTGGAAACGACCGTTTCACTACAGAGACGAAAAAGTATATGACAGATCCAAACAGTATCCAAAAGAAGGTTCTTGTTTCGTAGAAAATTAAAAAACCGATGTCAGTAGTATGTGTCACTAAAACTTCGGGTTCTTTTATTTGAGACAGTGACGAAGGTGGAATAGGGGTAGATAAACGGTCCTTCACTACCCTAGTCTACGGTACTAGAATCAAAAAACTTACAACTCAAAATTCGGTCGAAAAAGTGAGAAAAGAAAGTAGAAGTAGTTCTCCAAGAAATCGAGGAGGAATGAAAGACGGTAATTTCACCATAGTAGACGTATAGACTCTAATAACGATAAAGAGGGACGTTAGAACCAAGGCCGAACACAAAGTAGGACGGGTTGTAAAGGGTACTACATGAGACGTATATTCAATTTATTTGTCCCATTGTTATATGTCGGAACTGTTTGAGGAAAGGGTTAAACCTTAGTCAGATAACAAGGTACAGGTAAAGATTGACAACGAAGAACAGGGCGTATGTCCGAAGAGTCCTCTGTCCATTCCACCAGACCATAAGGGTAGAGAAAGTCTTAAAAGATCAAATAATACTAGATGTATCAATGTCCGAAATCGCATCAGTTACTTTGTCTTCATGAAAAAAAAAAAAATTAGGAGAACGAAAAAGATGCTAAGTCGTTTACAACTGTTAAACTAGAGACCAAAGAGACGGAAAAGATTTAGGTCGAACATGTAGACATTCAGAAACCAAGTGTATGACGATTTCGGATTGAACTTCCTAAAACTTGTATCAGAACGATCATATATTTTACTCACTTCAACACACCATCAAACTTGTAGGAAACTGTAACGGAAAGAAACCCTAACCTTACTTTTGACTGGAAAAGGTCAGGACATCGGCGACGACTCAAAAGGTCTAAACGACCGTATAACTCACGTCGTGAAAGTGTCGTAGTACAGAATCCTAAACTTTATCGACCTTAAGGTAGTGGAGGTGATCGAAACAAGTATCACTACGAAGGATGCCCGGTGAACTGAAGTGTGAGGTCCTACAGACCGAAATTCACTTACTAGTGTGGTAGGTCCAATAGTTCTGGAAAAGACATGTCAAGAAGTCACATAAGAACGGTGAAGAAAAATTAGAGAAGACGAAGACAATCCAGGAACAGTAAAGACGGGAAATAACACGGGTTCTTTATGTAAAGAAACGTTCTTTTTGTAAAAAACGTACTTTACAAGGGAACCATAAAGGTTAAAAGAACTTCTCTAGGGATCAGAAAAGGTAAGACAACAACAACCCCAAAAAAAGGAGATAAAGAAACGTAACAAGTAAATTCTTCTGAAAGAATAGAGAGGAACGAGAAAAGACCTTGACACGTAAGTTTACCCGTATAAAAAGGGAAGGAGGAAACGAAATACGAAGAGAAGAAAAGGGTCGATAAATATTCTGGAGGAGTCTGTTCGTGGAACGGAAGAACGTAAAGAAAAAGAACCCTTAGTAAAACCAGGGACGAAGGACATGTTACAATGGTTGGAGACAGGTGTCAACAAGTCCGTGAGACAGATGGTCTAGATTAGGGAACTTAGACAAAACAGTGGAGGTGACGTATTGACATTCCCTAAACTAAATCCAGTCTGGACTTCTCGGATCACAAAAGGGACTTCCACACATACACACACACATGTACACAATCAGTAAGTCGACACAGACTGAGAAACGCTGGGGTACCTGATATCGAGTGGTCCGAGGAGGAGACAGGTACCTTAAAAGATCCGTTCTTATGATTAAACTTAACAGTAAGGGAAGGAGTCCCCTAGAAGGGTTAGGTCCCTAACTTGGACTGAGAGGACGTGACACCCGTTTAAGAAATGGTAGACTCGGTGGTCCCTTCGGGGTCACCAAAAGGGAGGAAGGAAGTTATATTCAGACCTAAAACGTTATTCATCGACTACTAAACTCGGTGTCAGTCGAGGACCAGAGCAAAAAGGACTGACATTTGTCCAAGAGGCAGAAGTCGATATTTCCTATATTAGTTAGACTAAAACCACAACTGGTTTTTCAAGTGACTAAGGATTTTACATTTACAAGTGAGAACGGTAGAGGACGATCTGGTGTAGGTCAAATGGAACTAGGTACCTGAACTGTAAGGTTCAAGTATACGTCATAACAAGAAATATAGTGACCTGAATACTGGTTATCCACAGGATATTGAATCGGTAATATTTGTACACACTGATTCAGTTTCCTGTAATATATCAATAAAGTACATTGACTATTTACAAGACATTAAATCGGTTATTAAATCGGTTGTCTCAATAGGAAACACATGTAAATTCAAGTTTGTTACAACATTATTTACATGATCATACGGAAATACGGACATTGTCTTATAACGAGATCTAATCTTTGGCCCTTCCCTTTACGGAACCAGTTTAACACATACGTAAAACTTACAATTGTCAATTTTGGTTTACAGGGAATTTTCCGATCTTGACATTTCCCAGACTGTAAAGTGGGATGAACGTTCAATAATTTAATCAGATGGTGTCAAAGTGTCTATGACCATCTTCTATGTTATGAGGACCCAGTCTCTGTTTTCTGATAATGAGTGTCGGTTTCCTAAACGTAAAAGAAAACGTCTAAAGAGTCCACGTTTATGGGAGTCCCGGTACACTTCTCCTGGTTCACTACGGACGTGTACAATCACACAATACACTGTTTTTGGAACTCGAATCCCTTAGACTGAGAAAATAGTACGAACCATCCGCATGGACAGGACATAAGGTCTCGTTCTATGATAGAACTAACACAATCTATTATATGTTTATATTGGAATAAAAGAATCCTTCTATGGGGGAGAAGAGAAGATTCCGACAAACGAGATGTTTGTAGAACCTCATATATGAGAGATTGTGTCAATTTTGAAGACGAATGTCTTACACGTCTTTATCCTTTGGTTGTTCTTAATAAGGGTCGTCAAAGGGAGTGTCTCCAAAATGTGACGGAAGGAAACCCTTAGTACTACACGAGGCTTGGACACCGACACAATTTGGGAAGGGTCTAATTAGGCCGTCATAGGTTAAGTGAGAGGGGATTGAGAACGACGGTGAGATAAGACTTAGAGGATTACTCTAAGTCACGGCTATGATGCAAACGAAAGTTCTTTTGGTTTAAAAGGGTCCACGAATCGATGGTACGGTCATTAGTTCTTTTATATTAAGGACAAAAAGACACTTAGTCTTTTGTAAAGAGAATACATATACTTAGTATATGGCGAGTATAGGTCGATTAACAACGGGACATATATACGTTTGGTTCGTTTATTTCACAACGGAATATAAGGTCACAAGGTTCTCTTCTCTCTTTGGACACAAAACTATACGTTAGTAGGTTAAAAGTTTACACTCATTTAATTAAGTTCAACTAATTATTATAAAAGTCGTTATACTCCCGAAGAGACCACCGAGTCTACCATTTCTTAGACGGACGTTATGTCCTCTGGGTCCAAGTTAGGGACCCAGTCCTTCTAGGGGATCTCTTCCCTTACCATTGGGTGAAGTCATAAGAACGAACCTCTTAAGTTACCTGTCTCTTCGGACCACCTTGTGTCGGGTACCTCAACGTCTCAGTCTGTACTGACTCACTGATTGGGAAAGTGAAAAGTCGTTACACTCTACGTCGGTGTTTTGACATCCCTTATTATCTTTTTTCAATACTGTAAATCCTAGAGCGACCATTACGTGGGAGGATATGTGTACTTTAATTTTCTGTGATTGAGGAACCTTCTTTTCAATGGTGGTTGGATCTATCGTATAAGTTTTCGTCTGTAATGAAACGGCTGATTCTAGACGGATCAGTTCCGATATTAAAAAGGTCACCAGTACATACCTACACTCACAACCTGACACTTCTTTCGACTCGTGACTTCTTAACTACCAAAACTTGACACCACAACCTCTTCTGAGAACTCTCAGGGAACCTGAGATTGGTCAGGTAAGACTTCCTCTAGTCGGGACCCTAAAGAAACCTTCCTTACTACGATTTCGACTTTAAGGTCATGAAACCGGTGGAGTACGCTTTTCTGAGACTACGACCCTCCCTAACCCCTGTCCTCCTCTTCCCCTACTGTCTCCTATTCTACCGACCTACCGTAGTGCCTGAGCTACCTGTACTCAAACTCACTTGAGGCCCTCAACCACTACCTGTCCCTCCGGACCGCACAACTCTAAATACCCCAGGGTTTCTCAGTCTGTACTGACTCGTTGACTTGACTTGACTATGAGTTAATACCGGGGCAAGTGTTTCGAAGGTATTGTAAAATATATGGAAAGAGGATTTCACATAGTGATCCAAGGACTAAAAAAAAAAACTGTTAAATCTATTTTATACAAGTGAAAGGATCTCTTTTAATTTGTCTTTGGAAACCCTAATCGGAAGACATGGTTTGTCTGTAGTAAATAGAGTAGACTGTTCACATTAAATATACAATATATCAAAAAAACACTCAAATATAGATGAAGGTTTTAATATTTTTCACATCACCATGTGTTTTTAAAAATCAGTCACATCTTTTGTCGTAAGTCTTTAATAAAAGTTGTAAAAAGAAAGTTGATATTACAGTGTAGGGTACCACATGTATCAACAGAAAACACCTCAACCACTTCAAAAGGACAGCAACAACAACAAAAGATATTAACGATAACATATAATAAAAGTTTTTTATTATCTTTCACTCTCTTTCACTTCTGACTCTCTTTCACTTCAGAGAGTCAGTAAAGGCTGAGAAACTTTGGGGTACCTGACATCGGATGGTCCGAGGAGACAGGTACCCTAAAAGGTCCGTTATCATGGCTTCACCTAACGGTAAAGGAAGAGGTCCCCTAGAAGGGCTGGGTCTCTAGTTTGGGTCCAGAGGACGTAACATCTGTCTGCGAAATGACAGACTCGGTGTTAACATACAATAAAAGTCTTCCTTAAATCTGTAGTAGAACGTAGGAACTCTTTAAAAAAATTTAATTTTATATTAACGGTATATCGTCGTATAATCAAAGTCCACATAGTGTATGACTAAACTATAAATAGATAGTCAAGTCAAGTCAAGTCAGCGAGTCAGCACAGGTTGAGAAACGCTGGGGTACTTAACCTCGTGCGGTCCGGAGGGACAGATAGTGGTTGAGGACCTCAAATGGGTTTGAGTACAGGTAACTCAGTCACTACGGTAGGTCGGTAGAGTAGGAGACAGTAGGGGAAGAGGAGGACGGGGGTTAGGGAGGGTCGTAGTCTCAGAAAAGGTTACTCAGTCGAGAAACGTACTTCACCGGTTTCATGACCTCAAAGTCGAAGTCGTAGTCAGGAAGGTTACTTGTGGGTCCTGACTAGAGGAAATCTTACCTGACCTACCTAGAGGAACGTCAGGTTCCCTGAGAGTTCTCAGAAGAGGTTGTGGTGTCAAGTTTTCGTAGTTAAGAAGTCGCGAGTCGAAAGAAGTGTCAGGTTGAGAGTGTAGGTATGTACTGGTGACCTTTTTGGTATATCACTTTGTTATATATGTTTATTATTATATAGATTAATTGTAGGTAGTATAAAATTACTATAGGGGTCATCCCCCGGTGTACATCCTCACTTTATCCTTAAGGTTCAAGAACAAGTACCTTGGTTTTTTACCTGAGGTCCTGGTACGTTTGTGAGTGTCATTGTTCGTTTACCCTAAATAATCTCTCTTCCTTTCATGTTTCGAGAGTCACATCTGTGACTCTCACCCAGTCATCAGGGGGTTTCCACTCTGAATGTCGTCAAAAATATAGGATTTAGACATGTAAAAACCAACTGAGGATAGGAATAAAGATTGGTTAGTCAACTTTTCAATTCCACGAATTGAATTATAGAAATACCGAAGAAGACTAGGGAAAAAGTACGAGGGACCGGTGAAATGTCACCTGGTCTATATATACCCGAACTAATTACTAATGGTCAACGAAAAGGGAGTCCGTATACTTTGTTTTCGATTAATGATGAGAAGGGACCTAGATCAAGTCAAGTCAACGAGTCAGCACAGGCTGAGAAACACTGGGTACTTAACGTCGTGCGGTCCGGAGGGACAGATAGTGGTTGAGGGCCTCAAATGGGTTTGAGTACAGGTAACTCAGTCACTACGGTAGGTCGGTAGAGTAGGAGACAGTAGGGGAAGAGGAGGACGGGGGTTAGGGAGGGTCGTAGTCTCAGAAAAGATTACTCAGTCGAGAAACGTACTTCACCGGTTTCATGACCTCAAAGTCGAAGTCGTAGTCAGGAAGGTTACTTGTGGGTCCCGACTAGAGGAAATCTTACCTGACCTACCTAGAGGAACGTCAGGTTCCCTGAGAGTTCTCAGAAGAGGTTGTGGTGTCAAGTTTTCGTAGTTAAGAAGTCGCGAGTCGAAAGAAGTGTCAGGTTGAGAGTGTAGGTATGTACTGGTGACTTTTTTGGTATATCACTTTGTTATATATGTTTATTATTATATAGATTAATTGTAGGTAGTATAAAATTACTATAGGGGTCATCCCCCGGTGTACATCCTCACTTTATCCTTAAGGTTCAAGAACAAGTACCTTGGTTTTTTACCTGAGGTCCTGGTACGTTTGTGAGTGTCATTGTTCGTTTACCCTAAATAATCTCTCTTCCTTTCATGTTTCGAGAGTCACATCTGTGACTCTCACCCAGTCATCAGGGGGTTTCCACTCTGAATGTCGTCAAAAATATAGGATTTAGACATGTAAAAACCAACTGAGGATAGGAATAAAGATTGGTTAGTCAACTTTTCAATTCCACGAATTGAATTATAGAAATACCGAAGAAGACTAGGGAAAAAGTACGAGGGACCGGTGAAATGTCACCTGGTCTATATATACCCGAACTAATTACTAATGGTCAACGAAAAGGGAGTCCGTATACTTTGTTTTCGATTAATGATGAGAAGGGACCTAGATCAAGTCAAGTCAACGAGTCAGCACAGACTGAGAAACACTGGGTACTTAACGTCGTGCGGTCCGGAGGGACAGATAGTGGTTGAGGGCCTCAAATGGGTTTGAGTACAGGTAACTCAGTCACTACGGTAGGTCGGTAGAGTAGGAGACAGCAGGGGAAGAGGAGGATGGGAGTTAGGGAGGGTCGTAGTCCCAGAAGAGGTTACTCAGTTGAGAAACGTACTCCACCGGTTTCTTAACCTCAAAGTCGGAGTTGTAGTCAGGAAGGTTACTCGTGGGTCCTGACTAGAGGAAATCCTACCTGACCAACCTAGAGGAACGTCAGGTGTCCTGAGAGTTCTCAGAAGAGGTTGTGGTGTCAAGTTTTCGTAGTTAAGAAGTCACGAGTCGAAAGAAGTGTCAGGTTGAGAGTTCAGGTATGTACTGGTGACCTTTTTAGTATCGGAACTGATCTGCCTGGAAACAACCGTTTTATTACAGAGACGAAAACTTATACGATAGATCCAACGAGTATTGAAAGGAAGGTTCCTCATTCGCTGAAAATTAAAGTACCGACGTCAGTGGTAGACGTCACTAAAACCCCGGGTTTTTTTATTTCAGACTATGAATCTAGGGACGGAGATTCACGACTACTAAATAGTGTGACTCCTGTGTAAGGTCCTTAAGTCCTGTTTCCTATATCGAAATCCGATTACAAATAACTTTTGTTCTGACTACAGAGTCTCAGGAGGTGACTGACGGATCGTTAAAGATGGAGTCCTCCTAGAGTCTTTGAAGACCTATAAACGTGTTCACAGGAAGTGGTGTTCCTCTGGGTCCTTTGGAAGAACCCGGAACGGACAGTGGTACGTATAAGTAATAATATGGTGTTCACACAACTAGAATATAATTATCTAGTCAAACCCCTTTAACCGTAAAATGTTTATCTTCATGTAAAATAAAAATATATAACCGGAACATAAAACGTTCAAAATTGAATCAAATTCGTCAACAAAATAAAGAAAAATTTCTAAAGAAGTCTGAATGATACACAACAGACTTTTATTTCTGAAAATAGAAAAAAATTAAAGATAAGATAATCGATATCAAAACCAAAGAAACAAAAACTTCATGATACATAAACGTTTCTATGAGGAAAGATACGGTAAAACGTCCAAAATAACAAACAAAAAACCAAATAAACGAAATGATACTTACTTATAATAGTTGTGAGGGTCCAACTAAAAGTTTAATTATTCAGTATAAGAACTGTATACCGGTAAACTAGAACTACAGAATAGTGAAAATAAGTAACAACCTAAACTAAAATAAATCAAAACAAGTCCCAAAAACGTAAACCTTAGTATTTTTATAACGAAATATTAAAAGAAAAAGACACTACAGTAAAAGACTAAAAACCATAGTCGTACTCTACTCCAGTGGGAGTATTTTATTGAATCCTTCAAAATGGAAGAGGAGTTATAAAACCTTCTTAAAAACACCATAAAAAGACCACAACAATAACAACAAAAATTTACAAACGAACTTAAATCATTCCATCGGTAGACATGGACCTCAGGAGAATCCAACTTCAGAAATTGAAGATAAAGAAATTAACTGTAGTTTGATAAGTCTAGTGAAAAAAAAAGAATTTACTATGAACCATGAAACATAGAAATTTTCTTAATCAGGTAAAGTGGATTCAATAACTTAAATACCAGTAATTTAACATAGACGACGATGACGACGACGATTCAGCGAAGTCAGTACAGGAGGAGACACGCTGGGGTATCTGCCGTCGGGCAGTCCGAGGGGTCAAGGACCCTAAGAGGTCCGTTCTTGTGACCTCACCCAACGGTAAAGGAAGAGGTTACGTACTTTCACTTTTCACTTTCCCTTCAGTGAGTCAGCACAGACTGAGAAGTTCTGGGGTACCTGACGTGGGATGGTCCGAGGAGGTAGGTACCCTAAAAGGTCCATTCTGATGACCTCACCCCACGGTAGCGGAAGAGGTTTTAACATGGATTACAAGGGAATAAACCTCTTCCTTTATAGTTGGGTGAGGTCTTAAGAACGGACCCTTTAGGGTACTTGTCTCCTTGGACCGTCCCATGTCAGGTATACCTGTTTTTTCTCAGTCTGTGATTTGTTGTCGTTGTAAGAAAATAAATAAATAAAATTACAGACATCCTAGACTCTAGTACGTATGGAAATGTAAGAACTAAAAGATATAATTTTTATAAAAAAGAAGAATCTCCAAATAGTTAAAATGACTAAAAATATCTTGATTGAAAACTAAAATAACTAAAGATGTCAAATGGATAAAAGATGTAATAAATAAAGACGAGAATAGACATAAGAAAGGAAGGAAAACGAACGGAAAAAGAAAGATCGAAACATTCTAACTTCTATTTTAATCTATTTACTAAACTCAGAAGAAAAGATTACATCCGTAAATTACTATTTAAAGGAAAATGGATAAAGAAATTGATACGGGTTTTCAAAACTATACGACCAAATTTAAAATAAGTTATATTTTACGAATATTAAAGGGAATACTCAAGAAGAAAGTAGGTCCCCAATGAACCTTTACACACCAAATTAAAGTTTATGACCCCTTAAAAGATCTAAATCCCTTTTTTTACAGTATCTTTCGTAAGAAATGAAATGTATTTAATATTATAAGACAATGTAAAAATTCCGAATAAAATAAAGGGTTCTATATCACTTAGTACCTATTTTAGAGAACACATGAACTTTTATAATTCATAAGACAACAATAACCATCTCATAAGATATTTATTGTTAATCCAGTTCAACTAATTATCACAAAAAACGTAGAGAACGTTTGAATGACTAAAGACAGACGAGTGAGACCGTTAACAACTTGTCTGACAACTTCAGAGGTCTATATAAACACCTAGATAGATTAAGAGGAAAATCAAGATAATCAAAAACGAATTATATAAAATTTCGAGAATCTACGAATATGTAAATCGTATCGATATAAAAGACCACCAGACTGGGTAAATCGTGATACGTTCACCGCGTCATCAATTCTTAGATGGACGGACACGTCCTCTGTATTCTGTATGTCCAAACTAGGACCCAACCCTTCCAGGGGACCCCATTCTTTACCATTGGGTGAGGTCATAAGAACGGACTCTTTAGGTACCTGTCTCTTCGACCACCTAATGTCAGGTACACCATTGTTTCTCAAGTACCCCAGCGTTTCTCAGTCTATACTGACTCGTTGACTGGTGTGTATATGTGGTACATATGTGTATATGTGGTACACATGTGTAGATGTGTTATAGTGATGGAACAAGACTTAGGATGAAACAGACTATAATTTTATTAGTGAAAGAAAACACACAAACTTCCTATATTGAAAAGGACGTGAAAATTAAATCGACACAGAAACATAAATTCAGTCTAAAGAAAAGTTGTCGTATATGATCTGAGGATAAAAAATTAGGTANCCAGCGTTTCTCAGTCTATACTGACTCGTTGACTGGTGTGTATATGTGGTACATATGTGTATATGTGGTACACATGTGTAGATGTGTTATAGTGATGGAACAAGACTTAGGATGAAACAGACTATAATTTTATTAGTGAAAGAAAACACACAAACTTCCTATATTGAAAAGGACGTGAAAATTAAATCGACACAGAAACATAAATTCAGTCTAAAGAAAAGTTGTCGTATATGATCTGAGGATAAAAAAATTAGGTAAATTTTTATAAATATAATATTAACTACACAAATTTAGTGAACATAAACTACTTTAATAACTATACTAACTATTAGTATTATTGAAAATGAAACAGAGAGATTTAAGATTTAATAATTGTAGAAATATAAATTAAGTGGAACGTGTGTTATACTTGAACTATTCAAATAATTCAAATATGAAGAAAGTTTAGTTAAGAAAAAGTGAGATAAGAACTAAACAAGATTTATATCATACTTACAAGTTTAGTATTAAAAAGAGTACATTCAATATTTACTTATCTTATAGATAATGTCCATATAAATTTAGTGTCAAATAATACTAACGTAAAGAGTACAGATACGTCCTATTTTCATTATATCATCGACGACTTATAATATATTATATTATCGACGACTTATAGTTAGTCACTTATAATCTAGTGAATAGTAAATAGTAGTAGACGGGGAATATACAAAATGAAAAGTATTATTGTCATACTTAGACAACTTTGTCTTCTTCTTTTTTCCTTATTTAACTATGTACTAAACCACCTTTTCAGTCATCGTCGTATACCAGTACTTATTGCATAGCGGTAAAGTTATAGACACAGACAAAATCAAGGGTCATCATAATAGACGTCTCTTTTGGAAACGGAATGTTATCTGTTATAGGAATCGTAAACTTTTTCCACGTAATAGACTCTTCATCCTCCTGTACTATTACCAAATTGTAATCGTACAAATATTGTTATCACTTGGATCATAAAACAAAAGTAGGTTTTATGATAATTGGAAAGGACACCGTTTATTTCGAAATTACCTTCACACTTACAAGATTTCTCCGTAACCACCATGTAATAAAAGATTGATCTCCTCTGAGGGTTTCCACTCGACTCTCTTTTCTTCCAACGTCTCTGTCAGTAAGTCATCGGTCATATATTAGGACCGTCTACTTTCCACCGTAATAGTGGCTGAGCTACCTGTACTCAAACCCACTTGAGGTCCTCAACCACTACCTGTCCCTCCGGACCGTACGACGTCAAACACCCCAGCGTTTCTCAACCTGTACTGACTCACTGACTTGACTTGACTTGACTTGACTTCTTACAAAATTAAATCTCTAAAACAACTCAGAATAAGGGTATAAGACGCGTTTTGGACTAACCAAAAATTCGTGACGACGACGATGACGATGATTCAGCGAAGTCAACACAGGTTGAGACACATTGGGGTATGTGTCGTCGGGTGGTCCGAGGGGGCAGGGACTCTAAGAGGTCCGTTCTTGTGACCTCACCCAACGGTAAAGGAAATTCGTGTTACCATATATCACTTCACTTCACTTCACTTCAGCGAGTCAGCACAGGCTGAGAAACGGTGGGATACCTGACATGGGATGGTCCCAGGAGGGTACCCTAAAAGGTCCGTTCTCATGACCTCACCCATCTGATTAGAACTTTCATTCGTATAGGGTTAACAGGGTTTGGACTTTCTTTCGAGAAAAGGTTAAAAGGTTTCCTAGTGTCTGATAATGTAACCAAACGAAACAATCCAAAACAAAGAATACTGAACCTTAAACATGTTTAAATGACAAATAGTGTCCCGAAGGGACTATCGAGTCAACCATATCTTAGGTGGATGTAACGTCCTCTGGGACCAAGTTAAGGATCTAGTCCTTCTAGTCGACCTCTTCCCTATCCGATGGGTGAGGTCATAGAAACCCGAAGGGAACACCGAGTCGACCATTTCTTAGGTGGACGTTACGTCCTCTTGACTCAAACTAGGGACCCAACCCTTCTAGGGGACCTCTTCCCTTTCCACTTGGTGAGGTTATAAGAGCGGACCTCTTAACGTACCTGACATATTAACAGCCCCAACGTTTCAGTCTGTACTGACTCGTTGAAGGTGAAGTGTTTTGACGAAAAATACCATTCTCGGGATAAGTCATAGATGTTGTCATGGATTTCAGGTATTATTTTATAGATACCTTTCTTATTCATTTATTTATCAGTATCTCTTATCTAGTCTATATGTAGATTTACACTATTTTATACTAAGAATCCGGTTTAGACCGGGTGAAGGACCCGGTCTAGACTCTAGGAAAGACATCTTAGACTCTAATACAACTGGAAATATAAGAACTAAAAGATATCAGAAAGAAACAAAGAGAAACCAGTCAGACCAATCTCCAAATCGAAAAAAAAAATTAGAAAAAATATCTTGATTGAAAACCAAAATGGCTAAAGAAATAGTAGTAAATAGAAGTGAAAAGTTAGATCTCATTACACACATTTCACACATTATAAATTCTTTGTTAGTGGCAACACCAGGTCACTGTCTTACTACAAGAGTAATTTCTGTGTGTTCAGTAATAGTTTTTTGTTAAGTTTACACACCGTTAAAAGTCTGTACAACTCTTCTTATTTATCTGGTGTCGGAGTCATGAAATAAAGGTAAAATGAAAAAGTGTATAATATACCATACTATACTATGTTACAACGTAAATATCTATAAAACACTAAAGGGTGTACCCTTGGAATATGTTTTGATAAAAGAATAGGGGGACGAGAGAGGGAAAGGATGAATTTAGTGTAATATTTTTAGAAATTTAGTAGATCCTGTGTTAAATTCTCTCCTTTTAGATTCATCCTTATCGTTCTAAGGTAAAAACGATGTCCCCTAAAGATCCGAAAACGTAAGAAATAAATCATCGTAGAATTAGAATTTCCTCACAGTACCTCTTAAATGAGGTTGAGTGTTTACTCTTTGAAAATAGTACTTCAAATTTCTAGACGGCGGTTAATCATTATCAGTTCCACATAGGTCCTTCGGTTCCGGGGTCTCTATATAAGTAGTAGACTCGTGACATGGGTAGAAACGGGTGTCTTCAAAAGTTTTTAAGAATCCGGTTTAGACCAGGTGAAGGACAAAAACAGTTATTTCAAAATAATCTTGAGTTGGTGTAAGTACCAAGTAGACAATAGACACTGACTGACGTATCAGGTTGTCGTCTCATACCATCAACGTCGTCTTTAATATACCAAGTGTTTCGATTTTAATAATTACTAGTCTGGTAAATGACTTCCGGGGAAAAGTTTTCATCTGATAATTTGACAGTCTAGGAAGTTATATCCTTATAGGAAGTGGTGGTGGGGAGGTTGTGTCCTAGTGCCAGCGAAACACAAGACAGTCGAATGGTCCTAAGACAACCGAGGGGACTATTCAGTGTGTACTAGATTCTTCAGGATGGGAAAGGATTCTTTCTTTCTTACCCTCACCATAACTTACTTTTACTAGACTCCAAGGAATTTTATCAAGTGTAAATGAATTACGAATAGTTTAAGGCCTGCGACAAGATTTATAAAGTATCTTAATTGATTGAATTATAGGTGTGGTTTGGATAGTAGATAATAATTAAAAAATGTCAAGTCCTTTGATTGATTCATTAAATACCATTACGTAGACACTTCACCGTCAGTCCAAAGTCTATGTCAGAGAGGTCTCAGGTGTCTGTTCAAGATTTACTCAAACAGAGAGGTTTTTTTTTTTGTTCATTCTTTCTTCTCGGTGGTTCGATTCGACGTAAACCTAACGGTTCCGACTAAACCCCATTAGACGTTATTATGGACAATTTATTTGGAGGAAACTTCGTAAACAAGTCGTTTATAAAGAAAAAAAAATAAAAATAAAAATGAAATAAAATGAAATGTTATGACATAACCAAAACGGTATGTAACTGTACTTAGGCGGTGCCCACATGTACTCAAGGCCACACTGACTAAGGTGAAACAATTCACTTCTGTCAGGGTAGGAACTGTTGTGAATCTTAAATCGTTTTTAAAGGAAAGACCTTTTAAGTCCTTTTCTCATTTATGTGTTTTTAGTCCTCAGTTCCCGAGATCACCCTTACTCCAGTAACACAAGAGAAACTATAGTCTACTGATACGAATTACTTCTCGTCAGTATAACCATTCTACTTTCCTTACACCCGAAATCTCGGTCTTTCATTACACAAAGTTAAAGTTTGTACTGAAATCTCTTCAAGGAAGTTTGAAGGACTCAGAACTAAAAGAATAAAAATATTAAATATTATATTTTGAAGGGTCTTAAAAAACATTCCTAAATTCCTCTAGTATATATACTACTAGAGATCATATTACAATCTTTAAATCGAACGTGAGTTAATTTTAAGAGAGTATGGAAGGAACTTTTGAAAATACATATTAAACTCTTCTTTTACCGTTAGGTGAGGTCACAAGAACGGACCTCTTAGGGTACCTGTCTCTTCGGATCATCCAATGTCAGGTGCCCCAGCGTTTCTCAGTCTGTACTGACTCGCTGAAGTGGAAGTGGAATAGGATAAAGTCACGACTGAAACTCAAGAGGGAGGAACTTTGTGGTACGTGTAAAGAAATACCCTTTTGTGCGGGACGGTCCATACGTCCCAATCTCATCGACGACGTAAACTATTGTATAGTGTCACTAGGACCAAGGACCTAAATAAACACCTAAACATACATACAGATATATAGATATCTAATAATTTTTTACTAATTCGTACCTAATACACATATAGAAATGGAGATAAAAGATACTAAATAGAAAAGGAAATTTTCACAATCAGTGAGTCAGTACAGGTCGAAAAACACTGGGGTATTAGATATCGGGCGGTCTGAGGAGTCAGGTACCCTAAGAGGTCCGTTCTTATGACCTCACCCAACGGTACGGGAGTAGGTCCCCTAGAAGGACCGAGTCCCTTAACTTGAGTCCAGAGGACGTAACGTCCGTCTAAGAAATGGTAGACTCGGTGCTCCCTTCGGGTAGAAGAGGAAATCCATACAAGATCGGTACTATAATGTTTGAAGTCACAGCCTCTAGATTTGAGACCAAATCATTGAGTGATCCCGTCAAGTATTTATAAAACGTGTGAACAGTATTACTTGATAAATCCGAGAAAGTTAACTTTCCTTGTTTCTGAGCGATTAAAGTGGAATTTTATCACCTATAAATGATCTTCTGATGTCATCTTTTTATTGTCTCTTTAGATCTTCGTCAACGTCTCGGTTGAACCTCTATTACCTTCAGTCCCAAAAAAAACCAAACCCCTGAAAAAAAAAAAAAAAAAGTCTTTAAACGTGGAGACTATATTAATCCCCCTTTTATACTCGAACAGAAAGAGAGACACATAGTGAAGTGGGTGACTGACATAAAGGAATAAATAGAAGAGATGGCACAATACGACAAACATATAAGTCTCGAAGTCGACGCGTCATCAAGGGTTCATAACAGAAAGGAGTCAGAGAAAAACAAAGACAAAAGGTGCCACTTGAAAGGTGGATGAAACTAAATTTAAGAGGTCTCTTTCAAACACTTACTGGATTGGTTAGTAGGAACAGGTATGAACTAGTTTCCAAAACGAGTTTCGGTGTGGTCCACGACAATAAGTCGATTGTTTGACAGTTCGAACCTATCCACGAGTAGAAATCAGTAAAGTCGAGACCCACTCCCCTATCTCAGGACTATACATCTTAAACTTGTGTATAAAAGTTTTTATCTGACGCCAACTCCCATCCCTCACTCCTGTCCTCCTGACCGTGAATTTATGTCCTATGGGAATTTTTTCGTAAATTCCTAAATCAAAAGTAAGACCCAGAAACTTACCAAATATTTTCAGTAGTATTAGGTGACCCCTTCTATTTCTGTGTAGTAATGTCTCTCACAGTATGTTCTGTCTATGGTCGGAAATCTGAGGACCTAAAGAACTCTCTTCGTTGAAAAAAGAAACAAAGAGATCATTGATCGAGTTATACGTCATGAATTTTTCTAATAGTTATACGAACAACTTGTCCATTACTTGTCACACTGAAGACTTGACTTTACTTGTAAAGGTACAATTTTGATGGTAGTATACTACAAAAGTAACAGATTATAAGAGTTACCTACTATACTCGCTCGTTATTCAAGTTACAAAGTACGGGTATCTGTCTTATAAAAAACATAAACTCTGGAGGGTTCGTCTCTCAGACACACGTCCCGTGTAAAACCAAGTGAACTACGGTAAGACCTTAACTAGGACTAAATTTTTCTTTTGAACTAAGGATCAATACAGTCAATCGAGTAGAAACTACTGTAGTGGAACTGTCACATAAGTCAAAGTATAAATTCTCGTATGGCGGTACACACCCGACGTAAGTATAGACGAGAACATTCTGATCCCGGTTTTACAAAGGGGACCAGATCTCTTTGTTTACGTGTTCGTAGACGATTTTTAACTCGTCGAACATCAACCTTAGTTCACTGAATGTTAAGAAAGACCCCCGTCAAAAATGGATTCGTCTTCTGCAAGGGTACAAGTTTACAAATTTGACCAAATCTTGAACCTTTTTAGGTCATTGGTGTTATGTACTTTAGAAATTTTGAAACTCTGAATTATAGAATACCTTTACGTCCTTTCTCTATGCAAACTGGAAGTCAGGGACACATACCGTTACTCCGTCGTTTGTCTGTTAATGTCTCTTTTTAGACTTTCGGTCTACAGTTTTTATTCACAATTGGGGCTCAACACTGTAAAAATTTTACAGGAACCGAGTATAACTTCACGTTCACGATTACACCAGTAAATAAACAGATAAATATTCGTCTTTTTTTCGGGACTCTAAAGATTTTACAAATCTTTACCTAGAATAAGAAGGACTTTTTATTGTTGTTCGACAATAAAAGTTGGATTCCCAGTTTTGATTCTTCATAGGTAATCATGAGTAGTTTCGAATGTGTATGTCTCATGTACAGAGCTTCGTTCTTAATCGTGTGATATAAAAATGAAGTGATTATAAAAAGACTCTATATCCTCCATTAGAAATATTTTATAAACTCGAATGACCGTTCTCATCTTATATATAAGATCCTTAGGATTGACACACCAATATTTTATTAAATTTTCCATTGCAGATGTACAAAAGTGAGAAAAAAGCGTCAGAACTAGTAATCATGTCACGGTAATATTATCCCTCTTCAGGGAAATTTGAACAAAAACAAACCAACGACTCAACACAGAGAAAACACTGGTCACCTGACGCCGAACGGTCCCAGGAGACAGGTACCCTAAAGGATCCGTTCTTATGTCCTCACCTAACGGTAAAGGAAAAGGTCTTTTTCCCTCTTTCTAGTACCCTGGAAATTGAGTACCAACCTGGACACTGAGGACGTAACATCTGTCTAAGGAATGGTGACTCGGTGAACCCTTCGGGGAGAAATCTGATTCACAACTAGTTTATTAGTGATTTATACACACACACATAAGAATCCTCATATTCGTCCTTTTTTTACAAAAGATTAATTTATTGATATTTAATGTCTTAAAGTATGAAATTAGTTATAGGAGTAAAACAAGAGCTGATAAGAAAACTTGACACCACAACCTCTTCTGAGAACTCTCAGGGAACCCGATGTTCTTCTAGGTTGGTCAGGTAAGACTTCCTCTAGTCAGGACGCACAAGTAACCTTCCTGACTACGATTTCGACTTTGAGGTTATGAAACCGATGGAGTACAATTCTCAACTGAGTAACCTTTTCTGAGACTACGACCCTCCCTAACCCCCGTCCTCCTCTTCCCCTGCTGTCTCCCACTCTACCGATCTACCGTAGTGACTGAGCTACCTGTACTCAAACCCATCTGAGGTCTTCAACCACTACCTGTCCCTCCGGACCACACGACGCTAAGTACCCCAACGTTTCTCAACCTGTACTGACTCGCTAACTTGACTTGACTTGACTAAGTCATTTTTCCTTTCTTTGAAATTTTTTATAATAAAAGCATCTTTTATGGTAGAATGGGACATACACGTTTTTACTATCCAATTTTCACATAACGTACAGGACATCAGAACTTTTTATGTTCTATCACCGATTTTATATATATATATATTCGAATCTCTTTCATGTCACAACTATAAATCTATCTACGTCCCTTGAAAAAACCCCCTCCCCTCATCGAGAAAACTACTCTCGAGTTTTATTAGTAGGAATTCGACACCATGATAGGTGAGAAGGAGAGGGTAACTCACCGGAAGAAGTTTCGGCACGGGTGAAACCGACAGGACACACAGTAAACTTCACGTAAGAGTGATGGTAACAATCCCTGTTACCGACTACGTAATGGAGACGAATTTTTACTGTAAGAGTTTAGGAGAAGTAAAGTCAGGAACTTTAAAAACTCTACAATATGTGTAACTGAAACCGAGACTCTTTATACACAGTCACCCTTGTGAAAAAAAATTAATAATAATTTCGTTACACCATGTGGTGTGAATTTTATATTATGTAGTTGTGAATTGGGTTTTTCCACATCTTGAAACACCAAATTAACCTTCTAAAACTACAATTTGATGTCCTCAGACTACAGTTGAGATGAAGAATCACAACACGTTGGAACTCTTTAATGGATTGAGATAGATACAGAATAAAATTACTAGAGTTTTTTCTCCCCCCCAACACGTATTATGTTACTATCATATAGGAAAGATCTGACACCTTGTAGATAAGTTGATTTCAGGAAGTCCGTCGTACACCGTATCTCATCGTTCGATTTAAACGTTACCTTAATCATAAGTGCATATCGAAAAGAAGTGAAGCAACTCGTATTAAAATGTAATAAAAACGTACGTAAAACTTCCTAAAAATTGTTGTAGAAGACCTGATTTCATCGTTGCACCATATAATCTCTTCTTTTTGACCTGACACCTTATTTCTACATATCTTCTTTAAGACAGTAAGTACAGAATGTTGAATAAACTTAAACCGGTTGAATATAGTTGAGAGATCTAAAACAAAGGACAAGAAATGTCATTCTCAGTATTTGACTTTTCGTTAATACGAAAATCCCAAGATCGGGTTATTCTCTACTGACTACCTATTATTGTCTAATACTATACGGGTTTAATCTAATTTAGGTCTTAAGATGTACTGATAAAATATGATATACTGACATAAAGTCTTAAATCTCACAAGTTCTTCAGAACCTATTAGATTATAACGTAACCATCGAAATACATCGTGTGTCTAAAATGAATTATAATTTCAAGTCATCTTTGGGAATGGGTCTTTATGTAGCAATGGTAACATAATTAGACTATCTGATTACTTGACCCACTTTAGGGTGAAGAGGGGAGTAAACGAAGACAGAGTGACATTGTATACCCGACCTAACACGACACTCCATTAGATTGTGAGGCATTTCATGTATGTATGCACTAGGAGGTACAGGTGTCAGCGAGTGACTTCACAAAAGGAGTCCAAAGATCTCGACGAACGGTTTTCAATACAGGGGATGTACCCCTCATACTGGTCATTGACCGACTACATCCCTAGGTTTCCGAAACGAAAGACGGGGTCAAACCCCTGTTGAGACTTCCCCGGTAGGATCGTGGTGTCGATTAACATAGTCGACTCAGTAGAGAACGTTAGGATCACATCTCTCGAACGGAAGACGGAAGGATCCCCCACATAAAGGATCTTGTGAAGTGTTATTTTGAAGACTGGTCTGTATCGAACGTCTCTTGTGTTAGGGTCCGGATGGGATCAAACTTTTCAAAATCTCATCATTCCACCGAGTCTACCATTTCTTAGACGGACTTTACGTTCTATAGGTCCAACCCTACTGGGGACACTCTTCCTTTACCGTGGGGTGAGGTCATAAGAACGGACCTTTTAAGACACCTATCTCCTCGGATCGTCCGGCGTCAGGGTCCCTAGTGTTTCTCAGCCTGTACTGATTTACTGGTTGTGTCATTTAGTGCCTGGTTTGTGGATATAGAATGGGTAGTACCGTGTCATCCGTTACCCACTCAATTTTTATCTTGACGAAATTCTTAAAATAGTCCGGAAAGTCTTCAGTCTCGTGTGTAGTATCTTTCGGGTCCTTTCATATGGACGTAAGTTGTCGTTAACAAATGACACTTTAAACCTCTTTCTTTACAATATAACCAAAAGTTTTAATAAATTCATATATATCGACTATATTAAACACTAACCGATACTAAAAAATGTAAGACGTACAAACCTTTTAGAACATTTCACCTTTTTTTAAACAGATGTTTTGACAAAAGTTTACATTATTTGAAAGTACTTATGATTTAACTCATTAATTACTTCAACTGTATTATAACAATAAGTCTGTAAATTAATTTGTAAATAAGTAAAACTAAAACACCAAAAGAAAAAATAGAAGACCTCGGTTAGTACCTGGTGTCGGATGGTCCGAGGAGGCAGGTACCCTAAGAGGTCCGTTCTCATGACCTCACCCCACGGTAACGGAAGAGGCTGTAATTTAATATTTCTGAGTTTAAAACATACTACTAGAAACTTTTTAGAGTATCCGGTGACTTTTACAATTCCGGGAACTTATATAGACTTGTTTTTAGATTATATGTAAATATTTTCCGTTTTACACTTTAGAAGAAAAAGAGAAGAAAGATTCAATTTCGTCCAACGATGTAGGAGGTTATGAACGTTGTCTCGAGTAAGTTCGAACTTTCTTTTTTTGACTGTGTCCCGAACCACGTCCCGTATGGTATACTTGTGTGTTGACTGAGTTCAATTCGACGTAGAAAGAGAAAGTAAAAAGGTTTATTAAAGGGTAAAGGAAGTTGAAATAGAATAAGTACATTTGTATAGACACACAAATTGTTATCGGTTAGTGTACACCGATGAGGTCTCTACACTATAAAGTGTACCCAGGGGTCGATACCGACCAATTTTATCTTGTATCTATGTGGACAGATAAGTGTTTAGAAACACACTGTGACAGGAGATAATCAGAGTCTTTTGACAGAGAAATTTGATCAACAAACTTAGGGATATTTACATATCTCTTTTTTATCTAAGACGTCACACATACACACACAAGTTAGTTCGCGTCAATTGGTGGAGAATATAAGTAAAACGAGTTAGTATTCTAATGGTTTCAGTTGTCACCTTTTCTGAGTTATACAATCCTTTAATCCAGGTAGTTAAATCATTTTATACAGAAAGCGTTTATAAAAGAGGTTAAGACACCGGACAGAAGATTAAGAGAATTATAACAGAAAGTGTGTCTTCAAAAATTTAAATTACTTCAGGTTGAATAGTTAAAAATAAAAGTACCTAGTACAGAAACCGTAACATAGAAATTCTTTAGGGTAGTAATATGGGTTCCAGTAGATCCAAAAAAGGACAATAAAAGATCCTCACAATATAGAAACGTAAAACAAAACTCAGATGCTAGTAAAACTCAATTAAAAACAATTATCACATTACAGATACAGATCTAAGTGAAAAGGAGCGTACATCAATCAACAAGCCAACAAGGCCGTCATGAACAACTTCTACGATAGAAACGAGACCCGAAGGGACCACCGAGACTACCACTTATTAAAGGGACATTACGTCCTCTAGGTCCAAGTTAGGTACCCAGTCCTTCTAGGAGACTTCCTCTTTTACCGTTGGGTGAGGTCCTAAGAACGGACCCTTTAGGGTCCCTGTCTCCTCGGACCGTCCGATATCAAGTACCCCAGTGTTTCTCAGTCTGTCTTGACTCACTGATTCGTGTTGAAACGAGGTATCTCATCGAAAGAATACAGGAGGAAAGGTAGTATAAGACAAAGTAGATATAAGACCGAGTTAGAAACACATTTTATTTAACTTTTTCTTCATTACATGTGTTTCGGTTTCCACTGAGGTACACTATTAGATTGTGGTACAAAACTTCAAACTCAAGCCATTGGATCTTGATGGGTCGTCAAAATTTGGAAAAGGAATATTCTCATCGAAGGTTCACTTTTTAGATATCAGACCAAGATTAGACACTGTCACAATACAGACAAGGTTAGATCCCGTACACCCGTTCACTTTCTCGCTTACGTCTACATACATATACACACACGCCCATACCATGCACTACCACACACACACAGATGTATTCAATGTCTAAAAGGAAAGAACACTTTCAGAGTGGAAATGAGACTCTAGTATAGGTTCAAAACCACAATATCGAATAAAAAATTACTATTTTACTAATATATAAAAAACTACAAAAATTTTACGACGACGACGACGACGACGATTCAGCGAAGTCAGTACAGGTTGAGACACGCTGGGGTATCTACCGTCGGATGGTCCGAGGGACAGGGACCCTAAGAAGTTCGTTCTTGTGGTCTCACCCAACGGTAAAGGAAGAGGTCACGTACTTTCACTTCAGCGAGTTAGCACAGACTGAGTCGTTGGGGTACCTGACGTCGGGTGGTCCAAGGAGGCGGGTACCCTAAATTTTTACTATAATACAATTTGATTACCAACTTTTATGACACAAATAGGGGTTTTGTATAAAAATTTAATAGGACCACATACTTTAGTGTATAGACCCTTGACGACGGACTCCCTGTCAGTGAAGGATCGTATGTCGTGTCAACTTCTTCCCGACACTACGTCTTTATTCTGAGGTTTGTAACTTAGTAAAGATATACAATGTTTGTTCGTCCAACATTTGTGTCAAATGAGAGTTTACTGTCTTGATTTACGAGATTAAATCAAAAGATATCGTCTCATTGTTTAATAGTGTTAAATTGTGGAATTTTACTCTGTGTGAATAGAACGCCAAAGACACCCAGTTTTAAAGTTCAAACCGAACCGACCCAGGAAAGAAGTTTAGACTGTTTCAACGTTTTATAACCGAAATACAAAAGTAAACATCCGTATTACTCTTCTTAAACGAAGGTTCAAGTAAGTCTAACAACAGTCTTAAGTGTGGTAAAAATAGACACACTGTCTTCCGGGAGTGAATAACGACCAACATCCGATCTCTGGTTAGAGACTACGAGTTCTGGTGGACAGTAAGTGTTCCTGGCGGACTCATAGAACGGTGAACACGAAGGAGTCGGACTGACAAATGAGGTAGTCCAGGCGACCCTTTAAGAGAGAACAAGTCTCAGATTGAGTCCCTCCTGGATGAGGGAGAATTACAGAAAGGGGACTAATTCAGTTCGAAGAGTCCTATTGGAAGGAAAACTAATTGAGTTTTAAATAAACCTTTGATTCAATGTAAAGACATTGTAGAGACACCTCTTCCTTTACCGTTGGGTGAGGTCATAAGAACGGACCTCTTAGGGTCCCTGTCTCCTCGGACCACCCGACGGTAGATACCCCAGCGTTTCTCTACCTGTACTGACTTCATTGAATCGTCGTCGTCGTCGTTGTAGAGACATAGAAACGACATCAGCTTCTATTCCTCGTTCAGTGTACAGAACAGATGGGAATCCTCATCTCCTAGTATGGGTCACACTTGTCTTCCCTTCTCTCATCTACCCTTTTTCGGTACTCTCAGTGAGATTCCAGACAGGAGGAGTCTTTCCTAATTTATACAAAAGGGTTTTAAAAATTTCGACCGTAATTATCACATTTATGGTTTGTCGTCGTGATTCCATGAGACACTTCTTCCGACTCGCGGCTTCTTAACTACGAAAACTTGACACCACGACCTCTTCTGAGAACTCTCAGGGAACTTGACGTTCCTCTAAGTTGGTCAGGTAAGACTTCCTCTAGTCGGGACCCTAAAGAAACCTTCCTTACTACGATTCCGACTTTGAGGTCATGAAACCGGTGGAGTACGTTTCTCAACTGAGTAACCTTTTCTGAGACTACGACCCTTCCTAACCCCAGTCCTCCTCTTCCCCTGCTGTCTCCTACTCTGACGACCTACCGTAGTGCCTGAGCTACCTACACTCAGACTCACTTGAGGCCCTCAACCACTTCCTGTCCCTCCGGACCGCACGACGCTAAGTACCCCAGCGTTTCTCAGACTGTGCCGATTCGCTGACTTTACTTTCATGAAACTAAAGATCGAAATCACAGTGGTAAATAATCGACCAATTTGACATGACCAACAAACCGTGTAATGCTCAAAATGAATGTTTTATTTATGTTTAGAACTTGAATTGTACAGAACTTCACAGGTATCTTACGGTTTTACGTTATTAACATCCTAGAAATTACCTCAAAGTCAGTCTATCATCTTCTGCATACAGAGATATTGTCTAAAGGTTTCTAATTCATTTTCTCAGACCACGAAAATTCTCTAACGTTGATTAGTTTTTTTTTTTTTTTTGACATATCTCGTTCTACCCAAAACACAGGAAAAATTTTATATGTTTTACTTTAAATGGAAGTTGAGAATTGAAGAACGTAAATTACTGAAAACGTGAACCTATTACCACTGACCTAGTTGAACTTTAAAAATTTAGTAAATCTAGTCAAGTCAGTGAGTCAGCACAGACTGGGAAATGCTGGGGTACCTGACGTTATGTGGTCTGAAGTGACAGGTAGTGGTTGAGGGTATCGGACGAGTTTGAATTCAGGTAACTCAACCACTACGGTAGGTTGGTAGAGTAGGAGACAGTAGGGGAAGAGGAGGACGGAAGTTAGAAAGGGTCGTAGTCCCAGAAAGGGTTACTCAGTCAAGAAGTGTAGTCCATCGGTTTCGAACCTCGAAGTCGAAGTCGTAGTCAGGAAGGTTACTCATAAGTTCTGACTAAATAAAATACCGACTGACCGAACTAGAGGACCGTCATACATATGAATATTAGGTTCTTTTTACTCTTACTCATGTACATTATTAAATAATGTCACTATAAGGATATGGAGATACTCTCTTACTCTCTTTTTATTACACAATAAAGAACATCTTCGGGTCTTGGGAAGTACATTTTGACCGAAATACTTTTAGTGGAACTAAATCAAAAACTGTTCAACCGTAGAAACTTAACGTTTTTATCGAAGAGGGACACATTTAGATCTATTAGTTCACTGCTGTTTCGTCTTAGACCGATTAAATTCAGTTCTAAAGGAACACTTATTTATTTTACGACTCTCATTACGTTGAGTCGACCAGAGGATTCGAGACGACTATGAACTTTATGTACTGACTAAGGAGTTCCTGAAACAGGTACCTTCTTTATAGATCTCTTTGTATAACATTGTTTCACAACTAAATGAATTTTGACATAACAGACTGTCTATTAACCTTCTTTTACAAGAAAAAGAAAGAAAAGTAAAATAAATAACTAAATAAACCGGCGTAACACACCTTATACCCTAGATCGGGTGTTGAGTCCTAGTGTCGACACTGGGAACGTAACCCTCTCCCGAAGGGAGTCCGAGTCTCCATTTCTTAGACGGATGTTACGTCCTCCGGACCCAACATAAGAACATAGCCCTCGTGTCCCAGAATTACTAATCTGGTTGTCTTTTAAGGAAAATTTTTCACTATTATCAAAATCCCTACCTAAGAAAAATAGGTAACCATTTTATTATTCGATAGTGACTAGGAGTTCGATTAACACATTCGGAGTTCACTAATATGTCAGTGACCTACTAACTTAGACAGTGACGACCTCACTTGAGTATAAATATGACGACGAGAAGGTCACGAAGGTCGTCCTAGTCAACACCTATTTTTAACTCCAAAATATAATTTAATTCTCCACATGTGTAAAGAAAGTAGAAGTGTAAGATCGTGACAGAGACATTTGAGCTAACAGTTCAAAGTCTCTTCGACTCAGTCCATGATGTGATTAACGATGTTCTTCAATTTACTACCCGTAAATTACTTTCTTAACTATTGAAACGACCGAACTTCAGGAGCTTTTCTCCGAGATAGGTCGTTGGATCCCAACATTAAATTATCGATTCGAGAGTAGTATTGAAGAGAGCGAAATGCAAACACTGGTGACAAAGTAGTAATTTTGAAACTTTAGTTCGAATATAAAGAAGATTAGTTAAGATAAAGGAAATATTTATTATTGTGATAAAAGTAAATCATTTTTATTTATTAAACTTCTATAAAAAATAAATCGTTATCATAAATAAATCGTTATCATAAATTTACAGAATGATAAAATGGATTTCATCAAGAACCCTTAAATCTCAAGGTTGAACCCTTTTAAATAAATTCATATCATTATAAACATATTGAAGGAAATACAGAAGTATATGTGACAAATAATATTTTACTTTCGTATAAGAATTAAATAAAAATTCATTTACGAAAGATAAAAGGAAAAATATACATTTTTCAATAATATTTTGTTTTTATTCAGTAAAAATATAGAGGACTTCGATAAATTTTCATAAGTTTATCAAAGGGTATTTCTTTAAATAACATTTTATATTTAACGTTCTGTCTCTACTCTTTCAGAGTGACTTATGGGTTACTTATTAGTAAATGTCACTGTGGTTCATTCAATAATTTTATAACCTTCTATTTTTATAGTCTTTAAAATATTGTTTATACTCCACTACAGAATAACACTGAAACTAAACTTAATGGGACTATTACTAAAACTTATATAAAAGTGCATAGAGAACTGGTAGAGATACACAAGAAACCTTTTTACAAGTTTAGAAGACGAGTAAAAATTTAACCTAACAAACCCCCAAAAAACGGTAAGTCAAGTCAAGTCAAGTCGCCGAGTCAGTACAGGTTGAGAAACACTGGGGTACTTAGTGTCGTCGGTCCGGAGGGACAGGTAGTGGTTGAAGGTCTCAAATGGGTTTGAGTACAGGTAGTTCAGCCACTACGGTAGGTTGGTAGAGTAGGAGACAGCAGGGGAAGAGGAGGACGGGGGTTAGGGAGGGTCGTAGTCTCAGAAAAGGTTACTCAGTTGAGAAACGTACTCCACCGGTTTCATGACCTCAAAGTCGAAATCGTAGTCAGGGAGGTTACTTGTGCGTCCTGACTAGAGGAAATCTTACCTGACCAGCTTAGAGGAACGTCAAGTTCCCTGAGAGTTCTCGGAAGAGGTTGTGGTGTCAAGTTTTTGTAGTTAAGAAGTCGCGAGTCGAAAGAAGTGTCAGGTTGAGAGTGTAGGTATGTACTGGTGACCTTTTTGGTATCGGAACTGATCTACCTGGAAACAACCGTTTCATTACAGAGACGAAAAATTATACAATAGATCCAACCAGTATTGAAAGGAAGGTTCCTCATGCACAGAAAATTAAAGTACCGACGTTAGTGGTAGACGTCACTAAAACCCCGGGGTTTTTTATTTTAGACTGTGATGAAGGCGACAAAGGGGTAGATGAAGGGTACTTGACTACCCTGGTCTACGGTACTAGAAGCAAAAGACTTACAACTCGAAATTCGGTTGGAAAAGTGAGAGGAGAAAGTGAAAGTAGTTCTCCGAAAAATCAAGGAGAA
Organism: Capra ibex; assembly: GCA_006410555.1. NCBI lineage: Eukaryota > Metazoa > Chordata > Mammalia > Artiodactyla > Bovidae > Capra > Capra ibex. Next base: position 243,156 of record SJYO01053324.1, read on the forward strand.
GTGAAAGACGGTATTCCCACCACAGTAGACGTATAGATTCCAATAACTATAAAGAGGACTGTTAGAACTAAGGTCGAACACAAAGAAGGTCAGGTCGTAAAGAGTACTATATGAGACGTATATTCAATTTATTCGTCCCACTGTTATATGTCGGAACTACATAAAGAAAAAGATAAACCTTGGTCAGACAACAAGGTACAGGTCAAGATTGACAACAAAGGACTGGACGTATGTCAAAAGATTTCTCCGTCCAGTCCACCAGACCACAAGGGTAGAGAAAGTCTTTAAAGGTGTCAAATAACACTAGGTGTGTCAGTTTCCGAAACCGTATCAGTTATTTCGTCTTTATCTACAAAAAGACCTTGATTCAATACACTTAAGAAATATATAAAATCTATAATTGGAGAATGTAAAAGGTTCTTAAAAACAGGTTAAATCCAAAGGAAAAGTAAAACAAACACCGAAGAAAACGATATGTCTTCAAAAAACCATATTATAACACTACGAAAAAAATTAAAAACGAAAAAAACGAAAACAACGAAAACGAGACTCACAGCCTCAAAAAAAATTTTAGTACTGGTTCTGAATGTAGTTGTTCGAATAGTGGATACAAAAGTGGATCAAAATAACAAAGTCCAGAATACAAGTTCAGAAATTAAGTAAAACTCAATTAAAAACACATACCATATTCAGTCACCAGGGGTTGGAAAATCCATGGTCCTTTACTAAAGAGTCTTTTGTCAAAAAAGGTACCTGTCACCACCCTACCGAGTCTGTTTTTACATTCGTTATCCGTCGTTACCCCTCTCCGTCTACTTCGAAACGAGTGAACGGTCGAGTGGAGGACGACACACCTGACGAAGGATTGTCTAGCATTTGACCATGATCATACGTCGGATCTCGAGTCCCTGGGACCACACTGGATCACCAGTTCAAAGTAAGAAAACGATACTGTCAGGGTAAAAGGGTTATGATAAATAACTTTTGTAACAGGAAAAGAACCTCGTATAAGAATCGAGGAAAGTATTTAATTAACTGGTACATATAGATTCAAATAAAGATCCGAGAATTAAGAAAAGGGGACTAGATACATAGACAAAAATATAGTTACAGTATGACGAAATTAATGTTATCGAAACATACACACACACGTAGTCAAGTCAAGTCAACGAGTCAACACAGACAAAGAAACGTTGGGGTACCTGACGTCGTGTGGTCCTAAGGAACGGCTAGTGGTTGAGCGTCTCGAACGAGTTTAAGTACAGGTAGCTCAGCCACTTACGTAGGTTGGTAGAGTAGGAGACAACAGGGGAAGAGGAGGACGGAAGTCAGAAAGAGTCGTAATCCCAGAAAAGGTAACTTAGTCAAGAAACGTACTCCACCGGTTTCATAACCTCAAAGTCGAAGTCGTAGTCAGGAAGGTCACTTGTGAGTCCTGACTAAAGGAAATCTTACCTGACGACCTAGTGGAACGAGAGGTTCCCTGAGAGTTCTCAGAAGTGGGTGTGGTGTGAAGTTTTCGTAGTTAAGAACCGTGAGTCGAAAGAAATAACAGGTTAAGAGTGTAGGTATGAACTGATGACCCTTTCGGTATCGAAACTGATCCTGGAAACAACCGTTTCATTAGAGAGACGAAAACTTATACGATAGATCCAAACAGTATCGAAAAGAAGGTTCCTCGTTCGCAGAAAATTAAAGTACCAACATCAGTGGTAGATGTCACTAAAACCTCGGGTTCTTTTATTTCAGACAGTGACAAAGGTAACAAAAGGGTAGATAAATGGTACTTCACTACCCTGACCTACGGTACTAGAATCAAAAGACTTACAACTCAAAATTCGGTTGAAAAAGTGAGAGGAGAAAGTGAAAGTAGTTATATGTATGTATAAGAATATATTAAGTGTGGTAATAGTATACCTAATCAGTGACAAAAATTGGGATACTTGTTTATTCTTTTGACTCTATATCACTCCAATTTACTTAATATAGATATAGTCAATTACCTAAGGTTATCACTCTTGATGATCTTTTTGGAAAATCTTAAAAGGTCTATATAATCATATACTAAAGTACCTTCTCTTTCATACAGACACTCTACTCGTCAACACCAAATTTTGAACCCATGTTCGGTGATTGTAGAGTGAGGATTGACTTATAAGGAAAAGGAAAAAAGGTAGGATTGGACTTCGGGGTATTAAATAAAAATGAGTAAAACTCTACTCATTTAATTTAACATTAAGTCTATATCAGTGAGAAGACGAGTTGTGGAGAAGAGGTACGTAATTGGAGTGTAACGTAACCGTATTTTCTGTTACAGAAATACTACCAGATGTTCCGGAAAACCGATTCTAATTCACCACCGAGTCTGTCTTTCGCAGACAGATGTTACACCGTCTGGACCCAAGATAAGGACCCAACCCTTCAAGGGACCTCTTCCTTTGTCGTTGGGTGAGGTCATGAGAACGGATCTTTTAGGGTAGCTGCCTCCTCGGACCACAGGTGCCCCAGCGTTTCTCAACCTGTGTTGACTCACTGAAGTGTTCCAGGATGTCTTAATTAGAATATGTGGTCAGTGTGACTGGAGAAATGACAGAGAGTATTTTCAGTCCATGTCAGAGCGGAGGATGAGACGCGTGGCCGACAAGTCAGATGGAACTTGCACGAAGGGTGACTACAGTATCTAAAGGGAGGTGTCTTTGAAAAGTCAGAGAGAAGGTGAGAGTAAAAATTGTTCCAAATGTCACTAGAGAGATTTTAACTTAGGAAATGTGGTTCCGTAAGGGTAGGTGTAACAAGACGAAACAAAAATATTGTGATAATGAAGGATTGTGTACTAAATTAATTAAAGTAATTATAGAAATAATAGATAGAGACGGTTCATCTTAAAGGTAAGGTTGTTCCTTCACTGAAGACAATTCACATACATCCATATATGTACATGTGTGTGTACATATAGGTCAAGATCCTCTCACGGATAAGGAATCATTCACGAGTCACTTATAATCACGGTACTTATGAAGTCGGTGTTCAAGATTATATATTTTTTATTTAAACTCACACTTTGACTGTCAAGTCTCCTGTTAGTTTCTGAGGAGATGTCAATACATGTAAACATAATTTTGTACACTCTAACGTACCGTAATATAATCTAGAGATACGAATAATAGAACCTCTTCCGTTACCGTGGGGTGAGGTCATGAGAACGGACCTTTTAGGGTACCTTCCTTCTCGGACCACACGACGTCAGGTACCCCAGCGATTCTCAGCCTGTGTTGACTCGCCGAAGGGAAAGTGAAAAGTGAAAGTACATAACCTCTTCCTTTACCGTTGGGTGAGGTCGCAAGAACGGACCTCTTAGGGTCCCTGCCCCCTCGGACCACCCGACGGCTGATACCCCAGTGTGTCTCAACCTGTGTCGACTTCACTGTCGTCGTCGTACGAATAATAGGCCCAATTATTCGACACACGAGTAAAGTCACAATTAAAAAGGTTTGGGAGATAAGTATAGTGGAAGACTTGTGGTCTGATGTCAAGAAATTACTTGGTAATAATGGTAGCACTAAAAATCCTTAAACTGACTCACAGGTGTGACACGTTGAGGTGGGATTTGTCACGACAGTTTACTTTAATGTCTCAATTGTAATAAGTCAAAATCTCTCAGAGCCATTTAGAAATTCGTTTTGCTAACTCTACATAAACCACACCCCGTCAAAGACTTACATTGCTTGGGAAAAATGGAGAGTTACGACGTACGGTACAGGTAGTCACAGTCTGTCCTTATTGAACTGGAACTTTACAAATCAGGTCCACGGTACCTACTTGACTTATGCTAGTTAGTTTGTCGACTAACCTAGTAACACACTGTTAGTCAAGAGTTCTACTGGGCTCTTTCCGTAGTACCTTGTCACTTAAGAGACTGATGTATTTTATTTTGATATGCAAGGGAAAAAATTCTTTAGGACTACTGGATATATGTTTAATGATACGACATTATCTCACCAGACCTCGTTACGTCTACTATAAGTATAAAAATTAAGACGGTTTGAACCCTAGGAATTTTTATCTAAGTGTGTTATTTATCGTCATTGTTTATCCTGGGTGTACAACAAACTCCGGTGTCTACGACTCTTTTTACGTCTTCAGTAAAGAATACAGAATTTAAAACAAAATTCGGGTCACTACATTTAATAAAAAGACTTTATATTATATATTGTTAAACATATAATATTATATAATAATCATGTTTTACTTTGACTAAGTTTGTGAGTCGACTTAAAAAAACCATCGTCAACCGTAGAGTGAACATATAAAAACTTTTGGTACGGTGATAGTTATTTTCATTAATAAGATCCGAATTATTTTAGAAGATAACTTAATTAGACACAATTACCTATGTACATATACATACCGACTCAAGGAAGTGACAAGTGGACTTTGAGTGTTGTAACAATTAGTCGATACAACGAAGTCAGCACAGACTGAGATGTTGGGATACCTGAAAATCGGATGGTCCGAGGGGACAGGGACCCTAAGAGGTCCGTTCTTATGGCCTCACCCAACGGTACGGGAGAAGGTCCCCTAGAAGGGCTGATACCCTGGTTTGAGTACAGAGAATGTAGAGGACGTAACTGTCCACCCAAGAAATGGTGGTCACGGTGGACCCTTCGGAGAAGAGGAACATAATGACGTTTTGGGACAGTGTGTGCGGCACATGAGAGGTCACTGGACCTTTTTCACTAAATCTGATCCTTAGGAAGGTCTACACAAAATAACTAGATTAAGGTCACGTAGTAGAAAGGAAAACTGTACAGATTCATTTCAGTTCAGAACTTACATGATCATAAGTGATCTGTAGAAAGAGAATTTGTCAAGATCGGAATACGATATGAAAATTTTTACTAGGACCACACATAATTCAATAAGTTGTACGACCCAACAACAACAACAATTGAAAATAAAACATAACTCCATATCGGTTAATTGTCCGAAGGGTCCACCGTGACCACCATTTCTTGGGTGGACAGTTACGTCCTCTACACTCTATGTACCCACCAGGGACCCAACCCTTCTAGGGTACCTCCTCCCGTACCGTTGACGAGGTCATAAGAACGGACCTCTTAGGGTCCCTGTCTCCTCGGACCATCCGATGTCAGGTATCTCAACGTCTCAGTCTGTCCTGACTTCGTTGAATCGTATCGACTAATTGTTACAACGTTCAAAGTCCACTTGTCACTTCCCTGAGTCAGTATGTATTTGGACAGAGGTAAGAGAGGGTTTAAGGAGGGGGAGCGGGGGTAGGTCCGACTCAAGATACATGATATGTCATCCAGTAGCAACTATACATAAAATTTATGTTGTCACTACAAAAACTCGGGATAGTAAACGATTCGAAACGAGAGTCGTGATTTGTAAGGTGTCATTCGTTCTGTCGGATTTGAGATAAACTCTTCCATTAAAAAAAAAAATTACCTCTTTTTCTATGTCTAATACCACTCAACCCCCTCTATTTATACTACTACGCGACCCCATTAACCCTTCCGAAAAGAGTTTAGGGCTCAATGGTAGTTTCGATTTAAGTGAAATAAAATACCCTCATTCGTAAAGTCACTTTCATCTTCGAATTGAGGATTGGTGGTAAGAAGATAAATGAAAGTTTTTGTTAAAGAATGGAAGAACTCATACTTCTTAGTGTGACTTATTATCTTAATGTCTTACGACTTCGACCTTCGATGACGGTTCAAGTACATTATAGATCAAGTTGGAGTAAAATTTGTATTCCATGGTCTACGAGTCTCTGTACTTCTCAAAATATTTTTAAATGGGACCAACCTTCATCTCGGCATTGTTTGTGACCTCAGAGGACTCAAGATCAACTCACAAGAGACATGTGAAGAGAGAGTATCCTGTATGTCAATTCCTACCGTAAGGTAACTATCCCTTCGGGTTCTATAGGATGGGTTATTTATATTCTGAGTCCTAGTGGTCCATTATGGGTTTCGGTAACATCATAGTGTAAAGAAACTGTGTAATGGAAACGAGGTTGTTTAAGTTTACGAAAGACCGTTCAATAGTGTAAATAAGAATTTTATAAGAACACTCTATTGGTCTTCAGAAAATTAAGACTTCAAAATATCAAATTACCCTAACCCTTTATTCAGTATAGTCAAGTCAAGTCAGCGAGTCAGCACAGGCTGAGAAACGCTGGGGTACTTAGCGTCGTACGGTCCGGAGGGACAGGTAGTGGTTGAGGGCCTCAAGTGAGTCTGAGTGCAGGTAGCTCAGTCACTACGGTAGATCGGTAGAGTAGGAGACAGCAGGGGAAGAGGAGGACGAGGATTAGGGAGGGTCGTAGTCTCAGAAAAGGTTACTCAGTCACCACGGATAATTTTAGTTCAGTCCTTCAAGTAAGACTCATTTCCGTCTTTAGTTTACTATCTATATTCGTCAGCACACTATAAACGTGTCATCGTACTGTAAAATTTAGTGAATGCGACACAAGTGATAACCGTAATAAGTAGGTGACTTTGTGTATAAGTCGGAACGGAAGATTTACTCGGTTTATAACCTGGAGTAAAAAAGATCGTATCAATCTACTATCTATCTATAAGTTGTCTATCTGTTACAGTCAACAGGAAAATTCTACCTCAAAGACCCTCGTTTCTCTTTCTGACACTATTAATTGTTCTTAACTCTTTGTATATAGGTTTAGTACTTTTTATTATTAGGTAAATAAGATAGTGAATGTTTCATACATCTATTTAAGATACACCATAAATACGTAATAGTCAACAAATTATAAAAAAAGTAGAGGGGTTTAATAATTTTATTCCCAGTTTCACACAAAACTGTACATTAGATGGATCATAGAAAACACTAAACCAATCTAAAACAAGTTTGATACACACAAAGACACACACAAAATATGTATATATATGCTTGTTTTGCTCACCTCTACTACCTTAAGACCAACTCGCTAAAGTTTAAGATTTTCTACTACGACACTTTCACGACGTGAGTTATACGGTCGTTTAAACCTTTTGAGTCGTCACCGGTGTCTTGACCTTTTCCAGTCAAAAATAAGGTTAGGGTTGCTTTTTGTTACGGTTTCTTACGAGTTTGATGACGTGTTAAGGTGAGTAGAGTGTGAGATCGTTTCATTACGAGTTTTAAGAGGTTCGGTCCGAAGTTATCATATGCTTGGTACTTGAAGACCTACAAGTGCGACCAAAATCTTTTCCGTCTCCTTGGTCTCTAGTTTAACGGTTATAGACAACCTAGTACCTTTTTCGTTCTGTCAAGGTCTTTTTGTAGATAAAGACGAAATAACTGATACGGTTTCGGAACCTGTCACACCTAGTGGAGTTTGACACCTTTTAAGACTTTCTCTACCCTTATGGTCTGGTGGACTGGACGGAGAACCTTTTAGACATACGTCCAGTCCTTCGTTGTCAATTTTGACATGTACCTTGTTATCTGACCAAGGTTTATCTCTTTGTTCATGAAACTCCGACATATAACAGTCAGACGAATAATTTTCATATAACGACCCGACCTACTTCGTCTTCGATCTTAGTTCTAACGGCCCTCTTTATAGTTGTTGGAGTCTATACGTCTACTGTGGTGGGAATACCGTCTTTCACTTCTCCTTGATTTTTCGGAGAACTACTTTCACTTTTTCCTCTTCTTTTTCAACCGAATTTTTCGAGTTGTAAGTCTTTTCATTCTACTATCGTAGACCAGGGTAGTGAAGTACCGTTTATCTACCCCTTTGTCACCTTTGTCACAGTCTGAAATAAAACCCCCCGAAGTTTTAGTGACGTCTACCACTAACGCCGGTACTTTAATTTTCTGTGAATGAGGAACCTTCCGTTCAATACTGGTTGGATCTATCGTATAACTTTTCGTCTCTATAATGAAACGGTTGTTTCCAGGTAGATCAGTTCCGATACCAAAAGGGTCACCAGTACATACCAACACTCTCAACCCGGCACTTCTTTCGACTCATGACTTCTTAACTACGAAAACTTCATACCACAACATCTTTTCTGAGAACTCTCAGGGAACCGGACGTTCCTCTAGGTTGGTGAGGTAGGATTTCCTCTAGTCAGGACCCACAAGTGACCTTCCTGACTACAACTTCGACTTTGAGGTTATGAAACCGGTGGAGTACGTTTCTCGGTTGAATAAACTTTTCGGGGACTACGATCCTTACTAACTCCCGTCCTCCTCTTCCCCTACTGTCTCCTACTCTACCAACCTACCGTAGTGACTGAGTTACCTGTAAACAAACTCATTTGAGGTCCTCAACCACTACCTGTCCCTCCGGACCGTACGACGTCAGGTACCCCGACGTTTCTCAACCTGTGTTGATTCACTGACTTGACGTGTATATATATACGTGTACGTATATATACGAAGGGACCATCGAGTCGAATATTTCTCAGACAGACGTTACGTCCTCTGGGTCAAGTTAAGGACCTGAACCTTCAAGGGGACCTCTTCCCCATCCGATGGGTGAGGTCATAAGAACCTGAAGGGATCACCGAGTCTACCATTTCTTAAGTGGTCGTTACACCCTCTGGACCCAAACTAGGGACCCAACCCTTCTAGGGGACCTTCTCCCGTACCGGTGGGTGAGGTCATAAGAACGGACCTTTTAGAGGTACCTGTCTCCTCGGACCACCCGATAAGGAACTCCAGAGGTTCACAGTCTGTACTGACCCGCTGATTCGTGTCATGTTGTGTGTGTGTGTGTGTGTGTGTGTGTGTGTGTGTACATCTTAAAAGACGATGATTGAACTTGGAGTCGATATTTTTAAACTTTGGATCATCTTTTCTTTCCTGACCTTGTGATCCCTGACCTCAACTAAAAACGTTTTACAGTGACCTATCCCTTTTGTATAACATTATTACGAACCAAACAATAACAAAGTAGAAGTCTCCGTAGAGAGACAAAGACGAGGACGTCGACTAGGAGTCACAGGTATAGGGAGTTTCGTCACCCCAAACCACACAAAAGAAACTTGAACGGTCCTTAAAACAAACTTCCCCTAATAAACTCGAACTGTTGACTCTCGTTAGGACGGAACAGATGTCCTCCTCTCCTCTCGACAAATAAACTGGTCGACTCTCTTAACACGTGTCTCCGTCTGGACGATCACAGTAACCCAGGGTTCCGGGAGTCATCCTATGTCTTGTTGTCGACAAACTTTTTCACTTGTCTAGTCTCCTAAAAGTAAATTATTTAACCACGAGACGAAAATAATTATAAAAATTACCTCGGACCGAAGTAGGACAGGACGACACTGGGAATAGATGTAAAATCACCACCAGTTCGACTGGTTTTTCAACTCGGTGACTACTTGTCGGAACCCGAAGAATCTTTATAATCGTCCGGACCCGATAGACACCCACTTTTCCTTCGTCTATGGATCTCATCGACGAGACTTCTCAATATTGTATACGTCATCAATAAAACAAAACAAAAAAATACTCGGGAGTAAAAGTAAAAAAATTTATTCAGTTCTAAGATTTTAGATTCCAAGTCAAGTCAACGAGTCAGTATAGACTGAGAAACATTGGGGTACCTGACATCGTACGGTCCGGAGGGATAGGTATGGTTGAGGACCTCAAATGAGTTTAAGTACAGGTAAGTCAGTCACTACGGTAGGTTGGTAGAGTAGGAGACAACAGGGGAAGAGGAGAGCGGAAGTTAGAAAGGGTCGTAGTCCCAGAAAAGTTTACTCAGTCAAGAAGTGTAGTCCACCGGTTTCATAAGTTGTAGTCAGGAAGGTTACTTATAAGTCCTGACTAAAAGAAATCCTACGTGACCAACCTAGAGGAACGTCAGGTTCCCTGAGAGTCTCAGAAGTGGTTGTGGTGTCAAGTTTTCGTAGTTAAGAAACCACGAGTCGAAAGAAGTGTCAGGTTGAGAGTGTAGGTATGTACGGGTGACCTTTTTGGTATCGGAACCGATCTACCTGGTAACAACCGTTTCATAACAGAGACGAAAAATTATAAGACAGATCTAACAAGTATTGAAAAGAAGGTTCTTCATCTTCAGAAAATTAAAGTACCGACGTCAGTGGTAGACGTCACTAAAACCTCGGGTTTTGTTATTTCAGACTGTGACACAGGTGACAAAGAGGTAGATAAAGGGTACTTCACTACCCTGACCTACGGCATTAGTAACAAAAGACTTACAACTCGGAATTTGGTTGAAAAATTGAGAGGAGATTTAGAGGAGATTTAGATTTTAGATTCCAATGTTCAGGTGTTTTCCAATAAAGAACACTATCTTTACCCTTTAACGTAAACTTTAAATAGTGTAACATTCTTCTTTACGCGACAGTTTTTAGGGTAAGTGTACAAGGAAAAAAAATGAATTGTAAAAAACAACAACAACTTCATATTGTGTATATCTCTTCACGTGTTTTGTTTAAATGTCGACTTCCGTAAAAATACTTCACTTACGAGATATAGTAGTGGTAGGATCAGTTCTCTATCCTGTATCGGAGATAGGACTCTCGGAAAGAAACCAAGAGAAAGTCAATACTGAGAAGGGGAAGGAAGGATTTTTACAAGTGACGGTACTGAAGAATGTCCTCTGAAGGTTATCTGAACTAAATCTCGAAATGTAGTTCATATTGTACTTGAAATTATTTATACACGTAACAAAACACAAACCTAAGAAAAAGTTGTAAACACTCTAAAATGTAAAAACGTTAATCGACATCAAAGATTAAAAATAACGACTTATGCGAAAGTAACATCTTTATAACACACTAAACTAAAAAGATAACATAATAAATAACTATTCGTGTAATCAACAAGGTATATCAGTAGTTGTATATTTGTACACTATACAGTCACTAAAATTAAAATCGGTAGTATGACTCATTGTAATAGAGACACTAAAGAGAATCATGACCTTGACTCATAGAGAAGTGTACAAATAGTTGATAAACCTATGGGAGAAAATTACCAGGTAAGTTTATAGAACGGGGAAAAAATAAGAGGGACGACCTGACTACCAGAAAAAAAACTTACTAACGATTCTCCGGACAAATGACACAAACATCGTACATAACTTTCATAGAAGAGGTTCGGAACATTGAAAGGAAAATTGAAAGAATTGAAACAGGTCACTTCTTCAAGTATTATAAGTCAAGTCAAGTCAAGTCAGTGAGTCAGTACAGACTGAGAGACGTTGGGGTACTTGACGTCGTACGGTACGGAGGGACAGGTAGTGGTTGAGGACCTCAAGTGGGTTTGGGTACACGCAGCTCAACCACTACGGTAGGTCGGTTGAGTAGGAGACAGTAGGGGAAGAGGAGGACGGGGGTTAGGGAGGGTCTTAGTCCCAGAAAAGGTTACTCAGTCGAGAAATGTACTCCACCGGTTTCATAACCTCAAAGTCGGAGTCGTAGTCAGGAAGGTTACTTGTGGGTCCTGACCAGAGGAAATCCTCCTTGACCAACCTAGAGGAACGTCAGGTGTCCTGAGAGTTCTCAGAAGAGGTTGTGGTGTCAAGTTTTCGTGGTTAAGAAGCCACGAGTCGAAAGAAGTGTCAGGTTGAGAGTGTAGGTATGTGCTGGTGACCTTTTTAGTATCGGAACTGATCTACCTGGAAACAACCGTTCAATAATAGAGACGAAAACTTATACGATAGATCCAGCCAGTATTGAAAGGAAGGTTCCTCATTCGTAGAAAATTAAAGTACCGACGTTAGTGGTAGACGTCACTAAAACCTCGGGGGTTTTTATCAGACTGTGACAAAGGTGACAAAGGGGTAGATAAAGTGTACTTCACTACCCTGATCTACGGTACTAAGCAAAAGACTTACAACTCGAAATTCGGTTGGAAAAGTGAGAGGAGAAAGTGAAAGTAGTTCTCCGAAAAATCAAGGAACGGGTCGGTATTCCCACCACAGTAGACGTATAGACTCCAATAACTATAAAGAGGACCGTTAGAACTAAGGTCGAACACGAAGAAGGTCGGGTCGCAAAGAGTACTACATGAGACGTATCTTCAATTTATTCGTCCCACTGTTATTTGTCGGAACTGCATGAGGAAAAGGATAAACCTTGATCAGACAACAAGGTACAGGTCAAGATTGACAACGAAGGACTGGACGTATATCCAAAGAGTTCTCCGTCCAGTCCACGAGACCATAAGGGTAGAGAAAGTCTTAAAAGGTGTCAAATAACACTAGGTGATTGTAGATTAAATATACTTTGATAATACACAAACATAAAAATACATAGAAAATAGGTGAAGATATCCTAAATATATAAAATTCAGATACTTTAAAAAGGACATGAGGTTCTAATACGTTAATAAGATTATGTAATAAAACTACCAAATAAAATGGAAATTATAACACTGTGTTAAAAAAAAAAAACCTTTTCTAACAAAATACTACACTCATCCTCAGTTTACTTAAATAATGTTTCTATAAAGAAAAAGGTGACAAGACGACACGTGGAAAAGTATTTAGGTCATAGATATAGACGTACCTAGAGATTGTTCGAAGACTAACGAAGTAACGAGTTAAAAAGGTAGGTACTTTGTTATAATCAAAATTAATCACATCAAAGTTTGAGTGTGAACTATAGACTAACTCTTTCAGGAGGGGTAGTAATAATAAGTTCTTATAAAAACGATAGGAATAGGGTAACTAAAGGTATATTTAAAATTTCAGTTGAACAGTTCAAGATTGTTATTTGTGTTTATTTATTTAGACAAAATAAAATAACCTGAACGTAATTTGAATATGTTGCTAAACTTCTCTCAACCGTAGAAATGTTGTAACTTAGAAGTTTAAGTGTTCGCATATATGAGGAAGAAAATAAATTATTAATAAAGATGAAATATATATCTCTAGGTTATAAAAATAACTTAAATAAAGTAAATATTAACAAAAAGATTTATAAAAGAAGTAATAAAGTAATGGATAGAAATCTTTATTAAAAACATATAACGGGAACATAGGTTCTTTCAATGTAAGTAAATACTTCACTATAAAGTAGAGACATGTATGTTTTATTGTGGTCTGAGAAGACAAATTGAATGACAAAAAAGGATGAGGTAATAATAGTAATTGAAAGTTGAAAAAAAAGATTGTATATGAAAATTCCTGTGTCAATAAAAAAAAATACAAGGGTTCTTACCAAAATCGAAGTAGACTGTTCAAATTGTACCACATAAAAATAATAGTAACTATTTACACAAGTAACTCACCAAAAAAAAAACAAACAAACAAAAAATCACAATAAGAAATATGGGGGACCTCTTCCGTTACCGTTGGCTGAGGTCCTGAGAAAGGACCTTTTAGGACCTCCTCGGACCATCAAATGTCAGATGTCCCAGTATATTTTTCCGATAAAGAAAGGAAGAAGGAAAAGAGAATAACTAAAGATTGACTTGAATCACACAGATCTCGAAGAGTAAAGACTGATATGGGTATAGTACTAGGTCGGAGGTGGGACTGAGAAGAGTAGGGAAGATTTTGGAGAGTGACCGGAGAATTCGAGACTCCGAAAAAGACGTCAATAAATAAAGAGTAGACCGAACTCGGACTAATACCAAACAAAGAACTGGAACAACCCACAAATGGATGACACTCGTCAAGTATAATGAAATCGAGACTGATCACTTTTGTATTAGTTGTCTTTTAACCCAATTTCTAAATTACTTGTACCAGGGTGGGTAGTCTTGTTCTGTGTCAAAGGGCGAGTCAGAGAAGGTAGTCCTTCTAAGGTATTCGAATAGGTAGTCTCCTACCTATGGGTAGTCTGTCTTACTTTTGGTGTTAGTGTCTTTTGACTGGTTTGACTAGTGTACCTGGTGTCGGAACAGATTGAGTTACTTTGGTACTTGATACAGTACATCCCGGTTGGTTCTACTTGCTCAACCTCTCAAGACTATTTCGCACCAGGTGACCTCTTCCCTTACTGTTTGGTGAAGTCATAAGAACGGAACTCTTGTGGTACTTGTCGTACTTTTCCGTTTTACTATCCTACGACTTTCTATTTGAGGGGTCCAACCATCTACGGGTTATACGATGACCTCTAGTCACCTCTTTATTGAGGGGTTTCTTACTTCTCTACCTTGGTTTCGTTTTTGTTGTGGATCAACACCAACACTGTCCGCTACCTTCATTTCAGACTACAACATTTCTCGTTATAACGTATTCTTGGACTTTACAATCCAGGTACTTAGTTCCGTTTCACCTTCACCGGTTTGTCCTCTCCTTTCTCACTTGTAGTTGTAAAATCCTTAGTCACTTGATTTTTCCTGAACTTACCCACTTGAATTGAGTCTACTCGTAATATAGATGATGACACCCGTTCTTAGGAAATCTTCTTTACCTCATCGGTAATCTCAGTTGCTTTCTCAGGTTTTACGTCATGAAACTACGTTAGAGTTTTTGCTGTCTTACTAGAGACAAGTAAAGGTTCCGCTTGGTAAGTTATAATGTCATTAGGTTCAGATAGGGGACTGGGTATTACGACTTCTTCGCCTTCAACTTACCAAGATACTTTTCGAAGTTCTGTAAGATCTTGATTGTGGGTTTTATCTACAGGAAAAGTGATGTCGTCTGTTTTTATCCTTCAGTTCTCTATTGACCTCATTACCCGTTTAAACCGGAACCTCATGTTTTGTTTCGTCCAGTTTCCTATTGTCTCAAAACGGTTTCCTTGTGTGACCAGTATCGTTTGTGGGAGAAGGTTGTTGTGTTCTCTTCTGAGATGTGTACCTGTAGTGGTCTACCAGTTATGGTTTTAGTCTATCTAATATAAGAAACGTCGGTTCCTACCTCTTCGAGATATGTCGGTCGTTTTTCTTCTGGTCCTCGACTGACACCGTGTCGAGTACTTAAGGAATAACGGTTTAAGTCTGAAGTTAACTTCTTTCATCCTTTTTCGTTATCTGGTTAGACCATACTGGATTTAGTTAGGTTATGTTAATATGTCACCTTCACTCTTTATTTAAGTTCCCACCTTCTTGATACCCACCTCCAAGTACTGTAACATGTTCTCCGTCGTTAGTTGTGGTAGGGGTTCTTTTTATTTACGTTTTTCTGTTTTACCAACAGACTCCTCTAGAATGTTTATCGACTCTTTTCTTCTCTTCACTTTCCGTTTCCTCTTTTCCTTTCTATATGGGAAAACTTACGTCTCAAGGTTTCTTATCGTTCCTCTCTATTCTTCCGGAAGGAGTCACTAGTCACGTTTCTTTATCTATCTTTTTTATCTTACCCTTTCTGACCTCTAGAGAAGTTCTTTTAATCTCGATTGTTCCCTTATAAAGTATGTTTCTACCTGTGTTATTTCCTGTTTTTAACATACCTGGATTGTTCGTCTTTTATAATTCTTCTCCACCGTTCTTTTGTGTCTTCTTGATATGTTTTTTTCTAGAAGTACTGGGTCTATTGGTGCTACCACATTAGTGAGTGGATCTCGGTCTGTAGGACTTTACACTTCAGTTCGTCCGGAATCCTTCGTAGTGATGTTTGTTTCGATCACCTCCAATACCTTAAGGTCAACTCGATAAAGTTTAGGATTTTCTACTACGACACTTTCACGACGTGAGTTATACGGTCGTTTAAACCTTTTGAGTCGTCACCGGTGTCCTGACCTTTTCTAGGTCAAAAGTAAGGTTAGGGTTTCGTTACGTTTCTTAAAAGTTTACGGTTTCTTACAAGTTTGATGGTGTGTTAACGTGAGTAGAGTGTGCGATCGTTTCATTACGAGTTTTAAGAGGTTCGCTCTGAAGTTGACATGTATAGGGTATTTAAAGGTCTATAAGGTCGACCTAAATCTTTTCCGTCTCCTTGGTCTCTAGTTTAACGGTTGTAGGAAACCTAGTAGCTTTTTCGTGCTCTCAAGGTCTTTTCATAGATGAAGACGAAATAACTGATACGGTTTCTGAACCTGACACACCCAGTGTCGTTTGACACGCTTTAACAATTTCTCTACCCTTATGTTCTGGTGAACTAGACGGAGAACTCTTTAGACATGTGTCCAGTCCTTCGTTGTCAATCTTGACCTGTACCTTGTTGTTTGAACAAGGTTTAGTCCTTTCCTCATGTAGTTCCGACATATAACAGTAGGACGAATAAATTGAATATACGTTAATGTAGTACTCTTTACGACCCGACCTACTTCGTGTTCGACTCGTAGTTTCTTAACTACGAAAACTTGACACCACAACCTCTTATGAGAACTCTCAGGGAACCTGACGTTCCTCTAGTTTGGTCAATTAGGATTTCCTTTAGTCAGAACTTATAAGTAACCTTCAAGACTACGACTTCCACTTTGAAACCGGTGGACTACGTTTCTCGACTGAGTAACCTTTTCTGACTACGATCCTTTCTAACTTCCACCCTCCTCTTCCCTTGTTGTCTCCTACTCTAAAAACCTACCGTAGTGGTTGAGTTACCTGTACTCAAACTCATCCGAGATCCCCAACCACTACCTGTCCCTTCGTACCGTAAGACGTACCGCAGTGTTTCTCAGCCTGCTGACTCACTGACTTGACCTGACTCACTTTTGTATGGAAAACTAAAGATTGGAGTCGACGACGACGACGACGACGACGACGACGACGACGCAGTGAAGTCGGCACAGACTGAGACACGCTGGGGTATCTGTCGTCGGGCGGTCCGAGGGGGTAGGCACCCTAAGAGGTCCGCTCTTATGACCGCACCCAAAGGTAAAGGAAGAGGTTACGTACTTTCGCTTTTCACTTTCACTTCAGCGAATCGGTACAGGCTGAGGATCGCTGGGGTACCTGACGTCGGATGGTCCGAGGAGGTAGGTACCCTAAGAGGTCCGTTCTCATGACCTCATCCCACGGTAACGGAAGAGGTGATTGGAGTCGACCTAGGAGTCTTGAGGGGTGGTGGGAAAGACAAGAGAAGATCATAAAAGTAGGTACAACATACTGAGTGTCAGTGATAAAGTTTGGTACTGATGTTCCTCTAGGTTCGTCAGACAAGATTTCCTCTAGTCAGTTTTTTACCCGGTTTCTTGATTTATCTGTAAAGAGGTTTCTTCTGTATGCCTACCGATTGTTTGTGTACTTTTCTACGAGTTGTAGTGAGTAATAATCTCTTTACGTTTAGTTTTGGTGTTACTCCATGGTGAAGTGTGGTCAGTCTTACCGACGCTAGGTTTTTAGACGTTCGTTATTTACGACCTCTCCCACACCTCTTTTCCCTTGGGAGGATGTGACAACCACCCTTACGTTTGATCATGTCGGTGATACCTCTTGTCACACCTCTAAGGAATTTTTTAACGTTTATCTTGATGGAATACTGGGTCGTTAGGGTGACGACCCGTATGTGTGGCTCCTTTGGTCTTAACTTTCTCTGTGTACATGGGGTTACAAGTAGCGTCGTGACAAATATTATCGGTCCTGTACCTTTGTTGGATCTACAGGTAGTCGTCTACTTACCTATTCTTTCGACACCATGTATATGTGTTACCTCATAATGAGTCGGCAATTTTTCTTAAGTAAACTTAGTCAAGACTACTCTACCTACTTTGACCTCGGCTAATATGTCTCACTTCATTCGGTCTTTCTTTTTGTGGTTATGTCATATGATTGTGTATATATACCTTAAATCCTTCTACCGTTACTGCTGGGACATACGTTCTGTCCTTTTCTCTGTGTCTACACATATTGCCTGAAAACCTGAGTCTCCCTCTCCCTCTCCCACCCTACTAAACCCTCTTACTGTAAGATTGTACATATGATAGTACATTCTTAACTTAGCGGTCAGATACAGACTACGTCCTATGTCGTACGAACCTCGACCACGTACCCCTACTGGGTCTCTCTACAATACCCCTCCCTCCACCCTCCCCCCAAGTACAAACCCTTACGTACATTCTTAATTTCTAAAATTTTAAATTTTTTATTTTTTTATTTATTTTAAAAATTTTTTTTTTTTTTTTTTCCTCTAGTCAGGACCCACAAGTAACGTTCCTGACTACGATTTCGACTTTGAGGTTATGAAACCGGTGGAGTACGTTTCTCAACTGAGTGACCTTTTCTGACTACGACCCTCCCTAACCCCCGTTCTCCTCTTCCCCTGCTGTCTCCTACCCTACGACCTACCGTAGTGGATGAGCTACCTGTACTCAAACTCACTTGAGACCCTGAACCACTACCTGTCCCTCCAGACCGTACGACGCTAAGTACCCCAGCGTCTCAGCCTGTACTGACTCGTTGACTTGACTTGACTTGATTGTGAGTCCTTGTGGTTCAAAAGGAGGTAGAGAAGAGGAAGTGGCATCGAGTCAGTCAAGTTAGAGGAGGTCGTGGTGTCAAGTTTTCGTAGTTAAGAGTCGTGAGTCGAAAGAAATATCAGGTTGAACTGATGGTAGGTATGAACTGATGGTCTCTTTGATCCCGAAACTGATCTGTCTGGAAACAACCAATTTATTACAGAGACGGAAAATTATACCACAGATCCAACCAGTATCCAAAAGAAGGTTCCTCTTCAGTAGAAAATTAAAGTACCGACAGAAGTGGTAGATGTCACTAAAACCTCGGGTCTTCTTATTTCAGACAGTGACAAAGGTAACAAAGGAGTAGATAAACGGTATTTCACCACCCTGGTCTACGATACTAGAATTAAAGTACTTACAACTCAAAATTCGGTTGAAAAAGTGAGAGTAGAAAACGAAAGTAGTTCTCCGAGAAAGTGAAAAACGGTGTACCCATCACAGTAGACGCATAGACTCCAATAACTATAAAGAGGACTATTAGAAATAAGCTCGAACACGAAGTTGGTCGGATCGTAAAACGTATTACACGAGACGTATATGTAATGTGTTCGTCCCACTGTCATATGTCGGAAGTGGTATTCTGGATGAGAAATGAGTCTATTGTCAAGAGACCAGGTCCAAGGTGGTTCAGGAGAGATAAGGTCTACTTGTAAAAACTCGTTAATGTTACAGAAGGATGATATTTATATAATACATAGGAAGGAAACAGAGAGGAGGAAACAAGACAGAAGTCTCCTTCGTCAGAGAAAAGAAAAGGTTTCGATTGTAGTGACAGTCGGCAAGGAAATACTGAACGGAAAAGGGTTAAGGAGAAACTGAGAGAAAGGACAACGAATTTCCTTGTGGGGAATATTATAAGGAGACTGAGTGTCATAATGTCTCTTTAATAGAAGATTCGATAGGAATGTCCTCTTAACTTGTCAGGTTAAGTTTAAATATGGTTAACCTTGACTTCGGCTAATAGTCACGAGGAACTTATGAAATATCTGGCAACGTAACGTATCTTGTAACGAAATAAGATTAAATGAGGAGAATCAACTACCCACTTCACCACTGAGGTAGTATTCGTATTACGATTTTTTTTTTATCAATACTTACATTCGGAAGTGACGAGGAAATATAAGACAAGAGTCATAATTTTATAAACAAATTGAAAATTACAAAAAGAAAGGTTTGTACCATTTCATCTACTATGTACAAATTCCTCGAGATCCTTAAAGAAAAAAAGAATATTAAAACAAAATCCAATAAGAAACATTTAAAATCCCTTAAATTTAGAAACATTTACAATCGTTTAAACTGTTATTTCCTTCTACACTTATCTTAGATGAATAAAACGGAATTCTTACGTCGAATACAATAAAAAATATTTAAAAAACAGGGGTTATTACAGAACGAATCCGATTATAAATTTTAACAAAAAGTAAGAAATGTAGGTAATACTAATTAATATCCCTTATACATGAGTATTCGTACAAACCACATGACCTTTCCAACCTTAATTCGTATATGGGATACTTGTTATACCATATTGTATCCTAATCCTTAAAGTGACTACAAGAGGTATAAGGGTCGTCGAAGTTAGTGGTAGTATGGACAGTCTACAATAAACTGTCACCGATATATAGGAAAAATACACCTTTATGAACTGGTCTGTAATAATACCATTACCAGTCTATATATAATACCAATCTATATGGGTTGTTGAAAGATAAAATTAGGAAAAGTAAGTAGTGAATGGTTTTAGGGAATCCTTCAAACTAAGAATTAGAACTTAGATTTTAAAGTCCGAAGTAAACACAGGATCATCTCAGATTTACGTAAAATTGTACATCAAAAGTTTCTCTTTAGGTAAATTTGACAGATCTTTCAAAATAAAATACAAGTGTAATTTAAAATGTAATACCATTTTACCTCTTCACTCATAATTCCCGTAATACAACCTACGAAAGGTTCCAAGGAAAGTCGAGTTTATATGAGACGAAGACCTTTTTCTGTTTTTGTAACGGTTGTGACTGTTAGGGCTCTTCTTACCTAATGAAAATTCGGATACCGTCTTATTAGAAAAAAAAAAAAAGTATCATTAGAAAACTAAGTAAAATTGAACAAGTAACCACATCACTCCCTTTTTTTTTCTTTGAAATGTGTAACCTTATATACTAGGAGACGAAGGACATTACTCTAATGATAGACATGACAATGGACATAAACATGTCAGGAAATTCCAAATGCTTCTCGGAAAGTCCTTGGAAATTAGTAACGTCGGAGAGATGTTGTGGATTGGGACTCCTTTCTCTTTTATAATTATATTCTCAAACTTTCAAATGTCTAGATGAATTCCAGTGGTTCAATCACTTATCACTTCAGTCACGGGTGTCTTGAGAGACTTTTTACGTAAATATCAACTACCTTTATAGAAGTATTATATAATAAAAATGAAGGTTGTATGGATGATCCGTCAACAAATGAATCTACTATATTATTTATACTAAATTATTTATTGTGAACGTAACAGTTTATTTATTACTTCTTTCTTTAAGTTACTTCAAGTGTTGAGATGGAGTTTGTACTTTTTTAACCGTTGCCACTATCATTTTGAACCTACGGTGATTTATAGAATGTCATTATTTGAAGTAGGTCGGATTTTAGGGATCTCGGAATGACGGGTTATTCTTTCATTTTACTCGGACTCTTCGAACTTTGAAGAGAGAAGAATTTTCCCTTTATATGAGTAACCGTATGTAAAGGACATTTACTGTAAATTTTAGATGTAACTCTTCCTTGACCCCTCACTTGTGACTCTTACTGGTACAATTGTTAAGGGAACTCCTCTACTCTTTAAGTTCAACGTTTCATCTAAAAGTCGTGAATAAAATGTGACTATTACAGACATAACACGTTTAATACTCTAGGTTTGAAGATTCAGTTGGAATCTTTCAGTTTTAGATACTGAGGAAACGAAGTAAGCCACTACCACAAATTATACAAGAAACATGAAGAATACTTATTTCAGGCACCATAAAGACCAACAGGCATTAAAATAATTGTCTATTAATAGAAGAGGACACGAATCCCCGAGCAGTACAGACTGATATTCTGGAGTATCTGACATCGGACGGTCCTAGGAGATAGGTACCCCTAAGAAGTCAGTTCTTATGACCTCACTAAACGGCACGGGAGGAGGTCTACTGGAAGGATTGGGTCCCTAGTTTGGGTCTAGAGGGTGTAACACCCTTCTAAGGAATGGTAGACCCTTGGTGATCCCTTCGGGTTCTTATGATCTCACCCATCGGATAGGTAAGAGGTCCCTTAGAAGGGTCGGGTCCTCAACTTGGTCCAAGTGTACGTACGTCCACCTAAGAAATGGTCGACTCGATGGTCCTTTCGGGAATAGAAGAGGATGTTAATACAATAAGGAACTTGTCTATCGAGAGAACACCAGTCATTGTTACAACCTGAATCTACTAAAATAGAACAACCTTCTAAAAAGACTAATAATTCTAGACATCTACATCTTTTGTTGATTAAAGGTGAACCGTTAGAGTTTTAAATCAGAAAGAAACACCGTTCAGGTCGTCATGGGATCATGTAAAATAGTTTATAATACTTAATCTTGACAAGTGGACATGTTGTATGTTTACTGTGTCTTTCTTTGGGTCGTTTTATTTTTTCGGACGTTTTATAAGGGTTTCACTCAATTACTCGTGAGTTGACTCTTGCATATCAGACGGTGTAATTATGTACCGTACACACCACTTCCTTTGTCGTTAGGTGAGGTCACAAGAACGGACCTCTTAGGGTACCTGTCTCCGTACACGACGCTATGTCAGGTACCCCAACGTTTCTCGACTTGTTCTGACTCACTGAATCGTCGGTGTCTCGTCGTTATAAATGACAAAAACTCCGAGACTTAATGTTCGAACCTAATAACATCAGTAAGAAAGATTGATCAGAGGATAGAGATAAGAATTCTACTAATTAAAATAAAAAGTTGAACTGATCCAAAGTCACGGGTCTATAAATTAGTTTGCAATAAGATCTATATAGGTACTATGACAAAACGTACGTTGATTGTAAATTTACGTCTCAAGGTTTCTTATCGTTCTTCTCTATTCTTTCGGAAGAAGTCTCTAGTTACGTTTCTTTATCTCCTTTTGTTGTCTTACCCTTTCTGATCTCTAGAGAAGTTCTTTGTCTCTATGGTTCCCTTGTAAAGTACGTTTCTACCCGAGCTATTTCCTGTCTTTACCATACCTGGATTGTCTTCGTCTTCTATAAATTTTCTTCACCGTTCTTATGTACCTTCTTGAGATGTTTTTTCTAGAAGTGCTGGGTCTATTAGTACTACTACACTAGTGATTAGATCTCGGTCTGTAGAACCTTACACTTCAGTTCACCCGGAATCTTTCGTAGTGATGTTTGTTTCGATCACCTCCACTACCTTAAGGTCAACTCGACAAAGTTTAGGACTTTCTACTACGACACTTTCACGACGTGAGTTATACGGTCGTTTAAACCTTTTGAGTCGTCACCGGTGTCCTGACCTTTTCGAGTCAAAAGTAAGGTTAAGGTTTCTGTCCGTTACGGTTTCTTACGAGTTTGATGGTGTGTTAACGTGAGTAGAGTGTAGGATCATTTCATTACGAGTTTTAAGAGGTTCGGTCCGAAGTCGTTATGCACTTGACACTTGAGGGATTACAAGTTCGACCAAAATCTTTTCCGTCTCCTTGGTCTCTATTTTAACGGTTGTAGACGACCTAGGACCTTTTTCGTTCTCTCAAGGTCTTTTTGTAGATGAAGACGAAATAGCTGATACGGTTTCGGAAACCGATATACCTAGTGTTATTTGGCACCTTTTAAGACTTTCTCTACCCTTATGGTCTCGTGGACTGGACGGAGAACTCTTTAGACATGTGTCCAGTCCTTCGTTGTCAATCTTGACCTGTACCTTGTTGTCTGACCGAGGTTTATCCTTTTCCTCATGTAGTTCCGACATATAACAGAGGAACGAATAAATTGAATATACGTCTCATGTAGTACTCTTTGCGACCTGACCTTCTTTGTGTTCGACCTTAGGTCTAACGGCCCTCTTTATAGTTATTGGAGTCTATAAGTCTACTGCGGTGGGAATACCGTCTTTCACTTCTCCTCGATTTTTCGGAGAATTACTTTCACTTTCTCCTCTCACTTTTTAAACCGAATTTCGAGTTGTAAGTCTTTTGATCCTAGTACCGTAGGCCAGGGTAGTGAAGTACCCTTTATCTACCCCTTTGTCATCTTTGTCACAGTCTGAAATAAAACCCCCCGAGGTTTTAGTGACGTCTACCACTGACGTCGGTACTTTAATTCTCTGCGAAAGAGGAACCTTCCTTTCAATACTGGTTGGATCTTTCATATAAGTTTTCGTCTCTGTAATGACACGACTGATTCCAGGTAGATCAGTTCCGATACCAAAAAGGTCCCCAGTACATACCTACACTCTCAACCTGACACTTCTTCCGACTCGCGGCTTCTTAACTACGAAAACTTGACACCACAACCTCTTCTGAGAACACTCATGGAACCTGACGTTCCTCTAGGTTGGTCAGTTAAGACCTCCTCTAGTTGGGACCCCAAAGAAACCTCCCTTACTACGATTTCGATTTCGAGGTTATGAAACCGGTGGAGTATGCTTCTCAACTGAGTAACCTTTTCTGAGACTACGACCCTCCCTAACTTCCGTCCTCCTCTTCCCCTTCTGGCTCCTACTCTACCGACCTACCGTAGTGCCTGAGATACCTGCACTCAGACTCACTTGAGGCCCTCAACCACTACCTATCCCTCCGG
Organism: Capra ibex; assembly: GCA_006410555.1. Taxonomy (NCBI): domain Eukaryota; kingdom Metazoa; phylum Chordata; class Mammalia; order Artiodactyla; family Bovidae; genus Capra; species Capra ibex. The sequence goes on from SJYO01053324.1 coordinate 267,284, forward strand.
ACCGCACGACGCTAAGTACCCCAGCGCCTCTCAGCCTGTGTTGACTCGCTGACTTGACTTGACTTGTAAATTTAACCACCTGAAACTCATATCGTCTAACAGTGATATTACACTTATCCGGAATCGATTAATCAACTTCCGAAATTGTCTTGTCTTTCTGAACTAAAGGGGACTCATTCTTTCTAAGACGGTCGTCTTTCTGAGTCTGAACTAGACATCGTAGCCGAGAAGAGACTGGAAGGTACGATTACTGAAAACCTGAACTTGGTTTTATAACCACTACGAGAGAGTACCCAAAGGTCGGACACCCGTGTGAGACATCTACACCTGAACAGTCGGAGGTATTAGTACACTACACGTACGTACGATTCAGTGGAGGCAACACAGGTTGAGAAACGTTGGGGTACCTGACATCAGATGGTCCGAGGAGACAGGTACTCTGAGAGGTTCGTTCTTATGACCTCACCCAACGATACGGGAGGAGGTCCCCTGGAAGGACTGGGTCCCTAACTTGGGTGTAGAGAATACAGAGGACTTGACCGTCCGTCCAAGAAATGATGATCGTGGTGGACCCTTAGGATAAGGAATTTTAGTTAATTAGTTAGTTAATTAGACACACATACAAAGTTAGAGAACGAGAGAAAGAGAGGTCTGTATGTTTGTGTAGGTGGGATAACCAAGACAAAGAGACCTCTTGGGATTATGTTGAGAATGTGAAAGTGTTCCTAAGGAGTTCGTCGACAGATACACTAGAAGGTCTTTGCGAATAGATTAGTACCAAGAGGAGGAGTTTTGTCCGAAGGGTTGTGGATGTCTGTGTTAGGTTCATGGAATTGAACCGGACATTCCGGGTGGTGTCAGACAGGTAGGTAGATGGACAGTGTATAAGGGACGGGTGGGGGTGGGGGGTAAAAGAGTGATGAAGTACGAAGTATGAGGACTCCACTTAGAACCTGGCAGACTTCTGTGGTTGGAAAGAATGTGGAGAGAGACGAAAGGGTGTGACAAGGGTGACGGGCCTATGAGGGGAGGGTGTTGAAGTTGAAAAGAGTTAAGTGGGTAGGACAAGAACCGAGTGAGAGAAGAAAATAAAGTAAAGTAAAACTCTAAAGATTTGTATTAAATCCTAAACTTTGCTGTAAAAATCAGAAAAAATATAAGAACAAGATAATAAAATAATTTTCTTTATAATGTTACAACTGCAGGGAAACTTGAGATCGAAAATAGATATCAGGAAGAAGGAGGGTTCTTCGTTGGAGACGGCGTATCAACAGACAAGAATGTCTACTACAAAATAAGTGTGTGTGTGTGTACGTATGTGTATGTACGTGACACACGACACGATTCAGTGAAGTCAACACAGACTGAGAAACGTTAGGGTACCCGACATCTGGTGGTCCCCTAAGAAGTCCGTTCTTACGACCTCACCCAACAGGAAGGGAGGAGGTCCTCTAGAAGGACTGGGTCCCTAGTTTTGACGCAGAGAAAATAGAGGACGTAACCATCCACCTAAGAAGTCATTATCACGGCGAACCCTTCGGACGTATATGTATGGGTGTTAATACGTTATAACGAATAAAATCTATTTACATGATGTGACATAAATAGTAAGTCGTTTTTAAAAACGAGTTGTAATACAAAACTCATAAACAGTTATTACTCCATAGACCTTCACCCGCACTTCACTTTCACTTTCAGCGAGTCAACCCAGGTCGAGAAACCCTGGGGCACCTAACATCGGACGGACCGAGGAGACAGGAACCTTAAGAGGTCCGGTCTTACGACTTAACCCGTCGGGTAAGGGAAGAGGTCTCTTAGAAGGGTTGGGTCTCTAGTTTGGGTCCAGAGGGTGTAACGTTCACCTAAGAAATGGTAGACTCGGTGGTCCCTTCGGATTACTCTATATTTTAGACAGATAAGGTAGTGAAACTTCAAACCATAACACAAGGCGTATACCTAAATAGATAAATGACTACTTACGACTACAACGAAGACTAAACCTTCAGGATATTTACTACGACATTACTTATAGAAGTATATATAAGAGAAAAAAATTCGTAAAAAAATTTGTCAACTTTATATCAATTAAATGTTCAATAAATGTTACGATACAATCAAAGTATACATGTCATTTAACTAAGTCCATATAAATATAAAAAGTCTAAGAAAAGGAAATACCGAACAACTTCCTATAACTTATATAAAGGGACATTATATGTCATCCAGGAACAACAAATAAAATATGTATTAATACACATATACAATTAGGTTTTGAGGATTAAATAGAGAAGGGGGTGGGAGACGATAGGGGAATCCCTTGGAATTCAAACAAAAGATACATAAACTCAGATAAAGACAAGACATTTATTTAAGTAAATATAATAAAAAATTCTAAAATGTATGTTCCTTTATAATGTACAGAAAGAGACTGAACTAAGTGAATTATACTGTTAGAGATCCAGGTAGGTACAACGACGGTTGTCCTAATGAAATAAAAAAATTCTGACTCATCACAAGGCAATACACATGTACGGTGCAGAAATAGGTAAGTAGACGGTTACCTGTGAATTAAACGAAGTACAGAACCGATAACATTTATCACGGTTGTTCTTGTGACCCCACGTACATAGAAAAGTTTGATACCAAAAGAGGTATACATGTGGGTTCTCATCCCAACGTCATCTCATACCATTGAGATATAGAAAATCTAAAAATTCCTTGGAGACATGATAAGAAGTATCACCGAGATGGTTAAATGTAGGGATTCTTTTGTTAATATGTATAAAAGAATTTATAAGTTCACTTACAAATAGATTTACATATGGACCCTTCCTAACAATGGCGTATAAACGTAATCATTAAAATGACCTATAACGGTTTGACAAGAAGCGGTACCTCCGTCATTACAGGTGACAGCGGTCGTTACATACTGTTCTGACTTGGAAACTTTTATGAACTATAATAGTTGAGAAATTATAAAGAGACAAAACTAATTATCAACTCCGACCTATAGTACAACATATACGTAGGAGGACTAGGATAAATACATAGTCTTAAATCAAGTCATTAGTAGAGAAAGTCCTGTACAAGTGGTTAGAGGAAACGTGAGGGAACGTGTTAAGATCGTTTCATGTATTTTGTCTCAGAACTTTAATGGTCAAAAGGAAGGACAGGCCGGAAATCCTGATACGGAAAAGGACAATAAATAGAAACTCAAAGTTCAAGTGTGTTGTTACGGTATGCGTAAGTACATTAGTCATTTACATACAAATTTAATTGATTTTACATTAGTACTTATGTACTGAACCGTGTGTGTGTATTACCCAAGGTTTACTTTATAAGTGACTTAGGTCTAACACTCAAGAAGTACGGATTATGACGTGATGGAATTTTAATCCAAGGGTATAAATATATCACCAAGGTCACGAGAAAGTAACTTCTTGTTAAGGAAGTTTATAGAGGTATAGAGTTGTCGTTTATCTTGGTTTAAGTTTATCTAAACCTCGTATGAAGTACGTTTGAGGACCTACTTTCCTATTCTCTTGTAGTCCTTATAGGTGGTCTAGGGACCGGAATATACGAGAGTAGGTGCCGTTTCTTAGAAAGGTACTTGAATGTAAATCGAAACTCTAGATCGTTCGGTACTTCCGGATTCCCGTCCTCCCTAATGTTCGTTGTCGATCACTTTTGGTACATTTTTATTAAAATGTAGATTACCAAGTTAAAACACAAATAAGTCTATCTTCGTGAACGACTTACCGTAGTTTTTTAACCTTTCAAGGGTTTCTCTGGAGTATATGAAAGTATGTGTGAAACCGATTTTAGAAATATCAAAACATTCCACATTACTTATGGATTCAGCTATATAACTCAACTTATGGATTAAATAATCGAAGTACTGTTATCCTTGTACTAACTTAAGGAGACTCGGAATAAAAGGTGATACATTTTGACTCTATTACTGTTGAAGAGAGTATCCTAACTTCACTCTTAATTCACTCTCCAACACAAATTTACGGAGTGTACTATAGACCCTGTAAATGGAATATGACCCATGTGTGATGTAATTGACCATCGAAATTAATAACAACAAGAACAAACTGAAACTGGAATTTCCTCTTTTTTTTCTTTTTTTACACGAAAAAACAAATATTATAATGGTTTAACCAGGAAGTGAAACACTCATTATATCTAGAAAATTATTCCTTTAATTCTCTCGTAGGAAAGACTAGAGTACATGAAATATTTTTAATAGATCGATTATCGATCTAGAACCGAAGTTGGGTATTATTGACTAATCTGGTACTTATGTAATCTTAATGAAATATCTTGGTTAGAAGGTTATTTGGATGAAGTAATTAGTTGTAAAAAATATCGGAGGTTAAAAACAAGGGTTGTCTTGGGTTCGATTAAAACGTATACGTAAAAGGAAAAAAAGACATTAGTACCACAAATCCTGTAAGGTTTGTGTAGTTGGAATTTGGGTAACTAAGTTTGTACTACTTAATCAACACATCGTACTTGTAATAGTTAATAGTAGTAGTTGTAGTAGTCGTGGTAATGTAAACAATGATAGTAGTATCTGACTTACGAACACAGGAAGGTTTTAGTGTATAATTTTAAGGTCAGGGGCTACACTGATAGAAGGGACCACAAAGTCTGTCATTTCTTAGGTGGACGTTACGCCCTCTGGACCCAAGGTAGGGACACAACCCTTCTACGGGACCTCCTCCCATACCGTTGGGTGAGATCATAAGGACGGAACTCTTACGGTACCTGTCTCTTCAGACCACCCGATGTCCGGTACCTCAGCGTTTCTCAGTCTGTACTAGCTCGCCGAAAGTGCGTGTCGTAAAGGAGTCGTGAACATACTGATTGTGTTCCTAATCTTAACATATTTATAAGAAAGAATTATCGGGACGATTCAGTGAAGTCAGTACAGGCTGAGACACGCTGGAGTATCTGCCGTCGGGCGGTCCGAGGGGACAGGGACCCTAAGAGGTCCGTTCTCATGACCTCACCCAACGGTAAAGGAAGAGGTTACGCACTTTCACTTTTCACTTTCACTTCAGCGAGTCAGCACAGACTGGGAGTCGCTGGGATACCTGACGTCGGAAGGTCCGAGGAGGCAGGTCCTCAAAAGGTCCGTTCTCATGATTCGTACATGTTAAAATTTACCCTTTTTTTTTGTCTTAAATTAGAGATCGGGAGACCCTACACTAGGGTACTAGACTTGGTGAAACGGAATGATAATACAGTTTGTAATACTTTAACGGTCATTCATAAGTTTGTGAAACGTTTTACAAGTTGGTTTATGTACAATGATAAGAAGTCCTTTTTTTTTTTTTTCATATAAATCCGACATGTGTATATGGATTCTATATTTTGTAGTAAGATATCTTTTATGAAAATATAAACAGTAGTAATAGTACCATATATCCGTTTAAATTTTATACATATATAACATAGATAGATATATATATATCTATATTCCACAGGTTCCCGAAGGGACCATCGAGTCGACCATTTCTTAGACGGACGTTACACCTTCTAAGACCAAGTAAAGGACCTAACCCTTCTAGGGGACCTCTTCCCTATCCGTTGGGTGAGGTCACAAGAACCCGAAGGGACCACTGAGTCGACCATTTCTTAGATAGACGTAACATCATCTCGGACTTCAGTCCGTTCAACTAAGGAGGTCAAGGTAAGAAGAAAGAGTTCTAACGAAACCGATAAGCTCCAAAAAACATAACGGTATGTTTAGAACTTTAATAAACAAGATCGAGACACTTTTTACAACGACCATCGAACTATCCCTAACGTAACTTAAACATTTAACGAAACCCATCATATGAGTAAAAGTGATATAACTAAGAAGGCTAGGTACTTGTACCATATAAAGAGGTAGATAATCACAGGAGAAACTAAAGAAAGTAGTCACAAAATATCAAAAGATATATATCCAGAAATCAAAGAAATCCATCTATATAAGGATTCATAAAATAAGAAAAGCAACGTTACCACTTACCTTAACAAAGGAATTAAAGAAAAAGATGAAAGAGTAATAAGCACATATCCTTACGTTCCCTAAAGACACACAACTAAAATATAGGACGTTGAAATGATATAAGTAACTAATCGAGATCATTAAAAGACCACCTCAGAAATCCCAAAAGGTACATCTCCTAGTACAGTAGACGTTTGTCACTCTCAAAATGAAGAAGAAAAGGTTAAACCTAAGGAAAATAAAGAAAAAGACGAGACTAACGACACCGGTTTTGAAGGTCTTGATACAACTTATCATCGCCACTTTCACCTGTGGGAACAGAACAAGGACTGAAATCCCCTTTACGAAAGTTAAAAAGTGGTAACTCCTATTACAAACGACACCCAAACAGTATATATCGAAAATAATACAACTCCATACAAGGAAGATAAGGACGAAAGACCTCTCAAAAATAGTATTTACCTACAACTTAAAACAGTTTCCGGAAGAGACGTAGATAACTCTATTAGTATACCAAAAATAAAAAGTTAAACAATTACACCACTTAATGTAACTAACTAAACGCCTATAACTTCTTAGGAACGTAGGGACCCTATTTCGGGTGAACCAGTACCACATACTAGAAAAATTACACAACAACCTAAGACTAACGATCTTAAAACAACTCCTAAAAACGTAGATACAAGTAGTCACTATAACCGGACATCAAAAGAAAAAAACACTGTAGAAACAGTCCAAAACCATAATCCCACTACCACCGGAGTATCTTACTCAAACCTTCAAATGGAAGGAGACGTTAAAAGACCTTCTCAAACTCCTCCTATCCACAATCGAGAAGAGCTTTAAAAACCATCTTAAGTCGACACTTCGGCAGACCTGGACCCGAAAACAAACGACCTTCTAAAGACTAATGGCAAAGTTAAAGACACGAACACTACCCAGACAATTCTAAAAGATAAAGAAGGACCAAGTCAAAACCTTTTAACATGAAAAGATTCTTAAACAGGTAAAGAAGGTGCAACAGGTAAAATAACCGTATGTTGACGACTATCATCAGAGAATACTAGGAAACATAAAGACACAACAGACAACACTAGAGAGGTAAAAGTAAAGATTAAAATAACTAAACTAAAAAGAGAGAAACGAAGAACTACTCAGACCGATTACCAAACAGTTAAAATAAATAGGAAAGTTTCTTGGTCGAAAACCGAAACAACTAAAAACGATACCAGAGAAAACAAAGAAAACGTAAATAAAGACGGGATTAAAAATTCTAAAGAAAGGAAGATGATTGAGACCCCAAGAGGTTGAGAAGGAAAAGATCAACGAAATCAACATCTCAATCCAATAAATAAACTGAAAAAAGAACAAAGAACTCCATACGGACATAACGATACTTGAAAGAAGAATCGTGACGAAAATATCACAGGGTGTCCTACAATACCCCTCCCTCCACCCTCCCCCCAAGTACAAACCCTTACGTACATTCTTAATTTCTAAAATTTTAATTTTTTTTATTTTATTTATTTTTTTTTTTTTTTTTTTTTTTCTTAGATAGACGTTACGTCTTCTGAACCCAAACTAAGAACCCAACCCTGCTAGGGGATCTCCTCCCGTACCGTTAAGTGAGGTTATAAGAACGGACTTCTTAGGGGTACCTATCTTCTCGGACCGTCCGACGTCAGGTACCCCAACGTTTTTCAGTCTGTGTTGACTCACTGATTAGTGTGTCCCACAGGATACACTGTTAATTATTTATACATGTAATACTTTACTTATGGTAGTTCAATTAATTGTGTAGACAGAGGAGGGTCTTAATGGTAAACATATATTTTACTCTTGTAAAAACCACTAAAAAGAAAAAACACTATTGACTTGACTTATCTAATATCAAGCAAATGTTACCATACAGTTAAAGTCCACATGTCGTTTCACTAAGTCAAAATATATATAGTATATAGGTAAGAAAAAGTTTAAGAAAAGGGATATCTAATAATTTCTAATAACTCGTTTCAAGGGACACGATATGTCATCCAGGACAACTAATAGGCAAAACATATGTTATCACACATAAACAATTAAGATTTGAGGGTTAGGTAAAAAGGGTAGTGGAAAGGGGAAACCGTTGGTGTTCAGACAAAAGTTTCAGACACTCAGAGAAAGACAAAGTATTTATTCGAGTAGACATAGTAAAAAAATCTAGGGTACATTCACTACAGTATACTATAAACAGAGACTGAATATAGTGAATCATACTATTAGAGATCGAGGTAGGTACAACGATGTTTATCGAAATAAAGTAAGAAAAAATACTGACTCACTATCAGGTAACATAGATACATAGTATAGAAGAATAGGTAAGGAGAGAGTCACCTGTAAATACAACGAAGGTACAGAACCGATAACATTTATCGTGACAGTATTTGAGACCCCGCGTACATAGAAAAACTTACCAAAAGGGACCTATACGAGTCTTTACCCTAACGATCTAGTATACCATCAAGATAAAAAAATTCCGAAAATCCCTTGGAGATAAGACTAGAAGTATTACCGATATAAATGGTTATTACTCTTGAAAATTATAGACGAGAGAATCTTTCATCCTTTATTAAAAACTACGATGTAAAAGAAAACGTCAACCTTTTAAGGTAGATGATAGATTTTAACGAAGTTCCCTGTGATTCGAGTAATGTATTCAATCTGTATTTAAAAGTTATTCATTTCACTAAACGATATCTACCACTTTCTACCGTCAGTTTGAGTCGGTTGACCGCTCTTACCTGAATAGGAAATGTTACAAGTAAGACGAATTATACTAATAAAACATCACGGTACTCCTGCGTATACGGAGGTTACCGTACTTTAAAGATTACGTTGAAGGTTTCCTTCACATATCAATGGGTGTGTCTCGGTTACTGAGAAAATGTCGAACCAAGATACACATGTGATATGAGGTCACCTGTCACCCAAACTTGAGGTCTCCGTATCCAAGACTAGAACTTAAGTCAGATGTCAGTATCTATTCATTTATACGAAATGACCTAAAGTCATAAGTATAAATATTTTACACAATCAACATAAATAAAGTGAACAGATCTACCGTTTAAACCATACAAATAGAATCTAGGTGACACCGTAACAAAACACCGTTATCTCGTTACTCTAGGTCTTATGTCTTCAAACTGATCCATCCTTATTTTCTCTTTCTTCTAGGTAATGGAAAACTCACGGACACATGTCAAACGACGTTTTGTTAAACCAAATTTACTTAAACTATCTTTTATGGAACCAGTCAAGATGTTGATTTACTTTATTTCTGAACTTCAGTAAACCGGAAGAGAATGGAAATTTAAGAGATATTGGTACCAGAGATTTTCGTTAGTTTAAAATAAAAGGGGGATTATTGGTACAATGTTGGATTTGTAATTAAATATAAAATATGAACGTATTTTTCAAAAGATTTACCGAACCCATATATTTAAAGTTTACAAGATAAAAATGGTCAAAAAGGTTTTTAACGGTAACTAAAGACCTAAAGATACAATTCTTTACTTTCTTATGGAGATTTAAAATTACCGTATTACATTTTGGTTTACTGTGGTTCCAACCTTAAATGTAAATTGACGTAAACGTAAATCTAGTTACATAAATCTCTATACGTTATAAGACATATGAAAGGGGACTTATTTGTACTACATGACGTATTACTTCGTAAAGTCCGTTACGTACAACCCGTTAAACTTTAGTAAGGAAAATTATTTCATCAAGGATAAAATTTATTTAGGAGAACTACGAGTTTTTGTTTATTTTGATACTTTAATAATTCGGAGTATTTTAGTTTTATAATAAAGTATAAAAATAAATAATAGGGAAATATAAACAATTTATAGTTTATACATGGTTCTTACTGGAACTATCGATCCTCTATCATCACTTTCATTTACACAATCAGTAGGTTAGTACAGGTTTAAAACGTGGGGGCACATGACGTCGGGTGGTCCGAGGAGATAGGAACCTTAAGAGATCCGTTCTTATGACCTCACCCATCGATAAGGGAAGAGGTTACCTAGAAGGACTAGGTCCTTAGTTTGGGTCCAGAGGGTGTAACGTACGCTAAAGAAATTGGAGACTCGGTGGTCCCTTCGGGGTGAATCCACTGTTATACGATCCCATTTTTTAAAGGATAAACTTTTAGTCTTATAATCCAGAAGATACAACTTTTGACACGGATATTTATTTAAGGTACATCGACTAGATTAAAAACAGAATCGTAAAAACTTACTATTCGTCAAATAGGAACCACTAATCTCTGTCCCTCGTGTAAAGGAAAATCACGACCCTCTGATACATCGTTTAAACCTTTTCCCTCTTCAGGAAAGCTTGAACTTCTTTTCCAAATTCAAACCCGGGTAATAAAAGGCAATTGACGTATTGAATTGTGAAAACGTGAAATGACGAAAGGAGAGATTTTACTTTGACGATATGATTATATGAAGAGTCACAATCCAGGGATACAAATGTGACTATGTAACTTATGTCGAAATGGAGGTCCTAATTACACTTTCCCTCCCGAAAAGTTTACACCATATAGTAGATACGGAGGGAGGACACCGTCCTGTTATACAAAATATCGAAAACTTCTACTCCTCCCTTTGACTTTGAATCAAACTTAACGTACTCATTCGTATCTACAGGTGACTACCTCGATTCATTCCGTCCTTAGACACAGAAGAGAAGGATCGAGTCATACCGACGGAAGGACAACGCTTTGAAGTATAGTCTCGAACAGTGGAAGATCTAGTTTTACTCTTCACTATATCCTTACAAAGGGTTTATGTGTAAGTAGTATCAGTAGTCAAGTCAAGTCAACGAGTCAGTACAGGCTAAAAAACGTCGGGGTACCTGACGTTGTACGGTCCGAAGGGACAGGTACTGGTTGAGGATCTCGAATGAGTTTGAGTACAGGTAGGTCAACCACTATGGTAGGTTGGTAGAATAGGAGACAGTAGGGGAAGAGGAGGACGGAAGTCAGAAAGGGTCGTAGTCTCAGACAAGGTCACTCAGTCAAGAAGTATAGTCCATCGATTTCATAACCTCGAAGTCCAAGTCGTACTTAGGAAGGTTACTTATAAGTCCTGACTAATGGAAATCCTGACTGACCAACTTAGAGGGACTTCAGGTTCCCTGAGAGTTCTCAGAAGAGGTTGTGGTGTCAAATTTTCGTAGTTAAGAAGCGGTGAGTCGAAAGAAATACCAGGTAGAGAGTGTAGGTATGTACTGATGACCTTTTTGGTTTTGTAGTATCAGTATCGATGGTCGTCTATTCGTAACCTTTGAAAATACAGTAATATTATAATAGTGAAATTTTTTTATGGGAACATAGGGTATTCGAGGTAAAACCTCACTACAGAAAATATAAATTAGTCAAGTCAGCGAGTCAGTACAGGTTGAGAAACCATGGGATACCTGACGTCGTACGGTCCGAAGGGACAGGTAGTGGTTGAGGGTCTCGAACGAGTTTGAGTACAGGTAACTCCGTCACTACGGTAGGTTGGTAGAGTAGGAGACAGTAGGGGAAGAGGAGGACGGAAGTCAAAAAGGATCGTAGTGTCAGAAAATAAATAAAGAGGTGAGAAGATGTCATCGTATAACACATGGATAGCTGGACCCTCAGGTAGAAAGTCACAGTATAGCAAAACGGAAAAGTATGACAAGTACCCCAAGAGTTTCGTTCTTATGACTTCACCGAACGGTAAAGGAGGAGGTTACCTGGCGTAAAACAGTCTTGAGAGATGATACTGGGCAGGTAGAACCGACCGGGATATGTCATACCGAGTAGCAAAAAAAACTCAATCTGTTCCGACACCAGGAACACTAGTCAAACAAATCAAAAGATACTAACACCAAAAGTAAGAGAGATGGGAGACTACCTATTCCTATTCTGAATGGTACAGAAAATTTAGATTGCTCTACAAATTAGACACTTTGTCCCCACTTTCTGTACACAAATGTAAATAAAGTGGGACAGAAGTTTGTCCGACAGGAACGAGGACGTTGAACTTTACAATGGAACTTCAACCTGACTTTATCGTCTCCGTCCAACGCGACTCCAGAAGGAGAGATCCCCGAGGTAACTGTACTGGAGGTATAGGTATGGGGTTCCCGGTGTTTGGTTTTAATATATAAATCACTAAGTCTACCAAAACTATTTCGTAGATAAAAAAGTGTAGAGTCTATCTCAAGGTACTCTTTTAATTCGGATTGTCTTTTATTAAACCCACTGGAAAAGAGTCAGAAGGTTCCTATCATATCAATGATAGTAAGACTTCCGTGCTTCTCTTCAATGTATAAAGAAGGTAACGACGGAACTTCGTCATTCCGAAGTAAGGGATCTTCGTCCAGGGACCTCTACCCCACGATCTGGAGTCTACAACTTTCCTTCGTTTTTGGGTTTGGCAGAACTCCTCTCGTTATTACTGATCGTAACGAAAGGTCCAGTAATCTACGAACTAGATCTTGTTCCCAACCGTTTGAGACCGGACATCGGGTGGTTAAAAATTTTTATCAGAGAAAATAAAAGAATTTGTATCGGTCCGGGTGTGAAATACACGTGGACACCGAGGAAAGGGTGATGTTGATGCTTCAGTGAACGTACAACGTTTTCTCTGGGGTACAAGACGTTTCGGATGATAGATCAAAAAATCCCCTTTTTTATGTCGGGTATTATATCTCATAAGAGTACATAAACTAACTAAAATTTAGGGGGGATTTTTCATAGTTATATTACTTATCCTTCTGTACTGGTTGTCTTACATGTATTTAAAAGAGAAGTTTGATAAACCACACATCTATACTTAACACGAAAAGTTTATATAGGACTTAATTCATAGACTTGTCTTTGTCCTAAATAAGTAAAGGGTTATTGTCGGTGGATATAAAAATTTCTTTTAGAGAGTAATATTCGTGACGTAGAAGGTGAAACTAGATAACAAATTTAATGTATCATAACTTATAGAAGACACATCCTACCGTTTTATGATCGTAAAATCAATTCATTAATCGGCGTTAAATACATCTGATACAGAAACATATTGAAGATTAATATTGTTGATCGGTAGGACACATAAACTTCGTACTTCACACGTAAATTCATTAATTTCTCTGTAATAATTCACTGAAGGTGTAAGAAAACTTCGACTTTTTACGTCTATTATTCGACACCGTAAAAATGTACTTTTTTCCGTACTTACGATACATTTTTATTAAGATAGAAAGAAGTATAAAAATTCGAGTCTCAAATAGGAAAGAAATCGTGTATTGTTTGTTTTGACCTAATCAAATGTCTGACACGTCTTGGTTCTGTCGAGTCTTCACAGATCTATTTTGATAGAGTCGTCTGACAAGTTGTCATATTACTAACTACCATCGGATTAGTAAAGAAAATACGTCCAGTTTATAAGTGGTGGGATTTTGGAGACGTATAGAATTCTCAAACGTCAAAAATGTCGAAAAACTAGTAGAAGAGAGAAAAAAAGGGGAGATTATATTTTACAAAGGTCCTGGCTTGTCGACCACGAACGACCGACTTCCTTACTTGTCCTTCTGTTACACAAGTGTCCTAATATCTTGTTCGACTCTCCCTCTTAAATACGTCTCAAAATATTCGAATCAGTCCGTCTTTTATCTAACCCCACGTGTGTCTTTTATTACACAGTAAGTCTCGAGTAGAGTATCCGCAGTGAAGGTATCGTATCCCCGGTGGTATCCGACAGGAACGAGGACGTTGAAGTTGAGAATGGAACTTCAACCCGACGTCGTCCAACATGACTCTAGAAAGAAAGGTCACCGAAAATGACAAGCGGATAGTTTCAGTCAGTTTAGTGGTGGGAGGTGGGAGGTGGGAGATGGTGGTTAGGGGCGAGGATTGTGTATGTGTTGTTTTTGAACGTCATTACCGGTTATGAGTTCGTGGTACAATAGACTCTTTACCACTTTTCTTTACCTAAGAAAGATTCCTTGTACTTCTCGTAGGAGGTGAGACATACTGACTGGGGATTTCGGAAAAAATTTTACGAGACTAAAGGTCGGTCGGGGGACCATGTATATTGAAGTGGAAGAAATTACTCGAGGGCATACAGTGAACACTAAGTAGATTCACGAGATTTTAGGGGATCCAACATCTCACTTAAAGTACGAACATTAAACCTGGTATTGTCTTGTACAGATCAATACACCGACCTTTACTGTGAGTACAAAGAATTCATAGAAAAAAAGAAAAAATTACTGAACCGATTCAAAGACAATAGTTCTCAGACGTGAACTAAGTAACGATCAAAGACAAGTAATAGAACTAATACAAAATATTCGTTTTAATACCAGGATCCATGAAGAGTCGTTTAGCAGACTTACCAAGACAGAATTCATTACGAATAAATCTTCGGTAATTCTGTTTTGTAAGTTTCAATTATAAAGTAACCATAAAGACTCCGAGTTTCTATAGGTAGTAAGGAAGACTTTCCACTAATCGAAAGTCATTTTATTCTTTTTTCGTCTTCTCTTCTTCGACCGTCGTTTATAAACATTTTCCGTTAGTAACACACAAGAGGGTACCACTTTTTACTAAACTTCAAGGATCACACCTGTCAAACATCACTAAACTATCGAGGACTATTTAAGGTTCAATTCTGGATGAAGAGACTTCTTGTCGGAAATAAATTGACACAATAATAGCAATTCAATCTATCGGTGAGAAAAATGTAAACCACGACGGGATCTTTTCTGTCTTTACGGATTTGATCAATTACAAGTGTTTTACTCGGTTGGTGGTTTGTGTGTATACCAAGTATTAGACGATCCACCGTCATTCGTCAGTGCGTAGTAGGGCAACCGACACTTTCACAGGAGTTGTCGTGACCCGGTTGGTCGCACACATCTATGAACCCCGTCTAATTGTCCTCGGTGAGGGTCCCAGTTACTGTAGATGGGCATCGTTGGTACTCACATTCATAAGAAAAAGGTTTGTTTGTTTCCGACCTCCCTTCTATTTAATTATTTAGGAAACCACTGTACAGGACACACATAAATCGGAATCTTTGTTAAAGCACAGTAAGGAGTCGTTACGGACGGATTAGAATGAAAGGTGAATTTTGAAATTTTTCTTCTGACCTTCAAGTACGACAGTATAATTTCTGTCGAAAATTAGAAGTAAAAACAAACACCGTTAAATTCTATGTGTCAAGACAGTGATGATATAGACGGATTCCTTTTATAACAGAATAAATTTAATTTGTACCTGAGATATAATTGTCAAATAGTGACTTCAAAATCACAAAGAGGAATTACTGAAATGAAAATCAAAAACTCCTCAACCCTGAGTCCTGTAACCAACTCAGATCCAATGAAAAAAAGACAGTGTCAACCCTACCGTCGACTTTCAACTTTTACCTGGTGAATAAGTATAGCTACTTAATCGTCTTGATTTTCTCTTTTTATCTCCAATACCACTGGGACTCCAGTAGGACTATCACTTTAGGTTCTCTTTACAACTTGAGGTACACAAATTGTCACTATTACGGATATATTACGGGACACCTAACGTATCTGATTATCTAAACTAAAACTTTAATAAATTATACTTAACTGTATTCATTGTAAGTATAATTTATATTGGATGTGAATTACATTCGTTCAACAATTGGTTTTGAGGATTTTCTTCGCTCTATAATTCAAAGAGTTGTTGTGTCCTACGAAGGTCCCAAAAAACCACAACCCTATGACTTAATGTACTATAAAAAAAAATTAGCATTAACACTCGGTGTCTTTGATCAAGATCTATCTAATTCGACTCTTGACTAAACATGATTTCAAAGACCCTCAAATATTATAGTGGTTCTCCCGATCTCTTGGTCCAAGTCTTTACGAGTCCTTGTATCGTTCTACCCATTGTCCGCACTAGTGGAAGATTAAGTTTGATGTTAAGACCAGGACAATCCTGTAGTGACATTGATGAGGACTCATGACCCATGGGTCGAACATAAGCAACACAAATGACGAAGGGGACCTGACCTATAACATCGATGATAACGGACACTTGAGTGATAAGGGACTGAGTTTCAGGTTCTGTAACCGACTCAGATCCAGTACAAGGATATGGAATCAAAGTTTCGTCCCGTCCTTTAGTTCATAAACCGTAAAAGTTTAAAAGATCTTTTATCCACCATCTTTTATCGAATACGGAGGGTAATTCTAAGTATTCTATGTACGTAGGTACGAAGGTATTTTCCCTTCTTTGAGATCCACTGTTCTGAATTTTTTTTTTTTTTTTTCTAACGACGAACGGATTATATATGAGACCCGAAAGGATCGCCGAGTCGTCATTTCTTAGGTGGACGGTCACGTCCTCTACTCCCAAGTTAGGGGTACAACCCTTCTGGGAGAGTTCATCCTTTACCGATAGGTGAAGTCATAAGAACGGACCCTTTCGAGTACCTGTCTCTTCGGACCTTTTGATGTCAGGTACCTCAGTGTTTCTCAACCTGTGCTCACTCGTAGATTTGTCGTTGTCGTTTATAAGAGATCCCAGTTTCATCCAGAAGTCACTTAGGTCGAAGAGTAAGTCGTGGACGACAAAACTGACCGGTGTGTGGAAAGGAGGGAGGAATCCATTGTAGTGAGGATCCAGGAATCCCTTCGACGTAGAGAGTGTAGGGTTTAGACTCAAACTCTACTCGCAGTCAGAATGACCGGACGACGAAGGACCGTGTATTAATGTCAATCTCAACAGGTTCTTGGTGGGAGAGTTGGTGTCACTAATCAGGTCTCTGCTAATAAACAAGAATCGTCTTAGGTAGTTGTAAAAGGAGGTCTTACAAGGAGTAATATGTGACCGTCTCTCCTTAAGACAAAGGAGAAATCAATTCTTCATCCTTTTTACTTCGGATTCGATGGACTGTGAAACTACTTTCGGAGAGTCTCTGTTAATCGGAGCCTCTTATTTTGACCGTAGACTTTCTCGTCTCTACTTTCTACATCTTTCTGTCTAGGATTCCCACAAACTCAGAGACCCAGTCTAGTGGGCATCGGTCGTGGTGTGTATTAAACCAATATACTCGGTCACTCGAGGGAGAAATTATACGTTTACTCCTCTTTAACCTAAAGACAAGTGTAGTTCTTGTAAAGAAGATTCTTTATATAACAGAAGACGGTTGGGACAATCAGTAAGTCAGCACAGGTTGAGAACACTGGTGTACCTGTTCTCTAGATCTTTTTGAAGAACGTAAAATCTCTGAAGAAGTTTGTGAAGATTTCCCTGATAGTCAGTCAAGTCAAGTCAGTTAGTCAGTATAGGCTGAGAAACACTGGGGTACTTAACGTCGTACGGTCCGGAGGGACAGGTAGTGGTTGAGGGTCTCAAGTGAGTCTGAGTACAGGTAGTTCGGTCACTACGGTAGGTCTGTAGAGTAGGAGACAGCAGGGGAAGAGGAGGACGGGGGTTAGGGAGGGTCGTAGTCTCAGAAAAGGTTACTCAGTTGAGAAGTGTACTCCACCGGTTTCATGACCTCAAAGTCGAAGTCGTAGTAAGGGAGGTTTCTTTAGGGTCCCAACTAGAGGAGGTCTTACCTGACCAACCTAGAGGAACTTCAGGTTCCCTGAGAGTTCTTAGAAGAGGTTGTGGTGTCAAGTTTTCGTAGTTAAGAAGTCGTGAGTCGGAAGAAGTGTCAGGTTGAGAGTGTAGGTATGTACTGAAGACCTTTTTGGCATCGGAACTGATCTGTCTGGAAACAACCGTTTCATTACAGAGACGAAAAGTTATACGATAGATCCAACCTGTATTGAAAGGAAGGTTCTTCATTCGTAGAAAATTAAAGTACCGGCGTTAGTGGTAGAGGTCACTAAAACCTCGGGGGTTTTTATTTCAGACTGTGACAAAGGTGACAAAAGGGTAGATAAAGGGTACTTCACTACCCTGGTCTACGGAACTAGAAACAAAAGACTTACAACTCGAAATTCGGTTGAAAAAGTGAGAGGTGAAAGTGAAAGTAGTTCTCCGAAAAATCAAGGAGAAGTGAAAGACGGTATTCCTACCACAGTAGACGTATAGACTCCAATAACTATAAAGAGGGCCGTTAGACCTAAGGTCGAATACGAAGAAGGTCGGGTCACAAAGAGTACTACATGAGACGTATATTCAATTTATTCGTCCCACTGTTATATGTCGGAACTATATGNCTTGGTCAGACAACAAGGTACAGGTCAAGATTGACAACGAAGGACTGGACGTATATCCAAAGAGTTCTCCGTCCAGTCCATCAGACCATCAGGGTAGAGAAAGTCCTAAAGGTGTCA
The DNA here is from genome assembly GCA_006410555.1 of Capra ibex. Taxonomy (NCBI): domain Eukaryota; kingdom Metazoa; phylum Chordata; class Mammalia; order Artiodactyla; family Bovidae; genus Capra; species Capra ibex. Next base: position 285,636 of record SJYO01053324.1, read on the forward strand.
AATAACACTAGTTGTGGCAGTTTCCGAAACCGTATCAGTTATTTCGTCTTTATCTACAAAAAGACCTTGAGAGAACGAAAAAGTTACTAGGTCATCTACAACCGTTAAACTAGAGATCAAGGAGACGGAAAAGATTTTGGTCGAACTTGTAGACCCTCAAGTGCCAAGTACATAACGACTTCGGACCGAACCTCTTAAAACTCGTAATGAAATGATCGCACACTCTACTATTCGAAAACAATAAGGATCTTTCTGTCATCTCAAATCTAATTGAGAACATCATCCTCTAATTGAACCTAAGTCTTCAGGACGAACAAGGAAAGGTAACCCAATGGTTACTTGGGACACCGGAACTTGAGTAGAGAAGTACAAAGATCCCAAGTACATTACGGAAACATATTACCGAACTTGAGCCGTCAGAGTCTCCACGGAAGGACATGTTTGACGCACACTAGTCCGAAAAGGTTTTTTGAAGATCAATAACTGAAATACCAAGGAGTCTCAAATCAAGACGAAGGGATAAAGATTTTTGACTTCCCTCTTTGATCATTTTACTTAAGAAGTATCTCAAAAGAAAGACTCATAAAAGTATATATAAAGGTGAAGACTAGTAAAACAGATTTTAGAGAGACTGTTGTCATAATACGTAACAACAAAAATTCGTGGGTGGTAGACGTATCGTCATTTAGGTTACAGTAACTCTATGTGGTGTGGAACGGTAGATTTTCAAAAGTTTGATCCATTCTGTTCTTCATGTGAGTCCATCTTATAAATGTTTAGTTTTGGTCCCGTCACGTGTCAATAACACACTCTCCCATCCTGTTTGAGATAGAGTTTTCAGACCAAAGGACATCGTGACCTTTTTATTATCGGTTTTCGAAAGGTCTCCAAGACTTGAGCATTTCTTACCCAGAGTCGTTCGTTGTAATTGACATGAAAATGGTAGATATAATACAACTTTAAAGAAACTCAAACCGAACTTCTCTTGTAAAATTGACAAAAGTCACAAAATAAAATTTGTCTATAATACTGACACTAATACGAGTATAATATCTATTTGAAGGTGAGACAAGTCGAAAATCCTTAAGATTTTATACAAGAACGACGTCACTTAAGTTTCATGTTGTAAATTTAGTGAAGTTTTGGTCAAAACTTTTTTTTTTAAAGTCCTTGACAATAAATACTTGTAGTCCGACACCACCGTGGTTAAAGAAATGCGTCCTCGTACGGACTGATACATTTCATCAACCGATTCTAAGTTATGAGGTCATAATTACAAGTCCTAAACAAAATTTTAAAATATGGAAATTTTAGAGATCCTAAAAGATTGAATTACCTCAAATAATTTCTCGTAGTCATGTGGAGTCACCCTCCTTCACTGGAACCGTATACCACAACGAAAGAATTCGGATCGTAGTCTTCTGAGACAGTTCGTAAGATCCGGTTCACTTTTACGGTGTTTCATAAACTCAGACTCGTGGACCAAAGTCTAGGACCGAAAGGACTGTTTAATCATACCGGAATAGGAAAGATTCGGAGGTTAAGGTGTAGACACTATTATGTGTGAACTCAAAACATTGAGAACACACCTAAACATTTCTAATTTACCGTAATGTATTCTTTATCGATACTCGGATCTTTTCTTATCTACAAGTTATTTACGAAAGAAAGAAGGAGAGAAGCTTAAAATCGAAGGAGTAGACATTTCATTAGTGACTTTTCGTACGACAGTCTTTCTTTTCTACGAGATATTAAAGGTTTCAATAGGTCTCCTCTATCTGCCTGGAGGTTTGTCTGGGTCCTGTGTTACAGGAAGATCGGATCCAGTTTGACAAGAGACCGGTCAGGAGTCGACCAAGAGAGGGGAGAGCGGGGAAATGGTACAATAGTTCGTATCTCTTGAAAGAGTGAAAGAGGGAAGGAAGGGTTAGTACGTGAAAACCTAGAGAATAAGTGGGATGTAGGTCACTGATAAATCTTTATAATACACAGGAACTCCAAAAACGTAGGTCTGAACTTTGTCCTTCGTCCTTACCTTTTCCCCTTTCCTTTTTTTCCAAGTGTAAAATACATAAATCGTAAACGATACCCGAACGTTTAAAGTACGTAAGTATCAAACAATTAAACTTATGGAATAGGACAAGACACTTTAATAAGTGTAAAATATTTAATACTTTGATTCCGAGTCTTTTAAATTAACTAAAAGGATTTCCATGTTTTGAATGTGGTCAATGTTATGGTGTGTACGGACGGTGGTTTCACGAACGAATTTGATCAGTCGGTCAGTAATCAAGACAGAGAGTGACACGAGGACCCATCGGACTTTGGTCTAGAGGATTGTTAAACCGGGGACATTTTTCGTCTAAACAGGGAGAGAAGGTTCGAATAAATTTACAAATAAGGAGATCACTAGAGACCTAAGGGGTGACCGGTAGAAACAATAAACCGAAGAGAGATGGTGAACTACTTGAAAAGTTTCTTCCTTTCTTTTTTTCTTAGTAAGGTTTCTATATATAAAAAAATTAAATGAATAAAAATTAACTTCTTATTAACAAAATGTTATAATATAACCAAAGTCGATATGTAGTTGTACTTAATACTTAATCAGTATCCATATGTATAAACAGAAAATTCGGGGATTAATACCCTAAGTTAACTACACCGGGTGATTTCTTTAGAGTTTCAAGTCAACCATCTCATTAAAAATCTCCCTTGGGAGAAGTGTGAGACTTCAATATTATCCGTTACGAGGCATAAACTCGTTTGGTCGGACGACAGATAGTATAAATATTTTGAATCATGAAAACACTTCAAGGGGGAACTCTTCGATTAAAGTTATTAACTTAGTAACGTCATTTAAGACGATTGTTTTTCTGATAACAGATATATGAGACAAAAGTAAGGGGAAATCAGAAAGGAGTATCAGAAATACCCTGTTTCACTGTATATTTGTATTTTAAACCCCCTAAAAACTATTTATTCTATTAGAGGAACCTGAAATCACATGAGTGTGTATTTTACTTCTGTGACTTTATTCTTAGAGATTCTAGGAAAGATGGAGGTTTTAAGACACAAACAAGATAGGACTCTATGTGTAACCATCCGATAGATGAAACATGAACCGGATCTGAATTCCAGGACTATGTTCCGTGTCCCACTTGATGAAGGACTATAATTATCAAAATAATTTCCCTGAATAGTAGTACATCTATTGTAAAATAAAATTTACGTTACACCACTATGTGAGGTCATAAGAACGGACCTCTTAGAGTACCCATCTCCTCGGATGTCAGGTACCCCAGCGTTTATTACCCTGTGTTGACCTGCTGATTGTGAAAGAAAAAGTGTGTCAGAAAGTATAACGTGGTACCTTCGGATTTAGAAACATGTGAGTACAAGTGTGGTTAAATCGAAAGTAAAAGAAACTTGATATTCTTTTATTCTCGGTTTCAACAACCATATTGATACAAGATACGAAATAATAAAAGTTTTGGACTTGTCACAGTTGGTTCTACGTATCTAAAAATAGTTGTCGTACCTTATATATACACCTTTCCTTGTCTTTCATCTCTGATCCTCCTCTCCTTTTTCCCTCCTATAATTCGTCTAAAAGTAAGTCATATGTGATAAGACTCGGATCCCTGTATTTCTGTTTCTTCTATAAAAAGCCACTTACACATTCTTGTGTAAGATCCTTCTACGACTCGAGTGAAGGTGTGTACCCGTGTGTCTTTGATGTCGTTGTATCTTATCTTTAGATAATGTCTTCCTTTTTCTTTTTTCCGTCTTTACACCTCTGATTTGTTATCCGATGATTTGTTTAGTTTTGTTTTTTTTACTTAGTAACTTCTTTAGTTCCTCCTTTAAATTTTTAAGGAACTCTCTTTACTTTTATCTTTGTTTTGAGATAGATATCCCACGTCGTTTTCACTAAGATCCTCTCTGTAAGTATTCCTTAGTCCGGACGGAGTTCTTTGTCCAAATTTTAAAGTCTATTTGTCGGATACAAATGTCGATTTCCTTAATCTTTTTTCATCTTGTTGGTTTGGGTTTCAAACATCTTCCTTTCTTTATTATTTTAAATCTCTTCTTTATTCATTTTATATCTGATTTTTTATTTTCTCTACTAGTTATTTTAATTCTCGAACTAAATAGTTTTCTATTTATAATCATCGGTCTGAGCAGTTCTTTTTTATCCCCGGGTTTATTTATTTTAATATTTACTTTCTCTTCCATTCTGACTAATAGTGTACCCCTCCCTCCGTCCTCCCCCCAAGTCCTACCCCACCTGTGTATATATAGACACCGGTTAAGTACGACTACATACCGTTCTTGGTAGTGTTATAAAATTTCATTAATAAGAAGTTAATTCTATTAATTAAAAATTTTGACTATAATGTCTTCATGCTCCTCAGTATTCTTTTATGATACTTATTAATAACGATTGGCGAACCTGTTCGATCCTCTTTAAGGATCCAACAGGTTCTGACTTAGTCCTTCTTTGTCTTTTAGACTTATCTGGTTAATAATCATTATTTTAACTTAACCATCATGGGTTTTTTTTAAAGTTGTTTGGTTTTAGGTTCTGTTTTATCGAAGTGTCCCCTTAACATGGCTTGTAAATTTCTTCTCATTTATAGATAAAGAAAGTTTGATAAGACTTTTTAACTTCTCCTCTCTTTTGGGAGTTTAAACAAGATGTTCAAGTCGTAATGGGACTATCCTTTCGGTTTCTAAGTTACGTTAGTGAGAGTTTGATGGACACTATAAAAAGTGGTTTGATCTTCTTGACCAAGATTGTAAACATACCTTGGTATCTTCTAGGATTTATCTTTTTATTTAGTACTTTTTCTTCTTTTTTTATCTTTCACATTATGAGGTACTGCAGTTTGATATCATGTTTCTATATCGTTAATTTTGTCATACCTTGACCTTGTTTTTATCTGTGTATATAGTTATCTTGTCTCATTTTGTTTTTTTATTCGAGTACGTGTATACCGGTTAATTATATATTACTTCCTCCATTCCTATATGTTAAGTCTTTTCTATAAGCGAAGTTATTCACCATAACCCTTTTACTTATCGATGTATATTTTCTTACTCTAATCTGGTAAAAGAGTATGACATTTTTATTTGAGTCTTATCTAATTTCTGAATTTACATTCTGAACTTTGGTACTTTGAAGATCTTCTTTTATATCCATTATAAGAAACACTGTAACCAGAGTCGTTAAATATATATATATAAAAATTAAGTAGAAGAGTCCGTTCCCTTTGTTTTCGTTTTTATTTGTTTACCTTGGTTTAGGTCGATTTTTAGCAAACGTGTCACTTCCTTCGGTAGTCGTTTTTCTTTTCCGTTCAATGACTTACCCTTTTTTATGAAGGTTTATTATACGGACTACTCCGTATTTATAGGTTTTATATATTTGAGTACGTTGAATTATAGTCTCTTTTGTTTATTAGGTTAAAAATTTTAACCGTCTTCTGGACTTTTCTGTAAAAAGGTGTCTTCTATGTGTCTACAGGTTGTCCATGTACTCTTCTACGAACTGTAGTGATTAGTAGTCCCTCTACTTTTAGTTTTGACGTTACTCCATGGTAGAGTGTAAACTATTACCGATAATAGTTTTTCTGTACTTTATTATTCAAAACTGTTCCTGTACCTCTTCTCTCTTGGGAACATGTGACAACTACCCTTATACTTAATCATGTTAATTATACCTTTTGTCATACTTCAAAGGAGTTTTTTGTTTTTATGTTAATGGTAGACTAGATCGTTAAGGTGAGGTATCATATGGGGGTATCTGTAATTTTGTGATTAAGTTTTTCTACATACGTGAGGTCACAAGTAACGTCGTAATAAATGTCATCGATTATACATCTTAGTTAGATTCATGAGTAGCTGTCTATTTCTCTATTTCTACACTATATATATGTTACCTTACAATCGGTATTTTTTCTTACTTTATTATAAGAAATGTTGTTGTGACTACCTGGATCGTCTTACTAATATTCAGTCTATACCTACTTCATTTAGTTGTACCTACCTGGATACGATTCACTTTATTCAGTCTGTTTCTGCTTACGACATATAAAAGTGAATATACACCTTAGATTTTTTGTTTTGTCGTTCATATTGTTTCGTCTAATAGTCTATGTCTCTTTTTTAATCACCACGGTCTACCCTTACACCCCCAACCCGTTTTATTCGTTTTCTCTAATTCTCTATTTTTGACGGTCAATATTCTGTTCCCGAGATATAGTTGGCTCTCCCCACCCTACCCCTCCCTCTACCCTGCCTCAAAGGTTTCCCTCCCCTATATACATATGGATACCGACTACGTACAACTCCAAACTGTCCTTTGTCGTTTTAAGATATTTCGTTAATAGGAAGTTATTTTTTATTTATTTAAAAATTTTATTTATTTATTTAGTGTCCCTATATTAACGTCGTGTCCCTTACATCAGTCATTAGAAAATTATTAGAAATTTCTATCACTTAGTGACGGAAAATATGGACTTTCATAACATCATAAAATTTAGTTGATATGAAGCCAATTTTATTTTTCCACAAAATCCTAAAAGTGGATCCCAGAAACAGATTTAAAATGAGGGAGAGACTATTCCACAAGGACCATGGAGTGTGACAGAGAGAATAATAATTGTAGATTACGATCTTACCGTATAAATTAATGAGATGTTAATTACCTGATTAAGATTACGTAATAATGATTACGTAGTCATTTTCATGTATGAAATGAGTCGGAAGGAATCAAAAAATATATTACCGGAAATAGAGTAGGTCCTAAGGTTGTACATTGGTACAATGTAAATCATCAGGACAGAGTGGAACAAAATCAGAACCGATTTTTTTTCTGAGTGAAACAAAATTTTTAATATATAAAGGGAAAGTGGAGTCACAGAAGTGAACGAATTAAAGAAACACATTCGTCAGAATTTAGAATGAGATAGATCGTCTCGTAATGACTAAAGGAGGTGTTAAATCTTTTCGAGACCCTTAGGGGTATGATTGACGGTTCGTAAAAAAAATTAAAGATCTTTTGAACGTTTATTACTCCCGTTGGGATCGGTCTCCGGTTACTCTTAAATACTAATCCCTTGACCCTAAAAGAAACATACCGTCTTACCCTTATTAGAAATAATCACTCAGTCAGTCAATTTTGAGAAATTAGAATTAATACCTTATTGGTTCAATTTAAAGTTTTCTTCATCCGTACAAATTGATATATTACAAATATCAATTCATTCCTTTATCGTGAATTTAATCGTGAATTTGACGGTAGTAATCAGAACTTTTTAGAGTGGAGAAATCTTCCTCATTCGTACCAAGTGTGGAAGAGTCACGAAGGGTAAGTTAGACAAGTTGTCTAAATAATTTGATCCATGCTTTAACTGAAACATAGATAAAGTCTACCTTCCCGGTCCTTGAGGTCCCGACAGATAAGGGTGAAATTATTATTGTGGGTACCGTCGAAGACTTACTTTCTACGATTTTTTTGTGTCAAATAACACACTATGTGTCGGATCGTCTTACTCCAACTATACTTTAGGACGTCCGGTAAGAAACATAGGTAAATCTAACCTTTTACACTACGAGACGAATCGTTCATAACCCATTTATATTAAATTTTTCGAAAAGGGTTGAGTCTTAAGGAGAAGTGTTTCCATTATTCATCTCTTTCTTGTATGGGAACAATAATTTAATTGTAATCTGGTCTCATACTATACGTAGTGTCTGTTAAACGACTCTATCGTTTGTCTTTCTTTAGAGTGGGAAACTATGTCGGTTCGTCTATGTAGGGTAGTGTATACATAAAAGTCCAGTTGTTATTAATAAGGAGTTCATTCTCCTGAAGGGACCACCGAGTATGTCATTTCGCAGACGGATGTTACACCCTCTGGGTCCAAGTTGGGGACCCAGTCCTTCTAGAGGACCTCTTCCTATACCGTTGGGTGAGGTCATAAGAACGAACCTTTTAGGGTACCTGTCTCCTCGGACCATCCGATGTCAGGTACCCCAGTGTTTCTCATCCTGTGCTTATTTACTGAAGTGAGTGAGTGAGGGAGTTCTCCTGAACTACGACCCTTTCTAACTTCCGTCCTCTTCTTCCCCTACTGTCACCTACTCTACCAACCTACCGTAGTAGTTGAGTTACCTGTACTTAAACTCGTTTGAGATCCTCTATCACTTCCCGTCCCTTCGGACCGTACGATGTCAGGTGCTCCAGTATTTCTCAGTCTGTACTGACTTGTTGACTTGTCTCCTGAGCCGTCGTAATAACTAGTGAAGGGTAAGACCGAAATGGAGTACTAACCTCATTGACAGACGTGACCACCACCACCACCACCAAATCAACGGTTCAGTATAGGTTGAGAACACTAGGGTACCTGAAATCGGACAGTCCGAGGAGACAGGTACCCTAAGAGGTCCGTTCTTATGACCTCACCCAACGGTAAAGGAAGAGGTCCCCTAGAAGGGCTGGGTCCTTAGTTTGGGTCCAGAGGACGTAACGTCCGTCTACTAAATGGTTGACTCGATACTCCCTTCGTCGAACTGAAATAGGATTTCCTCATACCTCTCCTTTGTTTTATAAACTTAGAAAACTATCCTTTCCTATACCTCGTTCCGGGGTGGTTTTACTCCGAGGATGGAGGGGTGTCTTTGATCCTCCATTCCCCTGAGGGAGGGATTTATAAATGTAAAGGTCCTCTACCTACGGTCCAGGAAATCTCTCTATCAGGATCCAGGATTACAATTGTTCCCCGAACACCACCCGATGTCAGGTGCCCCATCGTTTCTTAGTCTGTCCTGACTCGTTGAATTGATTGATTACAATTGTTTCCCGAATACATAGATTTACATAAAAATTTCTATGCAACTTTTTCTGTCACTTACATTACCGTAAAAATTTAAGGTTTCCAGTCATAAGACTGTTTTTCCTTTCTTTTCCTTTATAGAAAGGAATAAAAGTTATCCTCCTTAATTCGAAGTATAAAAAGTAAGGTTAAACAGGAAAGTGTCAGTTTTCTAAAGAAAAGAGTAGGAACGTTTTGTAAATGGTACGTAGATAAACATACGGTCCGGGACACGATCGTTGACACTGACGATTATAACCACCTCACGTTTTTCAGATTAGGGTATGAGACCCTCGAACGAGAGATCACTTACTCTAGGGTACCCGACGTCACAAAGTAGTCAGAAGAATGTCCAGGAATCTGTAGAGAGGATTCTCTCTTTAGACTTATTAAAACCGGTTACGAAGTCTGATATAATCCGTGGTTTTAGAAAACGAACCAAGTCTTGTTCCGTTCTATCCCTATAGGGACGTACAACGTCAATAAGAGACGATTATTATTATCCATTGTAATTAACGTACCATGAGTACAAGGTATGTGTCGTGAGAACTAAGAGTGGCGTCAGGAACTCCATAATGAAGACACGGGTAATAATCCACTCAGAACCGTCAACTGATAGAACTGGGACCTGTGTCTCAGTCATTTACCTTCTGAGTTCACTGTCTAAAGTCAAGTCAAGTCATCGAGTAAACAGGATGAGAAACACTGGGGTACCAGACGTCGTGAGGTCCGAAGGGACAGGTAGTGGTTGAGGACCTCGGATGAGTTTGAGTACAGGTAACACAGCCACTACAGTAGATTGGTAGAGTAGGAGACAGTAGGGGAAGAGGAGGACAGAAGTTAGAAAGGGTCGTTGTCCCAGAAAAGTCTACTTAGCTAAGAAGTGTAGTCCACTGGTTTGATGACCTCAAAGTCGAAGTCATAGTCAGGAAGGTTACTTATGAGTTTTGACTGAAGGAAATCCTAACTGACCAACCTAGAGGGACATCGGGTTCCCTGAGAGTTCTCAGGTTATGGTGTCGAGTTTTCGTAGTTAAGAAACCATGAGTCGAAAGAAATGTCAGGTTGAGAGTGTAGGTATGTACTGATGACCTTTTTGGTATCGAAACTGATGTACCTGTAAACAACGATTTCATTAAAGAGACGAAAAATTATACGACAGATCCAACCAGTATCGAAAAGAAGGTTCCTCGTTCGCAGAAAATTAAAGTACCGACGTCAGTGGTAGACGTCGCTAAAACCTCGGGTTCTTTTATTTCAGAGAGTGTCAAAGGTAACAAAGGGATAGATAAACGGTACTTCACTACCTTGACCTACAGTACTAGAAGCAAAAGACTTACGACTCAAAATTCGGTTGAAAAAGTGACAGGGGAAACTGAAAAAATAGTTCTCCGAGAAATCAAGTAAAAGACGGTATTAACCAGTTCTACCACATCTTTGTCCAACCCCTCTGGTCAAAGAGGGGGTGTTTAAGGAGTTTTCTAGAAAACTTACAACTCGTTGAAGGTGTTTTGTTGAAGACTTGTGACCACCTCCTGTGGTCCACGGGTCTTTCCGTCGACCAGAGAAGTTTTCCCCTGTTTTATATGTTCTGTTTTCCTCTCTACTTTCTCAATCCCTACCTCTGGACAGGACCCCTCCCTCAGGACTTCCTCCTCTTCAAAGGTGTGTCATCCTTTGGGAGAGTGTCCGCCCAGACACCCCTTAGAACCTTAGAGTCTTCTGTTGTATTAACCCTCCCTTTTTTTCTTATGTGTGGATTGGCGTTGACGACTTTTCTCTTGAAAGGGCGCTTTCCGAGATTGGATTGTTGGATTACGTGTCGGACCGGGTGAGTCTTTTTTCCTAACTCGGCTATGGTTTCCTCTCGATCGACCGACACATGACCGGGGAGGGGTGGGTCTTCCGTTCCCCGACGACGTTAGAACGGGGTCTTTCCCGTAGGAGGTGGCTTGACACTCGTCCGAGGGTCTACGATTGGTGTAGAAGGACTCTCGGACCTACCAACTGTAGGTGGTCCTCCAGGTGTCGGACTCTACTCGAGAGGTCTCCTCTGTATGCCGTGTGGACTCTGTCACGAGAGGGTCACGTGGGTCCTTTGACTCGTCAGCCACTAATTCTGTGTCGGGCAGACTCTGTCAAGGGGGTTCTTGAACCAGTGGACTCGACGAGTCCGTACCCTTTCCGTGTTTTCCGTGTCGGTTGGGTGTCTCTTACTCGGTCTTGACACAGACTCACAGAGGACACCTCCATGTCCAGTTGTCACCGGACGGCGTCCCCGTCCCCGAGACCCAGGTCGCCTGGACCCATACCGTGTTCACGAGAACCTCCTCCAGAGGTAATTGGGGTGGGATCTTGGTGGTTTTGAATGTGTCCTGACTCCTTTGTCTGGGGAACCTCCCGTGTTTGTCTTAGAATACATGTGATCCTGGGTCCTCTATCCTCGTCACTGGGGTGTTCTTTGACTGGGTCTGAACGGGTGCTCACAGGTCCTCAGAGGTCGCCTCCGTACCTAACGGTCACCGGACGACGTCCGAGTCTCCGTGACTTACGTTGTCACGTACGTACCCTGGAGAACTTCCTCCGGTGGTAAAAGTAATGGAGGTGGTATCAACCTGGAGTCCGGTTCGTTGTCCCTCCCTTGTGTCGGGGTGGGTAGTTGTCTTTTAACCTAATTTGTAAATGACTAGTACCGGGGTGGGTAATCTTGTTCTGGGTCAAAGGGGAGTCAGTCAGAGAAGGTAGTCCTTCGAAGGTATTCGGAGTATTAGAATAGGTAGTCTCCTGTCTCTCTTACTTTTGGTGTTAGTGTCTTTCGGTTGGTTTGACTAGTGTACCTAGTGTCGAAACAGATTAAGTTACTTTGGCACTCCGTACGACACATCCCGGATGGTTCTACATGTCCATTATCGTCTCTCAAGACTGTTTTGTACCAGGTGACCTCTTCCCTTACCGTTTGGTGAAGTCATAAGAAGGAAACTCTTGGGGTACTTATCGTACTTTTCCGTTTTTCTATACTGTGACTTCCTACTTGAGGGGTCCAGTCATCAACGGGTCATACGATGACCTCTTCTTACCTCTTTATTAAGGTCTTTCTTACTTCTCTACCTCGGTTTCGTTTTTGGTGTGGGTCAACACCTACACTACCTTTATTTTAGGTTACGACATTTTTCGCTATAACGTATCCTTGGACTTTACGATCCAGGTAATTAGTTCCGTTTAACCTTCATTAGTTTGTCCTCTACCATTCTCGCTTGTAACTGTAAAATCCTTAGTCACTTGATTTTTCCTGAACTTACCCACTTGAATTGAGTCTACTGGTAATATAGAAGATGACACCCGTTCTTAGGGAATCTTCTTTACCTCATGGGTAGTATCAGTTGTTTTCTCAGGTTTTACGTCATGAAACTACGTTAGAGTTTTTACTGTCTTACTAAAGACAAGTAAAGGTTCCGTTTAGTAAGTTGTAGTGTCATTAGGTTCAGATACGGGACTGGTCATTACTACTTCTTCGACTTCAACTTACCAAGATACTTCTGGATGTTCTGGAAGGTCTTGATTATGGGTCTTTCTACAGGAAAAGTAATATCCCCTGACCTTACATTTTCACCCTTCAGTTCTCTATGGACCTCATTGTCCGTTTCAACCAGAACCTCATTGTCCGTTCAACCAGAACCTCATGTTTTGCTTCGTCCAGTTTCCTATTGTCTCAAAAAGTTTCTCTTGTGTAAACAGTATCGTTTGTGGGAGAAGGTTGTTGTGTTCTCTGTTGAGATGTGTACCTGTATCGGTCTACCAGTTATGGTTTTAGTTCAATAATATAAGAAATATCGGTTTCTATCTCTTCGAGATATATCAGTCGTTTTTGTTCTGGTCCTCCCCTGACACCGACACCGAGTCTAGTACTTCAGGAATAACGGTTTAAGTCTGAATTTAACTTCTTTTATCCCTTTTGGTGATCTGGTAAGTCCATACTGTATCTAAATCGACTGAGGTTTCAAGTTGATATGGAGTCGGTAACACATACTCCGGTCTAGTCCTTTTCTTCCGGTTGGAGTAGTAACCGACTTTAAACATAAAACTTCTTAACACGTATTTGAGTCATTTTTGTTGACTGAGCTTTTTCCGTGTAGAAGGTGAATGGTCAAAAGTTCAGTGTGAAACATGTACCAAAATAAACTAGGAGTGTTGTTAGAACCCTTTACTCGTCCCAACCCTAAATTTTAGGTTTAATCCAGTAACTTTGGATGTTAAGATCTTTCCAATTTAATGAACGGGTCGTAGTATGTCGATCACTCAATTCTATACCCTGAGAAGAGGTCCAGGGGGTTGATGATCAATAGACACCGAACCGTAATCTTTTAGAGTTTGACCTTTTAATATCATATACACTTAAAGATTATCTCGGTATCTTCAAGGTCCTAAGTAGTCGTCGAGTGACAGATAGAGTTCTTAATTCGAACTTATTGATACTCGAGACAGTTAAGACCTGACGTAGTCCGTCATGAGTGAATTCGTACGGAAATACACTGAACATTTATTTTAAGACAAACGAACTATAAGGGACACAGACCTCTCATTGCAAATTTGTAGAAGTTTCAATAAAAATGACACGAAGGACTTCGTAGAACATGTGATGAATGGGGTTTAACCCGGGACAAGACATCAAAAATAAGTCCATTTTGATTACCTCAAAGGGGTCTCACTCTCTACACATTAGTTAGGGTAACAAACTAAAGTTACCGAATAATGACCCACCCTCTTAACAATATCGTCTCCGTTAAATCTTTTAGTCCATGCTAACTGAGATCAGTTAAACGTATGGTGTCAGGGTTGTCGTTTTTCAGTACCACAAAGTACGGACTCTCTCAAGTCAGTAATTACTCTGGTGGACCCGTTGATTGATTAGGACCCTCTCTTGTCCTCTTGACACACACACACACACACACACACACACACACGCGCGTGCGCGCACCCTGACACGGGTACACAAAGATTTGTTCCCACGTAAGTCTTAACAGTAGTTAGTTTCTTCCTTTTTTATTAGAAGATTCTTCAACAACGACCGTAAAAGGTTTTTTTTATCAGTGGTAGTCTTGACAGAGAAACGTCTAGGAATACACTGACCGGAACTTACATTGTAAACCTAAATGACACCAATATGTAAGAAGAATTTTCAACCGTTCTACGACGAGAGACCCTCCATACTCTTGTTAACCTTTCGAGGGACTTGACTTGTCGTCTTAATACTCAAGGTCAGACTTGGGTTGGTAATTAAAAGGAATGCAGAACCCGTTCATGAAATCAAGAATCCGGGGACGAAGGAGTAGACATACTTCTCAAGTCTAGTCTACAAAAGGCTCCGGAAAAGGTCGTCATCGTAAACCATAGTGTAGGAACCTTTTACTTTCGGAAATGGACTTTTGTCTGAACTAGTGACGGTTCAACACACAGTACAGATACCTCAGTCTACTCTCTACTTCTAGTTTTTTCTTGTCTCCCTTTCTCAGGTCGACGGATAGGATCGTATGTTTACACAGAGGTAGTCCTTACCTTTTCATGCACGTGTCTGCGATGTCTACCACTCACGCATCGTGGGCAGAAACGGCACTTCCTATTGCATCGGGAATAAGGTCAACACACGTTACTTAGGTGACTAGACACTTCAGGGACTGTCTCTCCAAATGAGTACGTAATCTACTCCTTCCCTTTCGACCTCTTCCCCTGTGGTTATAAATACTTGACTGATCAAGGGCTGTAACAGAGTTTTGAGAATGACGTGGTGACTCTTCATTAATTGTATTCGAGGTATACGTCCTTGGACTTGAATCTTTATCATTCGTTGAGTCGTTGAAATTTTATGTGACAATTTCCCCGTCTTGACCCTCCCTTGGAACAGGATTGTGAGTTCAAGAAAGGTCGTATTATGGTACATTCACGTCTCTACGGTGTAAGAAGTTTAGAACAGATAAAAGGGAAACGTGAGTAAGGGGTGGGTATGAACACGTATAGAAAAGTCTTGTAGTATGTCTCTTGTAGTGGACAGGACCTCCTGTCCCCCCTTCCCGTGAGTATCCAGAGATGAAAGGAGGGATTAATAGGAAAAATGAAGTGCTGACGGATAAAGTAGGTAAAGTCGAATAATTTTTGTTCTGGAGAAAGAAAAACACCTTGTGAAATAACAACCTTTACTTTATAGAATTTGTCAAGTTTCCGTCCTACCACGGCTACTGTCCTCGACGCAGTCGTACCTCTATCGTTGCTGGCGTAGGACTTTTCGTTAACGTCAAAACTCTTCGTCGTTGATAAACGTTAGGAGGAAAGTTTTTCTAGTGAAAGTCTTACACCGTACCCGACCTTTACCTACGTCAGTAGTAAAAGTCCCCAAAACAACCCGAGACCGTCGACCCTTAAGAGAAAAGATTTGAGGATGTTGGGTGTCTGGGAGTGTGTTTTGTCCTCCATTTTTACGGTAACAGGATTTTATTTTACACCGACACATCGGTGTATAACATTCCTTAAAAAAAATACCTTTTTTTTGAAAAAATATTTCCTTTCTACTAGTGTACTCAAATTTAATTTTGATTGGTCTGTACCTTTTATCCACAAAAAAGAATTATTTATTTTTCCCTACTTATAAAACGCCATCCCGGTTATTAACGACAAGGGAAATCATTTTACAGGGTAAAAGTGGGAGGGAGACCGGAACGAGTTTACGGTCGAAGAGACCCTTCGGAAGAGGGTAGGGAATTCACTCCGTAACAAAAAAAGAAAGTGAATTGACGATTATACCAAAATAGACACAGTCATCGAGTCCGTACAGACTGAGAAACGTTGGGGTACCTGACGTCGGTCCGAGGAGACAAAAATAGACTCATAAAGAAAATCGTCCGTAGAGGAAGGATAAACATGAGACCGATGAATATGTATATAACCGAAGAGAAGAGTCGGACGTTCGAGAAATTCCTTCATAAAGTGTGAAAGTAACTAAATACATAATTAATTTGTTGACACTCAACTGTCAGATGAACTACGGTTCTTGACAAACCCGTAAATCTTATTTTCATAACTATTTTACATATTATTGGTCAAGGAAAAGAGGTCCTCGAATGTAAGTTCATACCTTCTCTCTGTACACTTGTACATATATTTTTAACGTTAACTTCCATACATCCTATGTATAATTTAAATAAAGATTTATAAAATCATGGAACAACTTACTTGTTTATTTACTTACGTCCAAGGTGAGAATTTATTGCCAAGTCAAGTCAAGTCAGTGAGTCACCACAGACTGAGAAACATTGAGGTACCTGACGTCGTGCGGTCCGGAACGACAGGTAGTGGTTGAGGGTCTTAAATGGGTTTGTGTATAGGTAACTCAGCCACTACGGTAGGTTGGTAGAGTAGGAGGTAACTGGGGGAGAGAAGAACGGAAGTTGGAAAGGGTTGTAGTCCAAGAAAAGTTTACTCAGTCAAGAAGCGTAGTCCACCGGTTTCATATTTATTGTCACTTCCGGGATTTATCTTTGGTTCATAGGAACACCTCTATACTTGACCGCCTCTTTACTTTTTGGTTACTACTGCATACCCAGGAACCCTCGTCACAACAAGAGTCTTCAGGTCTAGTTCATAAGGACGATCATATTCGGGACTTAGAAATAGTAGAGACAAAGGAGATTCTTACCTCATAAAATTTATAATTCCCGCTAGGATGTCTCTCGTTCCACCTTATACTTTTTACATCGAAACCTCAGTCTTTTACATGATATGTGTCTTTCTATGTGATCCGTCAGACTAACTTCATCACGAACAACACCTACGTTATAATTTACGATGTCTTTTGTTATTTAGACTGTGATAAGACCTCTTCAAAATACCTTATCCACACGAATGGTCTCTTATTATTCTCCTGTTTGTGTACATCTCTTTTACACGGTACACTAGGTTTCCGTCTTTCTGTCTGGTACCTTGTAGACCACAGAGAATCTAGAGTCTACTCCTGACACAAGGATGACTGATTATATAACTGCGATTAATCATTTACGGTAGATGTCAGAAAATATGTAAAGAATTTTGTAAAAGAGAACAATCGAGGAAGAGAACTATAAAAATATCAAAGGATCCGTGACGTTAGGGTGTAACAGAAAAAAGAAAAGGATGAAGGTATTGACTAGTCAAATGGACTTATCTTGTAGGACGAGGTCGGACGCTTACAGGTATAAGAGATACCGAGTCAAGAACCGAGACACAAACTTCAGAGTATTTTTAATGGTGGACTTTAATGTGATAGTAGGAAGTTAGGTCATAACTTAAGATAGTTCTACCAACAGACTAGTAGTAGTAATTAAACTAATGAGGGAGGGACTTAAGGTGAACATAAAATGTCTTCGGAACTCATGTAAATGAGTGACTACATATAGTATATAGTCTCAATCGGTAGATGGACAAGGAGTGTAAGTAAGGTACCTCTCTAATTAGTAGTAGTGTTAAGGTGGTGATGGTATGTAATGTCCCGAATTTTGGAGAGGGACGTTTTGTCCGAGGGGACAGTTTAGGAAGTGAAAGTACCTGCCGTAGTAGTAAGAGAGACAGAAGAGTCAAACGTTACCGTCCGTATAACCTCAGAAGAGAGGAGATAGAGGTACAGATCCGTGATCTCAATCAATAAGGTTTTCAGAGGAACATATTACAGAGACCGTAATCTTTGAAATATATATATATATATATATATATATATATATATTAAGTCGTTTTCATTGACCTGTGTCTTTTCGTACATAACGGTACGGTAGAAAGGAGGTAACGGTTGGGCAGTGAACAGTAAAGTACACAACCAGAAACTTATCCACTATTAGTAAGTATAAAGATAAAAGATCGGAGAGGGTTAGTTAGTTATGAGAAAAAAAGTCGGACTAATGAAAGGAAATTTTATGTATAAATTATTTGGGTCGGAGAACTGTTAATCAGTCACTGAAATATAAAAGGTCATCTGCATATTACGTACAGTGTTTACACTGAACCGTGTTTTCATCAAATTTACAAGATTATCGGTGTAATATTTACGTTTTTCTTCGTCGACTTTTATTGAAATTATTATGACAACAATATAAATTGGGTTATATAGAGGTTGTAATAGTAAAATTATACATTATTAATTATAATTACTCCATAAAGTGACCCAAAAAAGTATGATTAGAAACTTCAGTATGTAGAGTTAAGTCTCATCTATGTGAGGTCATGAGAACGGACCTTTCAGGGTACCTACCTCCTCGGACCACCCGACGTCAGGTACCCCAGTAATTCTCAGCCTGTGTTGACTCGCTGAAGTGAAAGTGAAAAGAGAAAGTACGTAACCTCTTCCTTTACCGTTGGGTGAGGTCGTAAGAACGGACCTCTTAGGGTCCCTGCCCCCTCGGACCGCCCGACGGTAGATACCCCAGCGTGTCTCAGCCTGTACTGACTTCGCTGAATCGTCGTCATCGTCGTTGTCAACTTTACGAGTTTTCGGTTTATACTGATCGCCGATGGTATAACTCGTCACGTAGAAGTGTTATAAGGAACACGGAAGGCGAAAGAAGGAACCGAGTACGAGAATGGGAACATATGGAACAAAATGGTCGTAATGATATAGAACTATTATAGGGTTCTAAGAACGTCAAATTCAAGACTGAGAAGACGTTCCTATTAGTGACGTTCTGATGTCAGTAAAGTACTGTCCGTAATCAATATGAATAATCAATATGAGACATCGACCGTATAGGATACACGAGGAAAGAAAATACATGATGAAAAAATATTAATTACTTACTCTTGATGTGAGATCAGTCTAACAGTGATAGATCTCCCAACTATTAAGAGAGTTGGGGACTATAACAAATCGTCTGACGGAAAGTGTCCCTT
This sequence comes from Capra ibex, assembly GCA_006410555.1. Lineage (NCBI taxonomy): Eukaryota > Metazoa > Chordata > Mammalia > Artiodactyla > Bovidae > Capra > Capra ibex. Next base: position 304,415 of record SJYO01053324.1, read on the forward strand.
TCCCTTTAACTTTCAACAACTCAACACAGACTGAGAAACGTCGGGGTACCTGAAGAGGTCCGGTCTTATGACCTCACCCATCGACAAGGGAAGAGACCCCCTAGAAGTCTCTATCTTAGGTCTATAGGACGTAACGTCCACTTAAGAAATAGTAGACTCGGTGGTCCCTTGAGGTTCTTATGACCTTACTCATCGGATAGGGAAGAGGTCGTCTAGAAGGACTGGGTCCCTAACTTGGTCCCAGAGGACGTAACGTCCACCTAAGAAATGTCGACTCGATAGTCCCTTCGGGAAAGTCTCTCCTTTATATCATTTATAAACAACTACTTTACAACTATCATCGCTAAAGTTTTATATTCACATTTTTACCTGAAATAATTAGTTATGAGAAAATTATCACAAAAGTCAAGTCAAGTCGAGTCCGCGAGTCAGTACAGGCTGAGACGCTGGGGTACTTAGCGTCGTGGGGTCCGGAGGGACAGGTAGTGGTTGAGGGCCTCAAGTGAGTCTGAGTGTAGGTAGCTCAGTCACTACGGTAGGTCGGTAGAGTAGGAGACAACAGGGGAAGAGGAGGGCGAGGGTTAGGGAGGGTCGTATTCCACCGGTTTCATGACCTCAAAGTCGAAATCGTAATCAGGAAGGTTACTTGTGGGTCCTGACTAGAGGACATCTTACCTGACCAACCTAGAGGAACTTCAGGTTCCCTGAGAGTTCTCCGAAGAGGTTGTGGTGTCAAGTTTACGTAGTTAAGAAGCCACGAGTCCAAAGAAGTGTCAGGTTGAGAGTGTAGGTATGCACTGGTGTCCTTTTTGGTATCGGAACTGATCTACCTGGAAACAACCGTTTCTTTACAGAGACGAAAAGTTATACGATAGATCCAACCAGTATTGAAAAGAAGGTTCTTCATTCATAGAAAATTAAAGTACCGATGTTAGTCGTAGACGTCACTAAAACCTTGGGTTATTTTATTTCAGACGGTGACAAAGGGGTAGATAAAGGTTACTTCACCACCCTGGTCTACGGTACTAGAAGGAAAAGACTTACAACTCGAAATTCGGTCGAAGAAGTGAGAGGTGAAAGTGAAAGTAGTTCTCCGAAAAATCAAGGAGAAGTAAAAGACGGTATTCCCACCACAGTAGACGCATAGACTCCAATAACTATAAAGAGGACCGTTAGAACTAAGGTTGAACACGAGGATAAATGGGTAATTGACACTATTGTGTAATAGGATAATGATTAAAAAATATTCCAATAGTAATGTCCAAAATCATTTCAAAATAAAAGGTTTTATATTGTGAAGAACAAAACCTTCCTATGTATAATTTTTATCTTCTTATTATATGTGATTTACCTTTTAGTTCACTCGGAGCATATTAAAGTTGAGACACTAAATAAACATATACCTCACTACTCTTACAACTATAAATTTTCTCTCATACGTACTACTATAATACTTTCTGTATTAAATCACTCGAGGTTGTTTATAACAGACTAACAGAATAGTCAAACCTCCTTAAGAGTCTTTGTGTAAATCTTCTAAATTATTTTCTTACACAACCCCAGGAGGTACAAAGTATCCCTCCGAAACATGTTTGTGAGACACCCGTACAAATTTCAGAAACCGTTTACGAATAGTCCCTAACCATTCTACACTACCACCATCCAAATGTATATGCTCTTTACGAACTACTCTAAAGTGTGTTTCTTAGAGACTAATTTCATTACTCAAGACCAGATCTCCCATTTCTCCGACTTGTACCGATTACAAAGGAACTCTACCTCCAAAACAAGTACAATTATTATAAAATATATTTGACTTTGATAGTCCTCTGTTTTATCAATCAAACTTCCCGTACAGAATGATTGTATGATATTTTGCACTATTCAAACTGTTTTGTCTAGAATGTATTTTAATAATTTATTTACTTTATACATGAAACTCTGAATTAAAGTTGACAGTGATTTACAAGACCAGAGGGAAGTTCGGATAAGTAAGGGATAAATGTGGGGTACAGTGGAGGTACTATACACTATCCTGAAAGAACACATAAGGTTAAAATAACTCTTGAAAACTTCAATCTACTAAAGTTCTATGTTTACATTTTATGTGACTAACCGTAATTCCTTTGCTTAAATCCAATTTCGCGGTGTTTATATAGTGAACATACGTCTTAAATTTTTTATTATGTTTCCTTGAATAAACGTTTTTTCTTTTCTCAGTGTCTACAACTTTTGTTTAAATACCAATAATCCTCCCTTCCTCCTATTTAACCCTCTAACCCTAGTTGGATATATCTGATGATATATCTTTTATTTATTGATAATTCCCGGATGAAATACCGTGTCCCTTGAAACCAGTTATGAGACATTACAGGATGTACGCTTTTTTTAGATTTTTTCACATCTACATGTATATACATACACATTGACTAAGTGAAACGACATGTCGTCTTCGATTGTGCAACATTTTGTTGATATGAGACTGTTAAAAATTTAACAAAATTTTTAGTAAATTGGTATTTTTTCTGACCACGTCTTCAGATTTTGAATATTATAAATGTTCTCATTGAATTTTTATTAAGTCTTTTTTTATGAAAAATTTGAGTTACCCCTTCAAGGGTCCACCACGATCACCATTTCTTGACCGGACGGTTACGTCCATCTGCACTCTCTGTATCCAAGCTAGAGACCCATCCCTTCTAGGGGACCTCCTTCGGTGTCGTTGGGTGAGGTCATAAGAACGGACCTTTTAGGGAACTTGTCTCCTCGGACTGTCTGACGTCAGGTATCCTAACGTGTCTTAGACTGTACTGACTTCACTGAATCGTTCGTGCATTTGCGTTACTCACACACATATATATATGAGGACGACGACAACGACGACGATTCAGTAAAGTCAGTATAGACTGAGAATCGCTGGGGTACCTGACGTCGGGTGGTCCGAGGAGAGAGGTACCTTAAAAGGTCCGTTCTCACGACCTCACCCCACGGTAACGGAAGAGACTATATATATGAGGATCTACTGATATTTGTTTTAATCTCATAAATATAAACATATCATATATCTACCCATACAAAAGGTACATCGTCAATAACAGTTTACCTATTTTGGATTAAACACTTATGCACTGAACACAAATACACACATATACACACGCACACCCACACATAAATAAATAAATAGATAGAAGTATATTAACTCCACCAATTAAATTCACTCCTGTTTCTAACGGCCCCAGTCCCCTTCGTTTAAGATAGGACCAACTGTAGATTAAACCACTTAGGTTAACCCTTTACCCTTCCACAACCATCTTTTACCCGACCCTTTCTATGTACTACACACGGTCTCCGACACGGGCTTTCGACTGCTATTGGACTTTATCACTACCCCTCTTGTGATTTATGTCGTCCATTGTTTCGTTTCCTATGTCTCACCTGTAATGTCATTTCCCTTTTTCGGTATGAACCCCTTTTCTTTATCCGTAAGTTCGTCCACTCTGAATTTTTGTACGTTTTCCTTATCGAGACCTGCGTTACGTAATCTTCCCCTCTAAGGAAAAATCTAACAGTTAAGTCCGAAAACGAAACACACAAAACCGACCATCCCGATTTTATGCACACATCCTTTCGGACCGAATTTTGTTTGACCAAACCCTATCTCACTATCCATCTCTTACTCGTTCGATCTTTTTACAGGCAATTAATATCGAGTAATTTTATCAAATTTGAAGTCTTTTAGACATGTTAAGGATTTATTAAGAGAAGTCAGGACATTTACGAAGAGGTCCTGATTTTAGTTCCGTTTTGGACCGTTTGTGGAACTCTTTTATTTCTCTTGGTTTGAATTTAGTTCTCGTCAATGGTTCAAATCCGAATTTCCCACTTTTTGGTAGTGGTGACATCCGTCATTGTTTTACATCTTTTTTTATTTTAACTGCTCTCAGACTTGTTCTTTGGTCTGAGTTACTGACCGAACGATATATTATAAATCCATTTTTTGTCTGTCAAAAGATTTGACAACTTAAGTATCAGTTGTACTAGAAATAGTAGAGGTAGTAGAAGTAGAAGTAGTAATAGTAGTCCCATCGAGGGCTAATGGAATGACACCAGTTCGAGAATCCTACTGACTTTTCGGAATGTATTAGATACTAGGGTAGATATAGAAGAGTAGGTGAGAAGGGTGTAGTCCGAAAAGGATCGAGTGATACGACGTCGGTGTAACCCATGTAAACACAAGAAGTTTGTGACTTCAAACAAGGATACAGTCTCAGACTTGTATATGTGGGAAAGATCTCTAGAAGAGGGCAGAAGAAATGTACTGACGGGAAAGACGAAAAGTTCAGAGTCGAGTCTAATAATGAAGAGTTTTCTAAAAGGACTGATAGGATAAGTCGTAATGGGTTATGTAAGGTTTGACAGGATGAACTTTCATTGGTAAGAAGATGAACGCACAGACAGGTAGATCGATGGAAACAACAAATTATGGACACAATGGACAATCGTATAATAAATAGGGTATCGTCTTTGAAAATGACAAAATGATTAATGTCTTTGACATTAATCATGACAGATATTAACATCTACGAGTTTTTATGTACAACTGACTTACTTACTCGACAAAATTCACGATTTTAGGTGACGTAAAAAGTTTTGAGTATTGAGTCTATTCATAGTAAAACAAAAAATTAGATCAAATAATTTTTCCTCTAACTGAAAAAACTTTCTAATCAACTGAACTGTTCTAAGGTTCAATAAATCTCAGTGCACTCTATCCTTTGTCTAATATTATGTACTATCATTCCATTCTATAAAATAAAGTTAAGAGTAATAACCATGTCGTGTGAATGAACGATTGGTGATCACTTGTAGTCGATCAAATGTTGGAGACTTCGATGGATTCAAGAATTAAAAGATCAATAGTGGTGATTAATTCATATAGATTCAATTAAGATTTCCTCGTACGTATTCTTAGTGACAAGAAAACACTAATGTAAACACAAATCGACGACTGGAGTTTCTTCAATGTAAGATATATTACTACTGTTGTGGTCTGTCGCGTAATTCCAGGACTGACTCGTGTCTTTTCAGAATGTGTTTCTATCATGTGTCAAAGTAAGACGAGAATTGGAATCGATATGGTCATTCAGAAGGGAGAATCCCACTACGTAATTCTTTATAAATCAATTTGGTCACATAAGAAAAACCCATTAGTTTTTTTTTACAAGTACGTCAAAGTTTTCTATAAAAGTTTTCTATTTCATTTTATGTCTGTATTCCTACTTATTTTTATACAACTATATTTCTTAGTTTTTTTTAAAAGTTCCGTGACATGTCTTATCTGATTTGTAAATTCTTCTAAGTTTAAACTTACTTTTTATCTGGTTATTTTTATACTTCGTATTTTGACTTTAAGGGATTTGAATAAGTAGATCAATATTAGTGAAAACGAAGAGTCATTTGATCCTTTCGACAAAGTAAAAGAGAACCCAAAATCCTGTTTTGAAACGTATTCAATTAGGACTTTTACGATTCCAATAGTAGTCAGAAGAATTAGTTTTAAAATACAAAATACTTATTATTATAACAATTATATATTCTTCAATAATGTTCACTAATATGGTTTCTGTATCTATTGATACGTTTAATATATTAGTAAAGTCTTTGATCGTTTATGTCTTCTTTTGTACGTGTTTTTTTGAAGAGTTATGTTTATCATTGGTTTCTTTGTACATTATTGTACTATTTTCTATATTAAACTAGATAGTTTAACTGTTTTTACGTTTGTAAATTTTTACTGTTGCAGATGGTAATCGATATCACACTCCTTCCTCCGTGAAAGTATAGAACGACCATCCTTACAACTTAAATACTTCAAGTTAAACCGTCATATATAATTTTAAAAACATTAAACCGTACGTCCGAACTGACCCAGAACGTTAAATAGGATTCCCATGTTAGTACTAAGTACGTCTATATATCGGAATTCTACAAATAGTGTCCCGACGAATATATTCTTTTTTCTTGACTGTCGTTGAAAAGATTGTCCAGATTTTTTAATATCAAGTAGGTATTTTAATTTTAAATTTTATTTATACATACGTTAAGGATTTTTACACCATCTTTTTGGTGAGTATAGTAAATTTTTATAAGTATCCTATCATTCCTTTTCACTTTCGGTGTACTACGGTAATAACTCGTCTCTTCCGTTACCGTGGGGTGAGATCCTGAGAACGGACCTTTTAGGGTACCTACCTCCTCGGACCATCCGACACCAGGTACCCCAGCGATTCTCAGCCTGTACTGACTCGTTGAAGTGAAAGTGAAAAGTGAAGATACGTAACCTCTCCCTTTACCGTCGGGTGAGGTCACAAGAACGGACCTCTTAGGGTCCCTGTCTCCTCGGACCATCCGACGATAGATACCCCAGTGTGTCCCAGTCTGTGTTGACGTCGCTGAATCGTCGTCGTCGTCGGTAATAACTCAAGTATTTTATACATAGTCATGTATCTTTACTCCGTTACACCGGTATATGGTTTTTTAGTTATCGCCAATAGAGAACCATTATACTAATACTTACTGAAAATTTTTTAATAAAAGAAGTAACATAAATATATTTAAAGTCCTTACGTATAATAAAGCATATTTTTATTTTACTTTCGATGTGTATTTTAATTACTAAATTAGAGTTAGTTTCTACTTGATCATATTTTTTTCTCGTTATAGTGTTCCTCATTTCTTCTTTTTATTTAATCTTTTAATAATTTCGTTCGTGGTTTCCTTCTCTAAGTCTTATGACAAAGTCAGGTTCTTTACGTGACACTTGTCCATGATCTACGTAATAAAAAAATAACATGTACGGTTTTAAAATGTTGTTAAATATTTTTTAAAAATTTTACACAAAGAAGACACATAAAAAAATATGACTGTAGACTTTTCTACAATAGAGAAAGATCCATCCGAAGTAATTACTGAACCTTTTAACATTTACTTTAACTTATGTATTGTATTTTAATTTAAGTGACTTATAAAGAAAACTCGTTTTATCCAACGGTGGTAATCGACACTACATAGTAATAATGATAACATCACGTCAGCTACCAAGAAACGTAACATTTTTATTAAAAACACGAGTTAAGTCAAGTTAACGAGTCAACGCAGGCTGAGGAACACTTGGGTATCTACCGTCGGGTGGTCAGAAGGGGCGGGTAGTGATTGAGAACCTCGAATGAGTTTGAGTACGGGTAGTTCAGTCACTACGGTAGGTTGGTAGAGTAGGGAGACAGTAGGGGAAGAGGAGGACGGAAGTTAGAAAGGTCCGTAGTACCAGAAAGGGTTAATCAGTTAATAAGGGTAGTCCACCGGTTTCATAACCTCGAAGTCGTAGTCAGGAAGGTTTCATATAAGTCCTGACTAAAGGAAATCCTAACTGACCAAAATAGAGGAACGAGAGGTTCCCTGAGAGTTCTTAGAAGAGGTTGTGGTGTCAAGTTTTCGTAGTTAAGAAGTCGTAAGTTTAAAGAAATATCAGGTTGAGAGTGTAGTTATGCACTAATGACCTTTTTGGTTTCGAAACTGATCTGTCTGGAAACAGCCATTTCATTACACAGACGAAAAATTATCCGACAGTTCAAAATAGTATCAAAAAGAAGGATCCTCGTTCGTAGAAAATTAAAGTATCACCGTTAGTGGTAGACGTCACTAAAACTTCGGCTTCTTTTATTTCAGAGGGTGACAAAGGTAAGATAATCTGTACTTCATTACCCTAGTCTCCGGTACTAGAAACAAAAAACTTACAACTCAAAATTTCGTCTAAAAAGTGAGAGGAGAAAGTGAAAGTAGTTCTCAGAGAAATCAAGAAGAAGTGAAAGACGGTATTCCCGCCACAGTAGACTTATAGACTCCAATAACCATAAAGAAGGTCTTTAGAACTAAGGTCAAACACAAAGTAGGTGAGACCGTAAATTGTACTATATGAGACGTATATTCAATTTATTCGTCCCACTGTTATATGTCGGAACTGTATGAGGAAAGGGTTAAACCTTGGTCAGACGACAAGGAGAGAACAAGATTGACAACGAAGGACTGGACGTATGTCTCAAGAGTCCTCCGTCCAGTCCACCAGACCATAAAGGTAGAGAAAGTCTTAAAAGGTGTCAAACAACACTAGGTGTGTCAGTTTCCGAAATCGTATCAGTTACTTCGTCTTCATCTACAAAAGGACCTTAAGAGAACGAAAACGACACTAGGTTGCCTACAACCGTTAAACTAGAGACTAAGGAGACGGAAAACGTTTAGGTCGAACCTGTAGACCTTTAAGAACCAAGTACATGACAACTTCGGACCGAACGTCTTAAAACTCGTAATGAAATGACCGTACACTCTACACATGTTAACACGCTATCAAACTTGTAAGAAACCGTAACGGGAAGAAACCCTAACCTTACTTTTGACTGGAAAAGGTCAAGACACCCATGACGACTCAAAAAGTTTAAACGACCATATGACTCACGTCGTGAGAATGTCGGTTGAGTCAGGAACCGTAGAGATTAAAAGAACTTCTATAGGGATGAGAAAAGTTAAGATAAAAAAAGGAGATAAAGAAACGTAACTAGTGTCTCTTTCCGAAAGAATAGAGAGGAACAATAAGAAACCTTGAGAAGTAAGTCTACCTACATAAAGGAAAGGGGAAACGGAAAGTGAAGAGAAGAAAAAAGTCGATAAACATCCCAGAGGAGTCTGTTAGTAAAACGGAAAAACGTAAAAAAGAAGAACCCTAAAACTGGTGGAGGAGGACATGTTACTATGTTTGGAGGTAGGTATAAAGAAATTCGTGAGACAGTCTAGATTAGGGAACTTAGATAAACAGTGAAAGTGACATATTAGTATTCCTTGAACTAAATCCAGTATGGACTTACCAGATCACCACAAGGAGCGAAAGAAGTTAAATTCAAACTTAAACCGTTATTCCTCAAGAACTAAACTCGGTGTCAGTCGAGGACCAGAACAAAAACGACCAACAGAGGTAGAAAAACACAGGAAAAGGGTAAATAAGAGTAGTTTTATGAACTTTCAACAAACGCAGTAAAGGTGAAATGTTACTCCTTTGTTTTTAGATCGTTCCAATGTACGGAAGGGTTGTTGGGTACTTTACGAGTTTCGAAGACTTTTGTTTTGGTTCGGATGGTATCTGGTACTAAGAGTATGACTCGTTATGAAACCTCTAGTAAGTATGACCTGTACTTTAAGAATATAAAAAAAGGGACACGATTACTTGAATTAAAGTTTTAAAAAACGTAAAAAAAGATACTCGTTAGAGACACTCAAACATTCTCGACGACTGTGTCATGTCATTTCTTAAAGGTTGATGAAATGGTCTAGTATAGAAGTGTCAAAAAAGGCGTAAAGGAAATGTAAAACGTATTTCTTACAAGAGGTTTTTAAAACTGAAGGACAACTCTTAAAATCGTCTCAAAATAAGAAGTGGAGATTAAACTAAAATTTTTAAACATACATCATTTTCTGTATAGTTCTAGTAAATTGTCTACTTGAAATCCATTAATATTTGTGTAATTAATTAATCTATAGATTCTTAGAAATTCCTATTAAAACTCTAACTTGACCTCTATTTAAACCAGTTAAATGATTTTTATGATATAAAAAAAGGGATAGATACTCACTTTCACTCACTTTAGCGAGTCAGCACAGACTGTGAAATACTGGGATACCTGACTCAGGTGGTCCGAGAAGACAGGTACCTTAAGAGGTCCGTTCTTATGACCTCATCAAATGGTACGGGAAGAGGTTCCCTAGAAGGGTTAGGTCCCCAGCTTGGGTCAGGAGGGTGTAACTTTCTTCTAAGAAGTGGTAAATTCAATGGGTCCTTTAGGATAGATATCACACCAGAAAAGATGGGTACTTAATCTTTTATCGGAGATTCTTTGTATTTTTTATTAATTTTAGTCGGAGTTCGAGGAAAAGTGGAAGTGACATTAATAAATCTCTTTCCTTCTCTCTATCTCTATATTGATAGGGTCATCTATTCGGTACATGGTACGACTGGGATCAAAAGGAAGACATAGGAGTAAGTCGCTATAACGGAGGTAAAGTATCGTAAATAGATGTGAATATATATATATATATATTGAATATATTCATTATATATATATATATATATATATATATAAGACCCTTAAGAGTTTCAATGAATACATCGAGTTTGAAAGGAGTCTCAAGATCTTTGGAAAGAGGTTGAATTGTAAAGACAAACCAACAGAGCACCTTAAAGTGTTTATTATACCGGTTTTATCTTGAGAAGACAAGAGGAAGTCATAATTATATAAAAGTAAAAAGTTAGAGAGTTCTTTACTGTCGTGGCATGTAGGTCAATAAACTCGGGTAGTAGGAACGGGTAGTAGGAACCAAGGAATGAACCAAGGATGGAAGTGTAGGTCCCGGAGTCCTTCGGAAAAGAAACATGAACGATTACTTAGTCAGGTCATAGGTAATCGAGGTGACGGTTATATAGGTTTGGAGGAATGTCTTAAGATAGAGGGGAAGGTTATTGGTAGAGGGGTTTAACCATTAGTGTGGTGTCGGTCTATTAGAAATTTTTTTTTTAACTTTATTGTCGTTGGAGATAATTAGAAAGTCACCCGATTGGTACGTCAAGTATGGGATCTATTTTATGGATAAAGTGTACTAAGATCAACAAAAGATTCGAAACACTTCAATATGAACAGTATTTTATATGACCTGTACAATTTCGTGTGTGAAACTACACAAAACTGTATCCATATATAGACACTTTCACGACGTGAGTTATACGGTCGTTTAAACCTTTTGAGTCGTCACCGATGTCTTGACTTTTTCCAGTCAAAAGTAAGGTTAGGGTTTCTTTCCGTTATGGTTTCTTACGAGTTCGATGGTGTGTTAACGTGAGTCGAGTGTGTGATCATTTCATTACGAGTTTTAAGAGGTTCGTTCCGAAGTCGTTATGTACTTGGCACTTGAAGGTCTACAAGTCGACCAAAATCTTTTCCGTCTCCTTGGTCTCTATTTTAACGGTTGTAGGAGACCTAGTAACTTTTTCGTTCTCTCAATATCTTTTTGTAGATGAAGACGAAATAACTAATACGGTTTCGAAAACTGACACACCTAGTGTTATTTGACACCTTTTAAGACTTTCTCTACCCTTATGGTCTGGTGGACGGGACGGAGAACTCTTTGGACATAAGTCCAGTCGTTCGTTGTTAATCTTGACCTGTACCTTGTTGTCTGACCAAGGTGTGTCCTTTTCCTCATGTAGTTCCGACATATAACGTGGGACGAATAAATTGAATATACTTCTAATGTAGTACTCTTTACGACCCGACCTTCTTCGTGTCCGACCTTAGTTCTAACGGTCCTCTTTATAGTTATTGGAGTCTATACGTCTACTGTGGTGGGAATACTGTCTTTCACTTCTCCTCGATTTTTCGGAGAACTACTTTCACTCTCCTCTCACTTTTTCAACCGAATTTCGAGTTGTAAGTCTTTTACTTCTAGTACCGTAGACCAGGGTAGTGAAGCACCCCTTATCTACCCTTTGTCACCTTTGTCACCGACTTAAATAAAACTCCCCTAAGATTTTGGTGACGTCTACCACTAACGTCGGTACTTTAATTTTCTGTGAATGAGGAACCTTCCTTTCAATACCGGTTGGATTTATCGTATAAGTTCTCGTCTTTAATGAAACGGTTGTTTCCAGGCAGATCAGTTCTGATACCAAAAAGGTCACCAGTATATACCTACCCTCTCAACCTGACACTTCTTTCGACTCGTGGTTTCTTCACTACGAAAACTTGACACCACGACTTCTTCTGAGAACTCTCAGGGAACCTGACGTTCCTCTAGATTGGTCAGGTAGGATTTCTTCTAGTCAGGACCCATAAGTAACCTTCCTAACTACGACTTCGACTTTGAGGTCATGAAACCGGTGGAGTACGCTTCTCAACTGAGTGACCCTTTCTGGGGCTACGACCCTCCCTAACCCCCGTCCACCTCTTCCCCTACTGTCTCCTACTCTAGGGAGCTACCGTAGTGGCTGAGCTACCTGTACTCAAACTCACTTGAGACCCTCAACCACTACCTGTCCCTCCGACTGAACGACGGTAAGCACCCCAGCGTTTCTCAGTCTGTACTGACTCGTAGACTTGACTTGATTTGACTTGACTATAAAGATATTTCGGTAGTAGTGTGTTATCGTTCTACAGACAATTGAAGATTTCACATATTGGATAAATTATGGAGGGAGGAGAAATGGGTAGGTACTATTGACTTTCACTTTCAACGAGTCAACACAGGTTGAGAAACTCTGGGGTACCCGATAAGTCAGGTACCTTAATAGGTCCCGTCTTATGACCTCACCCATCGGCAAGGGAAGAGGCCCCCTAGAAGGCCTGGGTCCCTAGCTTGAACGTTAGAGGGTGTAACGCCCATCTAAGAAATGGTTGACTCGATAGTCCCTTTGGGAAACGGGTAGGTATAGATGTCTATTAGTGGCTAGTCGAAAGGAAAGATCTTTAAATATTCTTAACTAATTATGAAAAGAAAATGGATTCGGTGAGTGACTCAGGTCCAACTAAAGAGACCAAGGTAAGAATGGTTTCTACCCCCCGCCCCACCTGTCCCCTCGTTAAAATTGTTTTTAGTAGTCCTTTTATGGTTGTACCAACAGATCAAAAGTTTTACTGAATACTTTGAAGACTTTGTGGAGTTGTGAAAATACATGAACTTAGAAATAGGTAGGATTATTTTTAAAATAACTATTATTTGGGAGTAAAGATAAACCTTTAAATTACACAAAGAACCGGGTTAAAATTTTAGATCTAAACAGAGAGAGAAAATTGTAATAGTAGTACCAAACCATTTAAGACAGATCTCTGGGACACTATAATCACTTTCGTTAACTCACACGAAACACACACAAATGGTTTCTTGATTTAGAATTGTTACGTTCTTTAAGGTGTATTACGTTTATTATAAGGTAAATACTCTTAATAAGTACCTGAAAAGTTATCTTAAAAATAAATTATTATATACTACTAATATACACAGTAAATAAAGTCTAATATATATCAAAACTAATATATCGTACAAGTTAATTATAAGATTTTGATATTAAAGAGAAGGATTTCATTAGTGTCGTACAAAATGAAGAACAACGAAATTTTCCACCGAAAATTTAACAAGAAATGTCTTTACTTTTACTTTCTTTTACGGTTTTATTGTTGATTAAAGTGAAGAAAAACTTTAAACTGTAAAGGGTCATCGATTCATTATATTTTTGTGTAGTGGATTTACTCGTCATAAAATTATCGTAGTTAAAGTGTTGTAAAATTAACAACAGTGTAAAGAAGTAAGAAAATCCCTCTGAAGACCAATTGTCGGCACCCTAGATTTCTTGTGCATTCTAAATTTCGTATGATCAACAACAAAAAAAAAAAAGACCAGATCAAAAGTGTAAAACAAACAAATAATGAATTGTCATAAAGAAATGATGATATTCAACATTGAAGAATCTTTTAACAATCGGTAAAATAAGACCTCGTACTTAGAGTTGTCCAAGTCTAATAAACCTCCCAAATTTTTGGATGTACTTAAAAGACACATATCATCCGTCTATCTTTTTATAATGTCTACTTCACTTTCAGGTCCAGGTTTCATTACCCGTACGAAAATACGACTCACTTATCTTTGGGAAGTTCACTTCAAAACATTCTGTAAACAAAAACATTTTACAGATGACGACGTCAACAGAAGAAGAATGAACGGATGGTCATCTTCTCCAGTGTCTTACTAAGTAAACGAAGGGGTTTGGATGGAGTACCTCTTAGTACTGAGTCTTAGTCTCAATCCCGTTACACTCCACGTAGGAGGTTTGACCTTACTCTACACAACCCTACTACTCCCTTCCTGGCAGTCAATTACCTCATCTTTTCTCTTGTCCACTTTATTCTCTACTTTCCTTTCGTTTACTCCTTCCCCTTTTAACTTTTGTTATTATCCCTTCTTTCGTCCAGTGACATGCTTATTTCTTTCACTTGTCGATCTAATGTATATGAAGTGACAGTTATAAATCTTCTTTCCTTTATCTCCTTCTTGTTTGAATCATCTAACTGTTGACTTCTCTCCATCTCTGTCCCATATTTATCCAGCATCGACTCTTTTCCCCTCTCTATTTTATCAATCACTGGTTTCTCCGTCTTTCAAGGAGAGAATTAAAAACGATGAAGAGACTGTTAAATGAGTCAACTTTGATCTTGAACTCACCAAATTTTTATCTTTGTAACGTAAGTTACTTCTTCTTTTTTAAGACCAGCAATAAACGACAGAGACTCGTAGAACGAAGTACGAGTTAAATTCGGTACGACTTTACTTTTTTACAAAGAACTAAACAAAGTTCAAATAATACTCACAAGATTTGGACTAGATGAGAACTTTAGTGAACTGAAGATTTTACCCCTTAGAGTACGTAAATCTGTCCACTTTATTCAGTAATTTTACATAAAGATTAGATGTCTTTCGTATACGATTTGTTAAGTTTAAATATCAGTCTTCTCAAGTTTAATGCGGACGTAAGTACCTGTGTTTCGAGATCTAAGTGGGACATCAATAGGACATTCACGATAAACGTCCGTTTCCCTTTCACTTGTGTCACGACTAGAGTTGACATTACATGTCTAAATGGTTCCTTGGAACATCTTAACTATGTGAAAGATAGGGTTTCACATTTAGTATTTCTAAGCTATTGGAAGGGAAAATAACGGTATTTCTGTATTCATTCATTTTCAATTAAAAATCGTCGTAAAAGTGTCATGAAATTAACCCTTCATATTGGAACTCTAATACCAACAACGAACTCCAAGTAACAACAACAACAACAAAAAACCACCGATAATACACTATTAGTAAATAGTAGTATTATTCTCCAGAGAATTAAACTTCATAGAACCCCTTTTATTAAACAAATTAATACCATATATATATTTCAAGATTAATTATCGGGTAGTAAGTAATAAAAGGATTAATATTGTATCTGAAACTACAACCATCGTATCTTTCACGGACAACTAAGGTTGAGGTTTTATGACTCATTTTAGGGTTGTGGTAGTAATGCTAGGTGAATCAGAGGACTCCGGAATTACAAAATTGTAAATTTTTGTTCCTGTTATGACGGATGTGTGCCCACACCACCGTACACTCGTTGAATAGTTGGACTTTAATGAACCCTGAACAGGGTGTAATCATCTACTGTACGAACTACTGTGAACCCAAGATTGAAGGATTTCCAAGGGTAGGTTTTAGGGTACTCGGTATATTTACTAAAACGTTCCTAACAACGTACACAAACATGAACACTAAACTGACATAGTAGTTTTTTCAACAAGACCCCTATTTAGTCGGATGGTAAATTTTTCGAAATCAGTAGGAGTACAGAGATATAGACCTCACGTCCGTTTCAGGAAATCGTAGTAGTTTTAAAGGTGGATGAAAGACGATGAAATACGAAGAGTTACCTTTTTTTTAGATCTTGCTTGAGAGAGAATAAAATTATCACGAGCCGATCCACCAAAATGTTTGTAGAAGAGTCTATTAGAAGTGTAGACAGTACATTTCTTATAGACTAACAGGGAAAAGGTCTACTAAGAGTTTTGTCGACTTATTGTACTGACTCCAGTGGATCTATCTTTTCTCTTCGTTGACCTTAACCCTGATTCTTGAGACGGGTGTCAAACACATGTAACGTTTTGTGAGACCATGGAAGGAATCACTTTATATTATTTAAATTATACTTATAAGTATCTTCATGATAGTGTCACTAAAATAGGTATAAACACATTTCTTTCGTAAATTACTTTTTCTTCTCCCCTTCGTTTTTACTAACGATCAAGGTTTTCTCCTACTCCTGACGACCTTCTATTTATCTTTCTGTCAGAGTGATTGAGTCATAACACGGTACTTGTTCGAGATACTCCTCCGTAGTCAGTCGTAAAACTTTTTCACGAAGGATGAATCAACTGTCGTCTCACTTGGACTTCAGGAGGGTGTACATGGAAATTCTCGGTCAAGTAGACGTAAGGAGACTTTCAAATCGTCTCTCTTTAAATAAAAGATTAACAACCGTAAGAAGAAGAATTGTTTTGGGGTTTCTAAGAGAAAAGATTGAGACGAAAACCGACTACCACACTTCACACACCAAAAAGGCTCAACTAGATCCATATGAACAACTTCAGTCCTTTCTTTTATTAATAATGTATTTACGTGTAACTTGTTAGGGAAACTCTCAGATCGGAGAACTTGTAGTAATTCTTTCTTTTTTCTTCGACAATCTTTTTTTATTTTGACTTCAAGGACTTACTAATCAGTTAAGTAAAAATTTTATTAACGAAGATTAATTGAAGTAATTTTATTTGGACAAAATAAGAAAACAATCTTTTTAAGAGGATCTGATATTTTATTTCAGTTGTTTGTGAAGAGAAAGACCAGGAAGTGTGTGTATGTAAGTGTTCGTGTTTTTATATATGTTTGTGTGTGTTGACGTAAGTATGATACTGTTTTTAAAAGGTGAAAGGTTACTTTATAAGATATAATAGACAAAATATCTTACATATTACAACTTTTTCACTTAAACCCCCTTCTCAACTTTACTAACTCGGAATTTACACAAAACTGTAAAACTTTGAAATTAGATGCGGATAGATTTGTGACACAAAATTCATCAGTAGTAGAACAAAGTATTTACTCCCGACGGACACAAATCTTTATGCGAAAGTAACACGACTATAGTGTCGAGTCTAAAGAGAAAGGAGTCTAACAGAGGTCACATTTGTACGACGAACTATTTCTACTGTCCCTCGAATTGAACTAACGATCCGTTGACACAAGAATAATGGTATCTATTTGTGTGAATGAAGGAGAAACCACAAAAGGACCATTCCTTAAAGACCTCCTCGGATTACGAAAGAAAACCTATCTAATAATAGAGTAGGAAAGATTCATTAGTGTATCCATTGGAAATAAGAAAACCTAAATTACGTTCCTTTTCAAGTCTCCGTTTACCACTCCATAATCTACCACACATAGTTCCGTACTACTCTTTGTCCCTACAACAATAATCCTTTGTAAAACTCATGTACTCTTTCTTATATTTAATAAGGTGTCTTCGTACAAAGGTAGATCTAAGACTTTTGATTCACAATAGAACCCTAGTACCCCCTCAAAAGAAGTGTAATAGTTGAAGCAAGTACTTTAAGTTTATTTACGAAGGCTTTACTTTACTCCATTATCGTTACCTGGTTTGTCAACAAATAAAATGTACTGTCAACGAATAAATGTAAAATGTATTACGAGATGGGTTTATTAGATGGAGAAATAAAGGTTCCTCTCAATAACAAGGAGACTCAGAATGTATCTCGAATGTCAAATGAACGACATCTTTTTACAAGTAATAGGTGTCGTTCATGACTAATACTCCTAGGTTTCCGTAGCTCTCCCGTTTTCACGTCGTCGGTTCTCCTTAAGTTCAGTTTCCCTTGAGAGTCTCACGTCAGAGTATCAGTCCGACCAATTTGCTATTCTACGTTTTCCTAAGTACACTGGGTCCTTGGGGTCGACGACGTGAGTGGGGGGTCTCACTGACTTACAGGAAAACACTTCCTTCTCAACTTAATGACCCTGTCTCATCACCTTGATCACGACTGTCACCGTAAAAGTGGTGGTGATACTTTTTCGTTTCATACGTCGGGGGTCACGGACACTGTGGGTCCTTAAGGGACTTAAAACTACAGTCAAACTGATAGACCGAGTCTCGTTTCAACAGGACAGACGTCACGGGTATATAAACATTGACACGGTCACGATTATGAGCTTAAAAGGTATAAGAGAATCTCGGTGTATAAAAATAGACCTTTTTTTAGTCATAGGTTTTTCCGATAAAGTCTTATCCCTTACTTCACCGGAGGTCACGGTGATTGTTACGTGATCCCTTTCCTTCTCCCTTCCTTTGTGTTTATTTATTTTTGTGGTAATAACTAATTTGTACCTAACAAAGGTTTGTATCTGCACTCACTCCTAGGAAAGTATAGACTTCTGACGATAATCAAGACAAAACACTCACTAACGGAAAAACGATAGTAGTCACTAGTTACTATCTTGTACTGTTACTACCACATCGTGATTCCCCATGAGGACACCGTGTAAATAAAAGGGGTAGTGGAACTCTCACCAAAGGTTCTAATTAAGATCACAGTCACCGAGATATATAATTAACAATGACGTCTTCGAGAAATATTATACAGTCTCAAATCGGTGAGGACACAATGGAACTACATTTCAGGAATTTCGGAGTTTTTAGTTTTCGTTTGTTCGTATTCTGGACCGTTTTCAAAAGTTTATAGTAACGTATAAAAAAAAATTTAATTGTAGACATGATAGACGTAGGAATAGAATTGAGAAAAAGAAAGACGGTAACAATCACACCGATCAACGTAAATAGATAAGACAAGTTCTGTAAGTATATGAGTCTTTAGAAACAACTTTTTGAATTAGATCACCTGTTGAAAGACTATATCTGAACTATATCTATAAACTGTCATATCAGATCACCTAACACTCACGTTTCCGTTTACTGTCATTAGGTAAGTTGTTGTGTATTGGATTTTTACCTTGGTATATCTATTACAAGCGTACCTGGGACTCGTTACTGTTTAGTGCCCCAAAGAAATTCGTGGCGACTCAAAACACGTTAAAACACTTCAAAACGAGAAGATGGACTACAATATCCTACGTTCCCTTTCCTATATATGGTAGTGTCTATTACCACTAGGAAAGAGGACCTAACGTCTTACCGATTTTATGTACGTATACCGTAATCTAAAATTGACTATCTCGAACTATTTTTAAAGTCATAATAAAGTATTTAGATGAAACAAGAGTATAGGTGAATTTCGTTTTGTCAGTAAACTGTAACATTTATCAAAGGGACATAGACACACATTTTCATTTCGTAGATGGATTGTATTGAAGGACCTTACGTACTTACATAGTAAAAACATTAGAAGAGTTCATGACACTTATTACGAACCGAGTACCAGGAATGAGTCATACAAGACCTGTCTACAAAGTCAAAAGATACGACATATTGTTTAATGGTGTGTAAGTGACCGAAATTTTATTGTAAATAATAGAGTGTCAGAGACACCCATCCATGTCCGTACCGAATCGACCGAGGAGACGTTCCTACGTTAGTTATACAGTCGTTCCCGAATCAAGAGTGGACCTCCGATTTGACCACTGCGTAGGTGAAGGTTCAAGTGAGTCCAACAACCGTCTTACATGGAGGAACAATGACAATTTTACTCCTGAGATCGAAGAACTACGAACAACAGACCTCCAAAACGAGTTGAGGTTCTCCGATGGACTTCAAGTGACGGATTTCCGGGACAGGTCTCGGAAGAATATCGTACTGTGAAACGAAGGAATTTCGGCCGTTCCCTCTTCCTCTCGGGGATGCTGGTCCCGTCCTACTTCAAAATATATTATATCGTATTAGTTCCACCACTTTAGGATAGAGGAAACGATTCGAGATAACCAATCTTCCTTCAGTGTCCAGGCAGGTGTACGTTCATCTGTCCTAATATGTTTTCGGATCTGTGGTCCACCTTCTCCGGGACCCCTGGTGAAATTTCGGACAAACGGTTCATCCATAGTAGTAATTTTGATCATAGTCTCGTTGGAACTAAGAGCTGAAACTTGTTCTTAAATTTTAGTGTAATCTCTTTTTTTGTATAAACCAATGACTTCTTTTACATTTTATCGACAATTTTATCGACATCTCAACAGTGATGTGAACTAAATGTTTCCGTGGTATAGGTGTCGTAAGAGTTAACGTTCTCCGATTTAGAAGTCCCTTATCTTTGTATAAGAAACGAATGAAACTGTTACTCATCACACACTCGGAGAAAGGAAAGACTTATACAAGACTCAAAGTCCCGAAACTTATTGTGTCGAACAAGAATTACATGTGGAGTGACAGATGATAACAAACCGGATATTATTGGTGTCTCTAATAATATATGATACATTAATGTCCGACGTCAATGATTCGTAAAATGGTAGATAAATGGGTATCCAGACAAAAGAGTGGATTCGTGAATTAAGATATTATAATTTTAGTTTTCGAGGTTCGAATGACCAGAAGGTCTTATACTCTTATTATCAACTTATCATTCAGTAAGGGGGTCCCTTGCTACATGACCCTGTACACCCTGGTACATTGGAACCTCGTATATGTAGACCACTAGAGATATTTCGAGGGGTTTAAATATAGAAGGGTCTTAAGTTTTTGTATGTGAAAGACTCCCGGGGGCGTCTGGTATTAACAGTGAAAGATGAATTCTTTTCGTCAGAGATTCCATTGGTCCTATGTGTAAGGTATGGTTAGATGTAGAGTCCGTTAGATTGAATTTTTGCACGATGTATACTTGGGATTACGTTTTCCCTTCAAAAGGTACGATTTTATTAGTTGTATCTGGTAACTTTAAATTTTTATTAACAGAATAGGTATAATTCAGAACCCCTATGTGAAACGCGAACAACGCATCATGTGGGTACTGTAAAAGTCAGGTGGAGATTAGGAACAGTGTATATTGTCACTAGTACGATGTCAGGTCCCACATACATAGTCAGTCCTAGGAAAGTCTTCTGACTACCGTGTGAAATTTTTCCAACTTCTCGGAAATCATTTCACTGAATATACCTCCCTATTAATCCCAATTTCCCGTCACTTCATTGGGTCCAATATATTGATCGATCAATATCAACATAATTCGGTGTGTATTAGAATTATCTTGTATTCGAATATTTTCGGTCTCTCTGGACATAATAATTTCTGTCGGTTGGTTGTTCTGGGACTGATTCAATTCTTTTGTTTGTTTGTTTTTTTTATACTGTTATGCACAGGACCGTCCATCTCTTGTTCCTTTTATTTGTGGTACTGAGGAGTAAAGAAAATGGAAGATTATAAGATGACTACGGAGTGTAACTTGGTTATTCTCTGACTTTCCGTCCTCCCGGTCCAACTACGGTAGGAATTTACAATTGGAGTACTTCGTCCCCATTTTCCAACTTACCTAGTCCTCCTTGCTTGTCCTTAATAGGATGTCGTAACGTTACACGTAGTCTTGTGTTTCTCTCGACATCTATTAAAACAGAGGAGGGGGGGGGTGGAAAAAAAAAAAATGAAGATCGAAAACAAGTAGTAGACTAAAGATTGTCAGAGAAGGAAAATACGGACCCTTTTAACTAGTTTCTATATAACTTAGATAACGAATAAAGAATCCTTGATGTCGTTACTATATAAAGTAAATAATGAGTATAAGACTGGAGAAAAGTCTTCAGTATCTCGAAAATCTTTCCTAACAACTTGATAACTTACAAGAAGATTGGTAAGTATTGACCTCAAAGAGGACTCCGTCAAGGATCATTAAAGGTGAAAACATATTCGACCGGTTGAAATTTTGTTGAATAATGGTGGTGTGTGAAAACTTCAGACGGGACCGATGAGAAGTACGTCTCCTTTTTTTATTTACTTTTTATTATTTTTTGTCTTTTTGTTTTTGAAGTCAAATCTACACTCTATCTTAAATTTTACCGTGTATGTCAAGTCTTACTTTAGAAGGTCAAAATGGTCACTTCTCCGTTTATAGATGACATAGATAACTGTTTAACATAATTGAGATTAGGATTATGAATAAAATGAACAAAAAATGCAGATTCGTGAGTATGTGTAAAAATGCAGTACAAAAAGAGGTACGGTTGACTGAATCGGAAGTATTTTAGAAAACGGGAAGGTCAAAATTTAATTTTCAATGGGATCTTTACACATCTAGTAAATCTGTAATTACAAACCTGACATTGTTTATACGTTGGGTTTTAAAACTATGACAATTCAAATTTAAATCGGAAATATACAGAATCGTGTTCAGTTCAAAATAATTAAGAGTTAAAGGAGTAAATAATTTATCTATAAAGACCATAAGGAAACAACAATCAAAACTATTACACGCAAATTTATCACAAAACATCTATAGTTCGTTTGATAACTCCTATTACCCTTTTTTAATGTTTTAACGATAATCCACTTACCCTCTTAATGAACATGAAGATATCTCTCCAGATGATCTGTATACATGTACTCGAACTAAAGTACACAAAACAAAAACAAAACTTAAAAATTATGTACCTAAAAAGGTTACGTTATACGGTCTTGGATGAAACCAAGGAGGAAATTGATACTCATACATTAATTTCTAAAAAGACAAAGTCGTGTTACAGTATTTTAAATAGAATTCGTTTTAACAAGAATATGAAATGGACTGTACTATGTATGAGGTAATAATAATATCATTTTCTTTCCTTTTTTTATTCTGACATACATTAAGAAGTCTTGTATCTACATAATTAGTCACAAAAAAAAATTAAGATATTGATGGGTAAGGGTCATATACTAATTACTCCGATCAATTATTAGAACCGTTTTAAAGTTTTTAGTACAATTTGTCACCAACTTCATAAAATTGGGTCTTAAAGTGGTAAGTTAAAGAAATACGAAGGAAAAGGAATAGTTGTGGTTTCTGGTCACTATATTTTCTAAGCATGGAAGGGAAAAAGGAATCTTGACGGTCCAGTCTCTGAGACCTTTCGTCAGGATGATTATCTTACGTTTTCCATGCCCAGTAAACTGTCTAATAACACTTGACACCAAAAGACTCGATCGTGTGTCCTATTCATCTTTGGGTTTTACAAACTTTTATAATTTCTAAGGAAGAACACGACGACGACGATTCAGTGAAGTCAACACAGACTGAGACACGCTGGGGGTATCTGTCGTCGGGTGGTTCGAGGGGGTAGGGACCTTAAGAGGTCCGTTCTTGTGACCTCACCCAAAGGTAAAGGAAGAGGTTACGCACTTTCACTTTTCACTTTCACTTCAGTGAGTCAGCACAGGCTGAGAATTGCTGAGGTACCTGATGTCGGATGGTCCGAGGAGGTAGGTACCCTAAAAGGTCCGTTCTCATGATGGAACAGAATAATAGTCAAAAAAGTATGTAAAAAGGAGTTCTAAAAAATTTTAGGGCTAAAAATTGACTACGAACAAAAGGTAAAAATTTACTAAAATTAATCGGAGTAGAAGGTACTGAAACCAATTCTTTAAAATAGGCCTCCCGTTATTCTTACATTGCTGAAAGGGTCCTTTCTATCAGAGATGAGAAGATATTCTTCCTAGTAGGTACGAATATGTTAAGCAATGGTAACAAACTTATCTAAACAGAGACACCTTGTTTCTGAACTAAAGAGAGATATTAATAAAAATAAGACGATTTTAATACCAATATTTAATGTATAATAACATATAGAGTAAGGACGAATCTGTGTGTGAAAGATGTTTCTTATGTTCCGAAAAGTACTTGACTAAGGAAAGAGAAACAGATCGAAATAGAAAGATGGAATGAAAGTGAAGGTCCACAGGATACGAAATCGTGATGATTTGAATAGTATAACGACGGTCTTTTTGACCGAAGAAGATACCATGTGACTGAATGTATACATAGTGGAAGTCGATTAGGGTACCGTAAGATTGAAGATTATCGGGATGAGATGAGATATAATTACTATACAAATTTACGGACATGAAGGGTTTACAACCTCTTGTTAAACTTTCATCTCTATAGTAAAGTAAGAGGAAACAAAGTGGTAATCCCATAGATCATATGTCATCCCAAGTTTTTAACAAATATTTATTCATTTAACATAGTGTCTGTTAATCTTCTTACGAAGACTTACTCGACGTTATTACATGACTGTAAAATTGTTCGTTTGTCTTAGTTGGATTATTAAAAATAGCATCAG
Source organism: Capra ibex (assembly GCA_006410555.1). Taxonomy (NCBI): domain Eukaryota; kingdom Metazoa; phylum Chordata; class Mammalia; order Artiodactyla; family Bovidae; genus Capra; species Capra ibex. Next base: position 328,364 of record SJYO01053324.1, read on the forward strand.
TATTAACAAATACATCTTTTCACTCACTTTTAAACCAATTGACTATCCTTAACATTAAAAAACAAAGACCAAACTTTAGTCTATCCAAAGACCAGACTAGAGATTGAAACTTATCAAAAGATCCTGTCGACGACAGAAAAGATCACTGTTCTTCCTTTCTCGGAGTCTTACGTTGTAATACGAAGTGACAACATTGTCTCTGTTTTTAATGAGAAACAGTTAAATTAGTTGAACATAAAACTTGAAAACCTTTATATTAATTATTTATATTTTGTTATATTTACGGTATAACTAAATTACAGTGATAATATCGGTCATAGTCAGTTTTCCTTAGGTATTCCTAGGAATCCGTATGGTGTATGAGTAACATGAATAAAAATTCAAACAAAGGTTAAATTTTGAACCTTAATCAAAGGGATGAATTTAGCATCAATATTTGAGTGATAAGTCCAGGTTCGACTCCGGAATATTCAGATCAACTAGGATAAAAAAAAAGATTAAAGATGACCTCATATAGACGGAATGTTACATCACAGTCAAAGATAATGACGTTTCATTTAATCGATATACCTATGGGTTGTCGACACTCAACACCCGCCACTCCCCTACGACACGATCGTCTAAACCTGGTGTAACACATAAACGATATAAAAGATGAAGATTTACTATTCCAACACAAGAAGTTCATAGTAAGAATATTTATACTAGAATTTGATTTAAACCATATAATAATTAAGTCATTTTATGATTTACTCCTGTCTTTTTTTTTTATACATATACGGTGTGAGAGTCATATGTGTGGACATGTGTATATTTGGATCATATAAATGTCGTAGAAAAGTAGGTCAGTTCTTTTATATCTCAAATTATACACTTTTTCTCAAAATTTTTTAAGTTCTTTTACTTTTAAAATTTTTATTTTATTATTTTGACCATTAACATCCTTTTTTCCTTTCAAATTCATCTTCTCAAATAAAAACATAAACACGGGACATTTAAGAAACCAGTAAGTATATAATCTTCTTAATAATAAATTCATGAAAAAAGTTTCTCCTTGCTAATTTAATGTACTTAACCATTTCTTTAAATAGAGTGACCCATCTTTACTTCAGTAGTAAAGGATTTTTATGAGTCGAAAGTACAATTCATTAAGGGTCAGGTTTAGAATTATAGTATATCGATTATTTTGATAGGGTAGAGAATAAGAAAACAAAGAGTAAACTTAAATAAGAATATAAGGTAATATATTGTATAGTTCTTTGTAAAGACAGACCCACCATAATACCATATTCCTTAATTAATCCTACGATTTAGAGTTTTATTATGTGTAGTATACTAGTTGTACACAAATTTATATCAGATGTCAGAAGTCCATTTTGTACCGTTTACCTTAAGTTTCAGATAGAGACGACGGAATTTTTTGTGGAGATTCCATTCTCAAATTTTAAAATTTTTGCGTCATTATGTTTGTTTCAATTATCATCTCCCTATGTTTAATAGTCTCTACAGTTTCTCAAGACCTTCTAAGTTTCATCTCTAAATCGTTTCATTCATTTAGACTTTGGATCACGGTCATCGAATCTATTGACACTATACACAGTTGAGTTGGTGGTGAGAGTTTTGGACCTTTCGGCGTCCGTCCTGAACCTCAATAGTTCATACATTCTCATTGTCTTCCACGAACTGTGATTTTATTCTCCTAACAAAGTTTTGTTATTCTAACAAAGATCCTATACGAGTCAAGTCAAGTCAAGTCAGCGAGTCAGTACAGGCTGAGAAACACTGGGGTACTTAGTGTCGTGCGGTCCGGAGGGACAGGTAGTGGTAGAGGGCCTCAAGTGAGTCTGAGTGCAGGTAGTTCAGTCACTACGGTAGGTCGGTAGAGTAGGAGACAGCAGGAGAAGAGGAGGACGGGGGTTAGGGAGGGTCGTAATCTCAAAAAAAGTTACTCAGTTGAGAAGCGTACTCCACCGGTTTCATGACCTCAAAGTCGAAGTCGTAGTAAGGGAGGTTTCTTTAGGGTCCCGACTAGAGGAAAATCTTACCTGACCAACCTAGAGGAACGTCAGGTTCCCTGAGAGTTTTCAGGTTGTGGCGTCAAGTTTTCGTAGTTAAGAAGCCACGAGTCGAAAGAAGGGTCAGGTTAAGAGTGTAGGTATGTACTGGTGACCTTTTTGGTATCGGAACTGATGTGCCTGGAAACAACCGTTTCATTACAGAGACGAAAAGTTATACGATAGATCCTAAGAGTATCCCCTGACCTTACGTTTTCATCCTTCAGTTCTTTGTGGACCTCATTGTCCGTTAAAACCGGAAGCTTACACCTTACTTCGTCCCGTTTCTGATTATCTCAAAACGGTTCTTTTACGTGACCAGTATCCCATACGATCTAGTGGTTTAAGAAAGGACAGAAACATATATCGATCCTCTCATCCTCTGGTCTCCATATTTTGTAATCTCTTTAACCTAATTTCTAATTCCGATAGTTTTGTTTCTTCCGATCTCTACTTCGTGACAAGTCTTTAGTAATTTTTTTGAGTTTATAGGAGGGACCTGTGGTTGAGGGATGAGGGTTCTATAGTCTTGTCACTTATTTAACCTTACAAGAAAACTATTTGAATTAACAGGAACTCTTTTATTGTTGTATATTATACGTCCTTAAGAATAGGGTCTCAGTTCGGTAGAGTAAGTCGTAATTGGAAAACAGTTTGGAACTGGGTGTGTGTGATTGTGTCTTAAAGGTATTCTAGAAGAATTCCGTGGTGAGTCTATCAGTTTCTAGACTCACTGGTTATATATTCCTTGTCAAAGTCACATTTTCTCTTGTTTTGTTCATTTCACGTTTAGTATTTTTCTCGTCTCTTTTTAAAAATTAGGGTCTATAAATTTTAAAATATCATCTATATGTCTTTATGTTTATCTACCTACTACTTTAACTCTTTTGTCCTCGTTTTCCCTGATCATTACTAGTTTTCATAAAATTACTGTTTTAATTAACTTCTATAAGTTGTAGACAGATTATAGTGAAAATCTTTCACTCTGGTATTGATTCCTTACTTTTATCATCCTTACTTTTATCGTTTCGATATTGGTTTTTTAACGACTTATTACTTTCTTGAACTAGGAGTCTAACTTTTTTCAAGTTAATGAAGAATTGTATAACACAAAAGTTTTTTCCGAAAGATACTCCGTACAACCCCTTTAATACCTCATTGGTTCAATTTCTACACTTTGGGTGTCTTACATCTGTCGTCTTTCCCACCTCCACTAGAGTCGAGTGTATGGCTCTTTCCCTTATTTTTACCGTAAAGTCAAAAACTTTGTTATAACTTATCAACCTACGATTTACTGTCCTTTGGAAGTTTGAAGATCCCATATTTTCAAAGGGTTAAATGTCAAAATATAGGTAGGTTTGATAGTTATTTTACACTTCGATATTATTTCGGTTAAAGTCTATCCGTTTTATCAAATTCTTAATACAAGGTAGATGAACAAGTCTTCTATGTTGACCTCTCATATGAATTCGTTGTGTACTCTCATTTAGTGTAAAAAAATTTTTTTACAAGGTTCTTTGTTCTTTGGTCTGTGTCTCCACTTCTTTTTTCTCCACTTTCCTTCGGGGTTCTTTTATCGTATATTTCTTTGTCTGAATATAACCTCATCCTTCCATTTTCGTACTTCTGTAGGTTCTTTCCTTACCTTAACTACCTTTCAAAGGTCGGTAAAGACTTAAAAATCTTTCTTTATCATTGTCCGAACTCAATCTAGATAATTTGGTGCATTCTTTCTATTTTCATCCCACTTCGTGTGTTTTTTGATTTGTTTTTTTAAATTTCGTCAGTCCCTACATGGCTTCCTTATATGTAAACATATTATGATATTTCTATTTATGACATAATATAGTAAATATACACCTTAGATTTTTCATCCTGTTTGATCATTTTCATTGTTTTTCCTCTATCTGAGGGTATATCTTTCTTGTCAGATCACCAAGGGTAACTCCTCTCGGTTCTCCCTCCCTGTTTTGTCCCCATTTTCTAGTTCTCCATGTTTGATAAAACACATTTTATTCAAAGTTTCTATGTAACGTAATGTGTCCTGTATCTCAGTTATAAAATATTAATATTTAACCTCATATTGGAAATTTTTAACACTCAGTGATATAACATGTGGACACGACGACGACGACGATTCAGCGAAGTCAGCACAGGTTGAGACACGCTGGGGTATCTGCCGTCGGGTGGTCCGAGGGGATAGGGACCCTAAGAGGTCCGTTCTTGTGACCTCACCCAACGGTAAAGGAAGAGGTTACGTACTTTCACTTTTCACTTTCCCTTCAGCGAGTCAGCACAGGTTGAGAAGTGTTGGGGTACCTGACGTCGGGTGGTCCGAGGAGGTAGGTACCCTAAAAGGTCCGTTCTCATGACCTCACCCCACGGTAACGGAAGAGGTTAACATGTGGACATTGAATACATTATAACCTGTAGTTGATACAGAGGTATTGTTTTAATAAGTCCCTAAAAAAATGACTTTCTTATACGTAAACATATTATGTGTGTAATAAAAGGGAATCTTAAATAATAAACGTCTCAGAAGTCCCTACTACTCTAATATGAGAGGGACAAGAAGGAAGTGAGACTCGAAAGAAACCTTGACGGTCTTTTGTTTTATTAAACCGTACCTTTTGTTTTTGTTCACCAACTCCCACCTTCACTTTCAGTGAGTCAACACATGTTGAGAAACATTGGGGTACCTGACATGTCAGGTACCTTAAGAGGTCCGGTCGCATGATCTCACCCATCTAAAAGGAAAGAGGTTTCCTAGAAGGGTTGGGTCCTTAACTTGGGCCCCTAGGGTACCTACCTCCTTGGACCAATCCGATGACAGGTACCCCAGCGTTTCTCAGTCTGTGCTGACTCACTGAAGTGAGTGAGGACGTAACGTCCGTCTAAGAAATAGTTGACTGATAGTACCTTCGGGACTCCCACCTTCCCATCTCGAGTCTTCTGGATAATCTTGATTTAAAAATATAAAAGGATTCTGGGATGTGGTATTTAAAGACACATATGGAGATGAGTGTTATAATAGGTACCAAACTTTACTTTTAATTAAATAGAAAGGTAAAGAGAAAAAGAATTACATACATTTGTGTCAAAGAACTAAAATACGAAATTTTGTTGGAACTTTAGTCTTCTCAATTATATTCTACTTGAATGAAAAAAAGATATTTATGTATGTTAATTTACAATGTTCGTCAGTCGAAGAAGATGGAGTTGAATGGTGTCCGACGTCATCTCCTTTGCCTTCGACGATTCAAATGTACAACACAGATGAAAATGAAGTGACATCATTTACATTTATATAGGGTCGTTAGAAAGGTTGTCAGTAAAGAGAAAAAAAGAGTATCTGTGTATGACGGTGTAATTTAATCTAAAAAGATGATAACTTTTCTTATCCTTTTTTAGATAGTCTAGGAAATTTGCGGTTAATTAACATGGTAACTAAGGAATTTTATTTTACACTAAAAAAAGGAATTTATAGTCCTTATACTTAAATGTTATACTAATTACGAAGAATTTTAATTACTAATCTGGTCGTCCATCTACGAAGGAATTATAGAAAAGGGTTTAAGTCTCACTTTTATTGTCCATCTAATACACTTATTTATACCATTAACTTCGGGTTACCCTTAACGTTTAAATCTCAAGTTAAAAGTAAAATTGTTCTTTTTTGTGAATGTCTATCTTGAGACCTCTAGTCACGAAGAAGTCTTATTGCAATCGGAAAGGTTTAAATTCAGTATTTTCGTTCCCTTAATTGAGAACGACACAGATAAGGGGTTGTGTCTCAAGGGAAAAATTTCCTATACAAAACAAGTAAGACCTCTTATTCTTACTGTTCTTTTTATTCTTGTTCTTCTCTTCTCCTTCTTCTTTTCAGTTTAAATATTTAATAAGTAGTAATATAAACGAGAGTATCTTAATCATAAAATCCTCCTGGACCTTACTATCTAAGTCTGAAATTACAATTTTTAGTATCATATCGTGGTTAACCTATGTGGAGGTTAGAAAAAAACTGTCGATTTAAGTACACGAAGTCTGTCCTTTCACTTTCTTCAGAAGTAACTTAGTTAACGTGATACGAAGTAAGATTTGGTCTGTCGTCTGTCGAATACCAAGTGACTACGCAAAACGAGAGACTTCTAATTTTCAGTAAATTAAATGTCTCTTCTTTTTTTTTAGATCCAATAAGTCTCTTTTCGTGGGTTTTAAGAGATTATGTCCTTTAAGGTCTCGGGATATAAAAGGTCTCTTAGTAACTTACAGAAATAAAAAGATGTCGTTCCTGATATCGAATCACTTCGATCAATTGAGAAGATCTTATCATCGGGTCGGTGACTTGTTACTCTCCATACTTAAACAGAAGGTCTGTATGGGTTAATACGATTCTTTAGAACTAGGCGAGGAGACTCTTCTTTTCCATAGAGAGTAAATTCTTTCAGCGCCAATATCGATCACTTCGAATGATTTTACATAATCTCTTATTACTTCACTTGAAATAACTTTCCATGGGAACCCTCGTTAGGGTAGTAGGATGTCGACTCTTGTCGTTTTAACAGATGATCGGAAAGAATCGAAGCATGTCTTACTGAAAAGTACTTTTCCTAACCGTCTCACATTAACGTCAGTGGAAAAATTGAGTAGATAATTACAACCCACCAAGTGAATCCTTTGTTTAATTAAAGCATGTATGAATAAAACGATTAGTTAATAAAATCCGTACGATAAGAAAAGAGTGTATACTCTTAATAGTAGTAGTTCATCTATAATAAGTAGTTCGTAGATTATTTACAGTAAGTGGTACGATGAAAGTAAGTGTGTACGACAAAAACAAGGGTGTTGTCGGTCCGTTTCATCTACGATAAAATAGGGGTTAATCGTCTCCTTCTTTAACATTGAGTATGGATTAAAAGATAAAGAAGAGATAGTAACTTTTACAGATCATTACTTGATTCGTCTATCTGTGACTAGGTAGGTATAACAACCGACTGAATAATGATCACAGAGGATCAAACAACTTAAACGAAGGTAAAGTCGGCCATGTTTGTCCGACATTGGTATTGTTTTGATACATCTAGAAAGAAGGACTTCCAGGTGAGTTTTATATATGGGACCTCCTGTATTTCTCTTACACCAATTACTTCCCTATCTACTAAGGTCGTTTACTACGACACCAGACATTACTCAAATTGTGGACCGTCTATTACGTTTACCGTGACTTTTAATCGAGTAAAAACCGAAGCGGTACGCGACAAGTCAACTTATTTTACACGTAACTTTTCTTCAGGTTAAAAAAAAACATATGTGTACAAAATTTAGACTCGATATCGAGTCAAGTCACTTAAATAAATCTCATTAAATTAATTGAACAAGGAAAAAAGAACGAGGTTGTCCTCTACTCAAAATGTCCAAGGTCCCTCCAAACTAAAAGTGGGGATGAACAATGACCCGTCAAAACGGAAGTCGGGAAATTAAACGTTGTACCAATAAAAGTAGGTTCGTATTTAAAGAAAGGAGAAACCGTGAAAAAGTGGAAAATTTTTACTCTTACTAGGTATACCGATTTCTTACAGTCCTTTCCTTTGTAAACCCTTCTTAATATACCCTACGTCAGTAAGGCCTAGAACTAGTAGAATAGGTCGTTTTCGGTTCATTCTCTTGTCGATATCTCCCAATACACGGTTTTCAAATCTTAAGGTCTCACAAATCTCGTCTATCCACTGAAATTTAATGATAAATATATCGCGGTTGTTCTGAGTACACTCTACGAACTTTACATCCTCCTTCTGTTCCTATACAAAAAATAAAATATACTATTAAGTAAAATTTATAAAGTCCCTATCGGATCTCTATAAAATTTCGGACCCTACCTTATAAGAATTTGAAATTTCACCTAATTCTATTATACTCACAAAGGATTTAATATCTAATGTTTATTATAACTTACATTTTGTATTATTAAATCTCGCAAATCCAACTGTTATCGTCACATGGAATTTAAGAAGATTTCTTGTTATGACAGTACACATTCTCAGGTATTCCCTTGTCTGTCTAAAGAGATTTCTTCGTATTTCACACACATATGAGGTAGAACCAGAAACGTCGTGCACGAAATACCACCACCCCACCTCAGTAAGGTCCCTAACCAAGAAAATCCCCACGGTACCGGTCCTTCATGTACTGAATAAACTTTCCATTGTTTAAGTGGACTTTCAAAAATGACTATGTAAAAGTACAGGGATTTACAATATTACAATAGTTCGTAAGTCTTTTACACTAAATTTTTTTTATGAATATTTCCATTTAGAAATCATTCTTTCTATTTCGTCTTGGCGAAAAACGGTCCATAGTGTCCGGTCAAATTTTTAATGTCAACAATTCCTCTATAACGAATTTTTTCGTTCATCGGTCAAAAGAACGACTATCACTATATATTCGAGTTGGACAGTAGGTGTAAAATGATAGGTAAGGACTTTTATGGGGGTACGATCTAACTCATCTTCTGACAAATTGACCGTAACTTGTTCTTGTAGATTTTACTTATGAATCCAGGTCAACTGTCAGTAGAGTCCTGGTCGGCATAGAATCGATTGGAGGGAACTTCATACGTGAAGAGTTTCGGTATCAGTCTTACATAAATATAATTTCGTACCATTCATAAAAATCCGAAAGTGGTGTGGTACCGTTAAATCACGGATTTATGTTAATCCACATACAAAAAGGTGTTAAGAAAAAAAATATAACCTCATATGAACTAATTATTGCAACGTAATCCTCATACAATTATCAACCCCGGTCGTCTCCCTCCGAAACCAAATGCACTGTCCGGGTCAATATTCTCTATTTGAGAGGTTTGACGAGTCTCCGAGTATCAAAGTATAAGTCGAGAAGCACAGAGTCAATGAGTACCTTTTTATCTCCTCTTTTACTCCCTTTTTTTTATATTTTGGTGTGCCAAATGACTTCACTCCATCAGTGAAACTCCATCAGTGAAATTCCATCAAGTCAAGTCAAGTAAAGTCAAGTCGGTGAGTCAGTACAGGCTGAGAAACGCTAGGTTATTTGACGTCGAAGGGACCACCGAGTCTACCATTTCGCAGACGGACGTTGTGCCCTCTGGACCCAAACTAGGGAACCAACCCTTCTAGAGGACCTCTCCTTCGCCGTTGAGTGAGGTCATGAGAACGGACCTCTTAGGGTGCCTGCCTCCTCGGACCATCCGATGTCAGGTACCCCAACGTTTCTCAGTCTGTGCTGACTCGCTGAAGTGAAAGTGAAACAAAGAAAGTCTGACGTCGAACGGTCCGGAGGGACAGGTTGTAGTTGGGGGCCTCGGATATGTTAACGTACAGGAAACTCAGCTGCTACGGTAGGTTGGTAGAGTAGAAGACACCAGGGGAAGAGGAGGGTGGAAATTAGGAAGGGTCGTAGACCCAGAAAAGGTCACTCAGCCAAGTAGTGTAGTCCAGCGGTTTCAAAACCTCGAAGTCGAAATCGTAGTCAGGAAGATTACTTATAAGTCCCAACTAAAGGAAATCCTACCTGACCAACCTAGAGGAACGTCAGGTTCCCTGAGAGTTCTCCGAAGAGGTTGTGGTGTCAAGTTTTGGTAATTAAGAAGCCACGAGTCGAAAGAAACACCAGGTTGAGAGTGAAGGTATGTACTGATGACCTTTTCGGTATCGAAACTGATCCACGTGAAAACAACCATTTCATTGTAGAGACGACAAATTATACGATAGATCCAACCAGTATCGAAAAGAAGGTTCCTCGTTCGCAGAAAATTAAAGTACTAACGTCAGTGGTAGACGTCACTAAAACCTCGGGTCTTTTTATTTCAGTCGGTGACAAAGGTAACAAAGGGGTAGATAAACGGTACTTTCCTACCCTAGTCTACGGTACTAGAATAAAAAGACTTACAACTCAAAATTCGGTTGAAAAGTGTGAGGAGAAAGTGAAAGTAGTTTTCCGAGAAATCAAGAAATGAAAGACGGTATTCTCACCACGGTAGACGTATAGACTCCAATAACCATAAAGAGGTCCGTTAGAACTAAGGTCGAACACGAAGTAGGTCGGGTCGCAAAGAGTACTCCATGAGATGTATATTCAATTTATTTGTCCTACTATTATATGTCGGAACTGTATGAGGAAAGGGTTAAACGTTGGTCAGACAACATGGTACAGGTCAAAATTGACAACGAAGAATTGGACGTATGTCTAAAGAGTCCTCCGTCCAGTCCACCAGACCATAAGGATAAAGAAATTGTTAAAAGGTGTTAAACAACACTAGGTGTGTCAGTTTCCGAAACCGTATCGGTTATTTCTTCATCTACAAAAAGACCTTGAGAGAACGAAAAAACTACTAGACCACCTACAACCGTTAAACTAGAGACAAAGGGGACGGAAAAGATTTAGGTCGAACTTGTAGACCTTCAAATACTAAGTGTATGCCAACTTCGGTCTGAACCCATTAAAACTCGTAATGAAATAATCGAACAGTCTACTCACGTTAATACGCCATCAAACTCGTAAGAAACCGTAACGGAAAGAAACTCTGACCTTACTTTTGACTGGAAAAGGCAGGATACCGGTGACGACTCAAAAGGTCTAAACGACCGTATAACTCACGTCGTGAAAGTGTCGTAGTAGAAAGTCCTAAACTTTATCGAGTTACCCTTAAGGGAGTGGAGGTGATCGAAACAAGCATCACTACGAAAGGTTCCGGGTGAACTGACGTAAGGTTGTAAAGACCGAGATCCACTCACTAGTAAGGTAGTACCAATAGACCCAGTACTTCTAGAAAAAACATATCAAGAAGACACACAAGAAATCCTATTAGATATAGATTGAATTCCGGTCAAGTTTCACGATTCTGTTCTAGATGATCTTATACTGTCTTTGTAAAGTCATTATCAAGTATCAGTTCTCTAACTTTGTGTCAATAGATTACAGAGATTCCTAACGTAGTTGAATGGAAAACCGGTGTTACTAAGACACCACATAACTATTTGGTCGGAAGGTCCTCAATCTTCGTAAACTACTAAAGGGACGAAATTTATAAAAATAACACCGACGAAAGGGGGAGTGTCTTAGACACTTATAAATTGTAGTCCGAAAACGTTCGATCCCGAAGGGTACACCACCACCACCACCACCACCACGACGACGACGATTCAGTGAAGTCAGTACAGACTGAGCCACACTGGGGTATCTCGGTCGGGTGGTCCGAGGGGGCAGGGACCCTAAGAGGTCCGTTCTTGTGACCTCACTCAACGGTAAAGGAAGAGGTTACGCACTTTCACTTCAGCAGGTAAGTACAGGTTGGGAGTCGTTGAAGTACCTGACGTCGGAAGGTCCGAGGAGGTAGGTACCTTAAAAGGTCCGTCTTCATGACCTCACCCCACGGTAACGGAAGAGGCGGTCCACAACGATCACCATTTCTTAAGGGGACTGTTACGTCCTCTGTGTTCTCTGAACCCAAGATGGGGACCCAACCTTTAAGGGGATTTCATCCTTTACCGTTGGGTGAGGTCATAAGAACGGACCTTTTGAGGTGCCTGTCTCCTGGACCGTCTGATGTCAGGTACCCCAGCGTTTCTCAGTCTGTGGTGACTCGTGTACCTCCTCGACCATCTAATGGGGTTTCCAGGGATCTAATACGGAAAGATGCTTAGAAATAGTCACAGAGAGAGGAATCCGGTACTGTAGAAAGGTTCGTGGTCACGGTTGGACTGGAAACGTTCGACCACCCTCAACTCGGTTATATAGTGACTTTAAATGTATCTTTTAGATTCCTACCTCCAACGTGACTTTTCGGATACACTTTCCGTAAATCAGCACAGACTGATATACTGATATGTCAGGTACCTAGAGGTCTGGTCTTATGACCTCACCCATCGGAAAAGGAAGAGGTCCCCTGGAGGGGTTGGGTCTCTAGCTTGGTTCCAGAGGGTGTAACGTCCGTCTAAGAAATGGTCGACTCGATGTTCCCTTCGGGTTCTTATGACCTCACCCATCGGGTAAGGAAGAGGTCTCCTAGAAGGACTGGGTCCCTAGTTTAGCCCCAGAGGACGTAACGTCCTTCTAAGAAATGGTTGACTCGATAGTCCCTTCGGATATTCGTGTATCATTAGGAAGGAACTACCCTATGTTTGTAGGAAACATAGGAAACGTAGGAAAGGATTTTACAGAACCTTGCTCCGACAGTTAGTTCTCGTCGATGAAATTTAAGGTCTCCCTTCTCCTATAATTCGTCCAATGGTTCTGTACCTAAATCCGTCCTTGTCATTCGTCTTCCGGACATTGGTCTAACTCCGGTTTTCCATTCCACTACATTAATCTTTTTTTATTAGGACAATATATGTTTTAAAATTCGTTACGTTTAATGTTTAATATGTAGTATTTCCTAGAATAACATCTACATCTTTTAAGATAAATATTTCCGTATGTAGTATTTACAAGGTGAAGATATTTTATAATCAATGAATTTTTGTCCATATTGGAGATTTCTCCCGTTTTTATGTAAATATATTATCCTATTAATTAAAATAAAAAGTGAGAATAACTACATCGGAGGGAAACTTAAAACGAAAACGTTTACATAGAAAGTATACTTGATTATTAAAAAACAGTGATACGAGTGTAAATTAAGCAAAATTACACAATTAAACATGTACCGTTAAAAAATATATGAAAACACGGAATAATTATAATTTTGAGTGTGTAAGAAAAAGACTTTTTAGAACATTATTCATGAAGAAATATAATTTGTAAAACGAAAAGGGAAATGGAAGAAAAAAGGGATTAGCAAACCTCTCCTATTTATAAGATATAAGATATGTTGTGTATCATATACTAAAATAAATAGTATGAAATAATTATTAGGAATATTTCGTTTTTTTCTTTGACATCAAATGTTATTAATTTCATTAAAGTAATCTCAAGGTCTTATAACTCTATATCTCCAAATTCGGGATGAGGAATGTGGTCCGTATTCTCTGTCCTTAGTTAATAACTTAGGTTCTTTACTGTACCCTTCTTTGTTGTCTAACCATGAGTAACTTTCTCTTGTTAAGGTTTTCCTTATTCTTATCTTCTTCTTTTTGACACGACTCAACGAGAAAAACGAGTCTACCCGTACTTGACATTTGATAGTACTTTTCATCTAAAATCTTTGGTCTGGTAATCTTTAGTCTTTACCGGAAAGGTAAACCTCACTTCCTGAGGTTTTCAACTAAACACTTAGTAATTAAATTTTGAGACTTACATATAAAGGGTATTGTCGTTACATCAAGTTTCAGTATCAGGTTTTTAGAATGGTATCAGGATTTTATCGACTTTAATTCGTGTCTCTCTAAGACGTAGGGGAAGTCAAGTCAAGTCACCGAGTCAGCACAGGCTGAGAAACGCTGGGGTACTTAGCGTCGTGCGGTCCGGAGGGACAGGTAGTGGTTGAGGGCCTCAAGTGAGTCTGAGTGCAGGTAGCTCAGTCACTACGGTAGATCGGTAGAGTAGGAGACAGCAGGGGAAGAGGAGGACGAGGATTAGGGAGGGTCGTAGTCTCAGAAAAGGTTACTCAGTTGAGAAGTGTACTCCACCGGTTTCATCGCCTCAAAGTCGAAGTCGTAGTAAGGGAGGTCTCTTTAGGGTCCCGACTAGAGGAAGTCTTACCTGACCAACCTAGAGGAACGTAGGGGAATTACAGAGGATTTAGAGACTACACACTTGAGACTAGGGTTCTTCGGAATAGAGTTCCACGGATCACATTTATTCCGTTCTTCAGGAACGGACTTCGTATAAAGGACTAACATATTGTCTTCGAAATACAACCTTAGAATCTAGGATTTCGTCAAAGATTACTGGACGATCAACATGTCAGATCATCTTCAGTAAGTCAGAAGGACTTAGACAATGGACTAAACATCTTCTCCCTTTTATAGATTGAGTGTTTGGGTGTCTGCCAGATTTCCGAGGTTGGAAGACGGTGGGAAAGGGGGTCCGAGGTCTATCTTGAATTCAAGGTTTCTACATCTTTATATCAGACAGAACTAACAGTGACGTAGACGTCCTGGATTTTAACATGAGACGTACTTCAAAATACATTTTACAATGACAACTAATATGACTTAACTACCGATGTAATTAGTTTTTACGAAGTATGTATTGTCTACTGGAAATTACAATTACAAAGGTGGAAAAGGGTATTGGACACCTCTAAATTCCTTCATGATCGGTTTCCCTATAGGAAACCATGTTTTTCCGTCCTATTGACACTGATAAGTAACTGATCCAGTACAGAACCGACTCGAAAGAAACGACCTCGACTAACATTCCGTTCACTAATAAGCAGACGTAACGACTGTAGAGGGATACTGGAGAAGTAACAGTCCTACGGAAACAGGTTTGAGGCGGTCCAATAAAAGGGGTACCAAACCCAAAGACCCTGGTAGTGAGAGTAACAATATCTCCCTGAGAAGTTAAATTCAAAAGAAATATTTAGTGAGTACAATTAAGAGAGTCACACTATAAAGACGAAAGATTCCATATTGTACCACTCTACTCGGACATACAAGTCGTTAGTCTGGACGTATTATCGGTGGGTTCCATCTAAGTAGATAATACGACTTTACGAACAAAAATTTTACAGTTCATAGGTCTACCACGGTACCGTTACTCCCAGTAATTTTTACGAATCTGTGTGTCTCTCAGAATTATCTCTTTACAACAATGACCAACGTGTTCAGATTATAAAAAAAAATTTCCAATTATCCAACTTCGAAAGAAAAAGTTTTTACTTCAACTTTGTTTGCAGAACTCTACTTGGTGTTACACTGAAATAAAGTAAAAACACAGAGGAGATACATAAGGTAAAGTAGAAGTCGGTTCCTTGGGTAGAGAGACGGGGTTTAACATGTAATTTTACCGAAACTTTTTATCTTTTAAACACAACTATCTCAGTTGTAACCACGTCAACGACAAACATTAAATAGATTAATTTCTGGAAATCTCTCTGAACCCATAATCGTTCTGACGTCGAGACTTTCCAACACGTAGATCTCATTAAGTCTTTTATAGAGATGAGGATCTCAGTTACTACCTTAATTTTTATTAGTCACCTCTGTAGATATGAGAGTTGGAAGAAACTGAATAGAGAACGTGTTCGGGTAATAACATCTAGAACGTTAATGTGTGTCTCGGGGTCAATCGGTATTTAGTCGTAAATCGGTCTCATGTTTAATTGGTGGTCGTGAGACCGTACCCTTGATCATAAAGACTAGTCCTTTACTTCGGGTAACTTTTCAATAAGACGAAGAGTCTACAAAACTTAGATCAATACGGTCTAAGAAAAACAAAATTATTAAACTCCTCCTAAAGAAAAAGAAACCCGTAGAGAACACCGAGTCGACCATTTTTTAGGTAGATGTTTCGCCCTCTGGACCCAAGTTAGTGACCCAACCCTTTTAGGGGACCTCTTCCCTTTCCGAATCATAAGACCGGACCTCTTTAGGCACCTGACATATCAGATACCCCAGTGTTTCTCAGCCTGTACCGACTCGCTGAAAGTGAAGCGAAGTGAATAAAAAAAAATTGACAGTTACAAGATGGGGGAATAAAGTAAGATAATGAGATGTTTACAACCAGTAGTTTTATACTTAAATGTTACAAGAGTTTTAATTGTTCTTATAAAACTTATATAAAAAAAGACAAAGACATCTTAGATGTTCAGGACCAAGTATTCGTTTAATCTTTATGGTCAATGTATCCTGAAAGTTTTATAAGGGTCGGTACAATTGTATCGAATTTTCCTTTATTAAGGTAATAAGTACATACAAACATAAGTTAAAAAAAATATTATCACTTTTCTATCAAATTTAAAAGTTTACCTTCTTAGTAATACGGCCACTGGTAAGTGGGTTTACTATCTGATAATATATAGGAAATTCGAAAAGATATTTATTCCTTTGTTCCCTTCTTTCCTTTTATACGTCCTTTACCTTTCCTAAGGTTGACGAAACTTAAAAAGAGATAGAGAAAAACCAGTCCAAATATCTATATATTCAACATGTATCTTTTAAGTTGGAAAAAAATCACATATAAGACTTATGACTTTTCACATATGTCAGTACGTCGGTGATAGAGATGGTCCTATATGTTGTTAAGTTAGTGAGGGACTTAAGGGAGTTCGGAGAACCATCTGTAACGGAGGGAATTGGAGACAGGGGACCGTCGTTGACGATAGTAAAAGACAGAGATCGTAAAAAAGAAAAGATCACTGAAGTAAAAGTGAAAGCACGCAACCTCTTCCTTTACCGTTGGGTGAGGTCACAAGAACGGACCTCTTAGAGTCCCTACCCCTCGGAACACCCGACGGCAGATACCCCAGTGTGTCTCAGCCTGTACTGACTTCGTTGAATCGTCGTCGTCGTCGTCTCCCGATATATTTATATTAGTATGCTATACATCGGAAGACCTAAACTGAAGAAAGTGAATCGTATTACGCAAACTTTAGGTCGTAGTAACTACACACATAGTCATCAAACAAAAACGAAAAATTTATTCATCATAAAGTACATACCCAGAAGGACGCACCGAGTCACCATTTCTTAGGATGGTTACGACCTCTGCACCCAAGTTAGGGACCCTCCCTTCTAGGAAACCTCTTCCTTTACCGTTGGGTCAGGTCATAAGAACGGACCTCTTAGGGTACCTGTCTCCTCGGACCGTCCGATGTCAAGTACCTCAGGTTTTCTCAACCCATGGTGAATCGTTGATTCGTTGCTCTCGTTGTTGTCGTAAAGCACATACCTACATGGTATCAAGTATAACGGTGAGTGTCGACTTTCAGAAACCCCAACGAAAGTCAAACCTTTCTACTACTTCGTTTTGACGGTAGTATAAACTTACGAAAAAAAAAATACTCTTGTATTGAAAAGAAAAGAGAACTCATTTATGAATCTTCAGTGTACTCATCTTATCAACCTAACATACAATTCACATAGAAATTGAAATATTCTTCAGTGGTGAGAAAAGGTTCCATTGACATGAGAACTGGAGGGTAGTCGTTACGAATTACTAAAGTCAAAGTCAAACGGGTGGTTAAAAGACGTCGTCAACCATTACAGGTAACAAAAATGATAAAATTTTTCAGATCGGTAAGACTATTCATATATTATAGATTAAGACGACCAATTGGTCCCCTTTATATAATTTAGACACAGATCGTCATGTATAAATTATTTTCTTCTCTAAAACGAAAAGACTCCGGAGTGATATTAGAGTACGATCCAGTGAAGTCAACACAGGTCAAGAAACTTTAACTGAGAAAATACATATGTGTGTGTGTGTCAGGACCTTTGACCCCTTCCTACAGAACTCAAAAAGAGTTAGAGAAAAACCAGTCCAAATATTTAACGCGTATAAGACTTACAACTGTTTATATATGTTTGTTTACTAAAAAATGGTGTTACATCACGGTAATAGTAAAGATTACGTTGTTGTATTTTAAAAATGTAACGGATTACGGTCGGGTACAGGGTTAAAAGGATTTTGTGACCTAAAACAACAACACAGAGAATTCAAAGAAGAGAAAAAAATTTTATAGTGTTATTTATTAACTTCTTATAACATAGAGAAGGATAACTTAAAGAGAGTAACGTAGAGACACCAAACAACCAAAACAACTTTTACAAAGAGATGGGGGTACAGAGGATATAGATTATCGATCTAGGTCTTTGAGAAAATTAATGAAATTAATTAGTTTCCTCCTCTCGTCTATACCTCTCTAAAATTTTTACGTGGTGGTGGTGGTGGTAGAAGAGAGTCGTGAAGTCTCATTAACGTTCCATAAGGAAAATCGGATAAAAACTCGGTACCCTACATTTATCTCATTTGTTACTATAAAAGACAACACATATTCTACTTTCGGTTGAATAAATTGTAAATGTCCTCATATTTGTACTTTTATCGGTATATAGATATTTGAACTACTTCAGGGTTTACAGGAAAATCCGGGTGAATATCGTAGAACACACTTTCAAAGCAAGTTCTGTACCGTAGTAATCGATTTAAAGATCAGTATTGGTCTATTGTTTTAGGAGGTTATTTGTAAATTTACTTCTTGACCTAGTCTTAGAATTTGGGTCCCACTATAAGACTTTTCGTATCAGAGGATCCGAGTCTCGCCGGGACATTTTGACGATCGTTAAGTCTATAGAACCTTTGGGTGGGAACAGTGTAGTCTCATTAGTGTAAAATATAAGTCACACGATTTATTAGTTTGAAGACCACAACGTTTTCTGGGTTTAAGTTACGTCCTCTGGTCTCAAACTGGGGACCCAGTCTTCCTAGGGGGACTTCTTCCCTTACCGATGGGTGAAGTCATAAGAATGGACCTTTTGAGGTACCTATCTCCTCGTACCGTCCCACGTCCGGTACGTCACCGACTCAACCTGTACTGACTCTCTGATCGTGAAAGTGACAGACCACAACTAGTCGTCACTTTTCTCGTTTTCAAAACTATCATCATCGGAGGGATCACATACCCGAAGTCTCATTGATAGGACGATCTTTTTTTTTTGTTTTGGTTTAATTCGTGATCGAGTTTACGATTGATTGAGAGTAGTCGGGAATGACCTCGTCCAACAGTAAGGGAAGAGGTCCCCTAGAAGGACTGAGTCCCTAGTTTGGGTTCAGAGGACGTAACGTTCTTCTAAGAAATGGGAGACTCGATGGTCTTGGTCGTGTGGAGGAATGGTCCCAATTTACTTGAGATTTTACAAATAGAGTGAGAAAGTCATAATATTGCATTTAACACCTTTTTCTATTGTCCATTCTCACATCTTTTCGGTCATATTTTTTTCAGAAAAGATTCTTTCCTCCCACGAAACAGTTAAAATTAATAATCAAGTCAAACTATACGACTGTACCGTAAAGTCTTATAAAGAAATAAAAATTAGAGGTAAGACCCAATCTCAATAAACGTAGTCGTTCAGTATTGTCATAGTAGTCTGGAGTCAAAGGAATAGACTCGGGGGTTTGTCTTCTGATAAGTAACGACGACGATTCAACGAAGTCAGCTGGGGTATCTACCGTCGGGCGGTCCGACAGGGTAGGGACCCTAAGAGACCCGTTCTTGTGACTTCACCCAACGGTAAAGGAAGAGGTCACGTGCTTTCACTTTTCACTTTCACTTCACCGAGTCAGCACAGGCTAAGAGGTGCTGGGGTACTTGACGTCGGGTGGTCCGAGGAGGCAGGTACCCTAAAAGGTTCGTCCTTATGACCTCATCCCATGGTAACGGAAGAGGTCTGATAAGTAATCCCCTTCCATTTATGCGTTACATCCGTAGATACGAGGTTGGAGACTATGACTTCTTCGACTTCAACTCACCAAGGTACTTCTGGATGTTGTGGAAGATCTTGGTTGTGGTTTTTTTCTTCTACAGCAAAAGTAGTGTCCAGAATCTTACGTCTTCTTCAGTTCTTTATGGGTCTTATTTTCCGTTCAAACCGGAGTTCTCATGTTTTACTTCGTCCCGTTTCCGATGGTTTCAAAACAGTTCTCTTGTGTGACCAGTATCGTTTGGGAAAAAGGTTGTTGGTTCTCTACTGAGATGTATACATGTAGTGGTCTACCAGTTATAACTTTAGTCTAACTAATATAAGGAACGTCGGTTTAAACTTCGGTAATTTTCGTTGTGACCCTCGACTGACACCGAGTCTAGTACTCGAGGAATAACGTTTAAAGTCCGAATTCAACTTCTTTCATCCCTTTTGGTGATCCGACAAGTCCATACTACATTTAGGTTAGGGAATACTAATATGCCACCTCCACTGTTTATCTAAGTTCCCTAATCTAGATCATCTGTCTCACGGGTTTCTTGATACCTGTCTCCAAACATTGGGACCGTCCTCCGTCACTTATTTTAGTAGGGTTCCTTTTCTTTACATTCTTCCTCTACACCAACAGACTCCTCCAAAATGTTTATCGACTCCTTTCTTCACGTTCCGTTCCCTTTTTCCTTTTCTATATAGGTTGACTTACGTCTCAAGGTCTTTATCGTTCCTTTCTATTCTTCAGGAAGAATTTATTTGTTACGTTTCTTTATCTCCTTTTGTTATCTTACCCTTTTAGATCTCTAGAAAATTCTTTTAATCTCTATAGTTCCCTTGTAAAGTATGTTCCTATCCGTACTCTTTCCTGTCTTTATCATTCCTGGATTGTCTTCGTCTTTTCTAATTCTTCTTCACCGTTCTTATATGTCTTATTGATATGTGTTTTCCAGAATTACTGGACCTATTGATACTACCACAGTAAGGGGATCTCGACCTGTAGGACCTAACACTTCAGTTCACCCAGAATCCTTCTTAAAGAAGTTTGTTTCGATCAACTCCACTACCTTAAGGTCGACTCGATAAAGTTTAGGATTTTCTACTATGATACTTTCACGACATGAGTTATACGGTCGTTTAAACCTTTTAAGTCGTCACCGGTGTCCTGACCTTTTCCAGTCAAAAGTAAGGTTAGAGTTTCTTCCTGTTGTGGTTCCCTACAAGTTTGTTGACATGTTAACGTGAGTAAAGTGTACGATAGTTCCAATACGAGTTCTAGGAAGTTCGAGCCGAAATCGTCATGTACTTGGTTTTTGAAGGTGTACATGTTTGAACCAAATCTTATCCGTCTCCTTGTTTAACCGTTGTAAGTAACCTAGTATCTTTTTCGTTCCCCTAAGGTCTTTTTTTTTAGATAAATACAAAGTAATTGATACGATATCGTAAACTGACACACCCAGTGTTGTTTGATACCTTTTAAGAATTTCTCTGTTCTTACGGTCTGGGGGAATGGACAGAAGACTTTTTGGACATACACCCAGTTCTTCCTTGTGAATCTTGGTTTGTGTCCTGTTGACTGACAAAGTGTTATCTCTTCCCTCATATCCGACATGTAACAGTAGGGTGAATAAATTGAATATACGTCTCATGTAGTGTGATTTACGGTCCGACCTACTTAACGTTCGACTTTAGTTCTGACGACCCTCTTTATAGTTGTTTAAATTTATACGTCTACTATGGTGAGATTATCGTCCTTCACTTCTCCTTGATTTTTTGGAGATTTACTACCACTTTCTTCTCACTTTTTCAACCGAACTTTAAGTTGTAATTTCTTTGCTTCTAGTACCGTAGATCGGGGTAGTCAAGTACCGTTTGTCTTCCCTTTCTTTCACTTTTACCATTCTCAAATAAAAGGACCCGAGGTTTTAGTGATACCTGTAACTGACGTTGGTACTTTAATTCTATGAAAGAGGAACCTTCCTTTCGCTACTGTTTGGATCTTTCGTATAATTTTTTGTCTCTGTTGTGAAACAGTTATTTCCAGGTATATCAGTTTCGATACCAAAATGGTCACCAGTACATACTTACACTCTCAACCTGGTATTTCTTCCGACTTGTGACTTCTTAAGTACGAAAACTTGACATCGCGACCTCTTCCAAGAACTTCTAGGGAACATAACGTTCTTCTAGTTTGGTTAGTAAGGATTTCTCCTCTTATTACTCAAATGAAGACTCAATTGGGACTTATAAGTAACCTTCTTGACAACGACTTCGACAAAAAATCTTTTCATCTAAGTCGAAAATTTCTTTTCGGTGATAAAAAACCTTAATCGGATTGTGTAATCTATAACTTTCTGTATACATAAATAAAGAGACTTAATTCTGTATATCTGTCTCAAGGTCTTCGAAATAATTCTTGATCGTTTATCCATTAATCGATAAAAATTTATAATAACTAGACTATCTGTCCCTTTTTAATGGAATCAATTTTAATGGGATTGTTCATATAACGTGTCTTGATTACACATGAGTATCAGAAAGTTAATCTTTTTTATTTATTTATTTCGTTCTTTCTTTAATCGAAAGGGTTAGGTAAAACACCTCATTAACTACGAAAGTAAACGGACATAAAAAGGAGAATGAGGGTGTATATACTTGGTCTTTACATGTCTGTGTAGTCAAGAAGTGTCTCCAGACGGTCATAGAAAACGATTTATTTGTAATTATCTGATTTTACTTTTCAATTTGGTGTGACTCACGAGTGAGTAAGTCTATGAATGACTGGTGGATGAGACACGGTCCGTGATATAACCCGTAACAACCATTCAAGTTCCAGGTACTAGAGGTACTTCATGTAAAATCCACAATTCACCTTCTTGTGTAAGATATTTGGATCCTGGATAAGAGAGTCTACTATAGAATGGTATCGAATGCATTGACTGTGTTCTAGTGAAACATAATCGACAAAGATTCGAAAGGTAACGAAGACCTATCAAAATAATAGAAAGGAAAGAGTTACCTAGGAAATCAAGTGTCTGATTAACTTAAACCAGTTCACATAAGACACACTTGAACATGAGTCACACGTGTCTCGAAGAACTTCTATAAGAGAGTTACAAAAAAACAAACAAACAAACAAACGTGACAATTTAAACGAATTTTTAGGAACGAAGTATTTAATATCCCCCCCTAGATTTGAACAAAAATGATGAAATTTAAGACTCACTCCACGTTTAATTATACTAAAATAACATCAAACAAAAGTTTATACAGAAATTAATTTTTCTTCACAGACTCGTTTATAACGTTAATTTTACATCTTCATTTAAGTATAACCGTTAAACTATAGTGAAGTTCTCTTTTATCACAAAAAAATTCCATAGAATTACAAATAGGAACGTTTCAAGGTACTAAAGGACCATAGTACCTATAATTAAGAGTCCTCGTGAAATAGATGGAAATAAAAAAATTAAATTAAATTAAAAAATAATAAATATATATATATATATATATAAAAAATGAAATGTTATAACATAACCAAAACAGTGTGTAGTTGTACTTAGGTGGTGCCCACATGTGTACAAGGGTTAGGACTTGGGGGGAGGGTGGAAGGGGATGGTGTGGTAGGGAGGTCCAGTAGGGTCACGTGGTCGGGGTTCGTAGGACGTGGGACGTAACTTGGATGTGACCGTTAAGCAAAGAATATACTATAATATGTACAAAGTTACGGTAAGAGGGTTTAGTAGGGTGGGAGAGGGAGAGGGTGTCTCAGGTTTTCTGACAAGATATGTAGACACAGAGAAAACGACAAAGCGTATCTCCCAATAGTAATGGTAAAAAGATTTAAGGTATATATACGTAATCATATGACATAACCACAAAAAGAAAGACCGAATGAAGTGAGACATATTAACTGAGGTCAAAGTAGGTGGAGTAATCTTGACTAAGTTTACATAAGAAAAACTACTGACTCATTATGAGGTAACACATATACATGGGGTCGAAAGAATAGGTAAGTAGACGACTACCTGTAGATCCAACGAAGGCACAGGATCGATAATATTTGTCACGACGTTACTTGTAACCCCATGTACACAGAGAAAGTTAAGACCAAAGGAGTCACATGTACGGGTCGTCATCCTTACATTTATTTAGTTTCGTATAATCACTCCCAGTGTAGATTAAAAAGACTCACTTACGAAAGAGTACCATTTATAAATAGTGTGCAAGACGTTTGGAAATTATAGTACCTCACATCAAATCAACACATTAAAATGTCTAATCCTTGACTTTATATATACCACTTTTAGGTCTAAGTATTATAAGTGGTTATAATTAATACTTTAAGTTTTGTTGAACTTATTTATATAAACATGATTTCTTTTTCACTTGAGTTAAAAAGGTCAAGACTTACTTCGATAAAGATAATTAAGTATGGTCAAAAGGAGACTTAACTATGGGCATTCTTGACTATGGGCATTCTTGACTGAAACGAGGAAACCTTATTAAGAAACATCTTCTTTTGTAACTACAAAAGAACAGAAGTCCTCTTTCTATAATTTAAAGGTTAATCCTGGTGTTTCTGTTTGTTTACTTTTGTTTGGGGTACGGTTACTTTCTCTGTGTTTCTCACTTTAAATCGAGAAGAGTCTTTTGTCATACAATCCCTTTTCTGAATTTTTGTTAAAAACGTCACAAGACTTTAAACTCCTAATACTACAATTTTGTAAAGATACTTTTAATTATCTCTAAAGAAAAACCTTTATTTTGGGTAGTACTCTTCCCGACCATTTTGGACAAAAATAGAGGTTATCGTATTTTAAGGTTCAGTGTGACTGTTTATATCAGTAATTTATTTTACGAAATGATAGACTTGAATTTTGACTTGTCATCGGTCACTATGGTAGGTATCGAAACTAATATTTTTGGTCCCAAAACAAAACAAAACAAAATATCAAAAAGATTTCTTTTTAAGACTATGTACAATGACGTTGTTAGTTATTTCATTTTCTTTGTGTAATTAACCGGAGGTCTAAATTATAGAATTTATATTCATACGTCCCTGTTACCGACCAATTAATGTAATAAATTTATATAAAACAGACGTCAGACCAATAACTGAGAAAACTGGTCAGTGGAAAGAAACGACCGGGATCTCCTCTAATACTCACTATAGAAACTAAAAATATTTACCTGACGTCGATGAAGGTACTGTACAAAAAAAAAAATAGAATCGATAGTATATAGACGTGATAAGAACTCTTAATAGACGTAAAGGTTAGAGAAAGAGAGAAGGGTAGGGGGAGGTGGTGGTGTTTATGGATGTGTTGTGTGTGTGGGGAAGTTATCATTGGTCAGTAGACTGTCGGATACTTTATACAGTCCTTTTAAATTATCGTGATTATCGTTTCCGTAAGTATTGTTTAAAGAAAGAACACTCCCAGGTAAATCATTTACTTTTTATATGAAGTTTGAGACCATTACAAATCTTGTAAAGATTTCCATCTATTTAAGGTCGTTATGGAATAAGAAGATTCTCTTTACCCGAGTACAAAATAAATCAAAAGTCACTCATTAAAAACCTAATGATAATTTTTATATTTGATCTTTCGTTTGTTAACTGTCTTTTTCTTTATAATTGTGGAAGTCAAGTCAAGTCAAGTCAGCGAGTCAGAACAGGCAGAGAACACTGGGGTACTTAGAGTCGTACGGTCCGGAGGGACAGATAGTGGTTGAGGGTCTCAGGTGGGTTTGAGTACAGGTAGATCGGTCACTACGGTTGGTCGGTAGAGTAGGAGACAGCAGGGGAAGAGGAGGACGGGAGTTAGGAAGGGTCGTAATCCCAGAAAAGGTTACTCAGTTGAGAAACGTACTTCACCGGTTTCATAACCTCAAAGTCGAAGTTGTAGTCAGGAAGGTTACTTGTGGTCCTGATTAGAGGAAATCTTACCTGACCAACCTAGAAGAACGTCAGGTTCCCTGAGAGTTCTCAGAAGAGGTTGTGGTGTCAAGTTTTCGTAGTTAAGAAGTCACGAGTCGAAAGAAGTGTCAGGTTGTGAGTGTAGGTATGTACTGGTGGCCTTTTTGGTATCGGAACTGATCCGCCTGAAACAACTGTTTCATTACAGAGACGAAAACTTATACGATAGATCCAACCAGTATTGAAAGGAAGGTTCCTCATTCACAGAAAATTAAAGTACCGACGTTAGAGGTAGACGTCACTAAAACCTCGGGTCTTTTTATTTCAGTCGGTGATAAAGGCGACAAAGGGGTATATAAACGGTCCTTCACTACCCTGGTTTACGGTACTAGAAACAAAAGACTTACAACTCAAATTCGGTTGAAAAAGTGAGAGGAGGAAGTGAAAGTAGTTGAAAAAGTGAAAGGAGGAAGTGAAAGTAATCAAGGAGAAGTGAAAAACGGCATTCCCACCACAGTAGCCGTATAGACTCCAATGACTATGAAGAGGGTAGTTGGAACTAAGGTCGAACACGGAGAAGGTCGGGTCACAAAGAGTACTATATTTATAAATATTTAACAGTTTTATATACTACTTTATAATATATATGTATATATAAATTTGGTTGTCAAACCCATCTAAAAAAATACTATGTCATAACTTCGTTTAACTCCCATGATTTGACTAATACTCCATAATATATTTTATTTTTTATATATCTGTACGTATATGAAGATTTTGTACATATGTCAAAATAATATTTATACCTTCTTTTTATATACTTTACTTCGGTCGACAAAAGAGAACTAAACTTAATATCCATCAAAGTAAAATTAAAGATGTAAAAACTGAGAAATCGTCACTAAGATATAGTGAAAGTACTTATTTTTTATTATAAAGAAATTTAATTTTTACTTTAGTTGTAGATCTATACGTAAATGTTTCTTGCTATTACAACTTTAGAAAAATCTCTCAAGTATCTTTCAACTTTGTCTCTGTAGACATCGTTTTAATTTTATTGTTTGTTTTTGGTCAAGACGTGAGTCGGGTACGACATTTTAGATCAAATTAACATCTCGAGTGAAATTTCAAACTATAATAATGTCTGTCTAGAAATATATTGATTTAACATTTCCAGGAGGGTTTGGGAATACTTGTATGTCTTTTATAATCAAAATATCAAATTTAACTAGTGTTTTTCCAATAATATGGATTATAAACTATCTTTGATCTTTTTATCTTTATTATTTCATTTTTATGTATAAAACGATTATCTTCTTTCAGTAAAACAAAATGTCAACTTAAAAAAAAGTACTCTCAAACGAACACACTTGTATCAGGCGATTGTTCATAAAAACAAAATTTGATCGTAAATTATTGAAGTAATTAGAGTCCAAAGTCCACATGGTGTACAACAACTTTTTATCCTTTAGATTAGTTTCGTATGTATTGTAGACTATCGATAAAAATTTAATCAAAAATTTTTACTTTATCGAGTATCAGACCTTTGTCTGACCGTACTCTACGTAGGGTTAAAGTGGGAGATTATGGACATATAATAAAAATTGAAAAATAAAACATAACCCCATATCGAATAATTGTTTGTTATATCACTATCAAAATTCACTTGTCGTTTCCTTGAGTCGGTATGTATATGTACACAGACAAGAGGGAGTTCAAGGGGAAGGTCGGTCTGACGGTGTTTTGTAACTCGTCTCAAGGTACACGATATGTCATCCAGTACAACCAATAAGTAGATTTTATATCATCACACATGTACAGGTAGGGTTTGAGGGATTGAGAGAGAGGCAGGGTAGGAAGGGTGGTCGTTGGTATTCGAGTAAGAACTTCAGACTCTCAGACAAAGACAGCACATACAAGTAGACTTAGTAACGACAAATCTAAGGTGTATATTTCCCTCAGTATGTCATAAAGAGGAAGAGACAGACTGAACGAAGTGAGTCATCCTGCTAGAGATCCAGGGAGGTGCAACGACGTAATAAAGAAAAGAAAAATTGCCGACTCACTATAAGGTAACATTATGGAAATATTAAAACTCGTTCACAACTTGGTAAGACGTGAATTTTAAGAACCTTCTAATTTACTATATTTATTTCGGTTTACGAGTTTTGTCTCGGTCCAGGTGTAAGTTCAAGTGACACTTACAATGGACAACAACGATAAACGATAAGGTTGGATATAATCGGTTGGATAACGACCAGCATCAATTAGTCATTAATAGTTTCCGACTATTCATACTCTGAAATAAAGTTTTATTCAATGTTAAAGTGTCCTATACTCTATGTTTTAAACTATAACTTATTTTGTAGATTAGTAAGTCAAGACGGTGTTTTATCATAAATAGTCGTTATTAAATGTATACATATGTATAAAAATCATATAAGAATCGTACATTCTTTCCGTAAGAGGATAGACGAAAAATTTCAGATTTACTTTATATAAGATTTAGATTTGCGAAATGCATTTATACACGGACAAATGCTGAAACGTAAAGACTAATGTGTTCCCTTTTTTATAGAGATCACTCCTTGAAAAAAAAAGTCGAATAACTTTGTCCAAGATTTTTAACTCGGACGTCCTTTTCAATCTCATTTTAAATAGATTACCATTTAAAATAGATCGAGTAAAGTTTGTAAAGGTTTCGGGTTTGTTTTATTCCGGGTTCATTTATTATAATCTTTACCTGTTGATAGTTTAATAACTGTCACATGGAGTGTCATCTTTTTTCTTAGGTACAATTTCCTTAATTTCTATAAAACAAATTTTATACTTGGGACATAGGTACGAAAAAATTTCACTTACTAAAAGACCCAGTGTAAGAGTAGTATGTATTTAAAGGGTTCACCGTGATATTTATGTTTCGGGGATTTTTTTCCTGATTCTGGTTCCTCTTTCTTTTGTCAATTTGAGTTCCGACACCTACTGAAGACACTGTTCTCACTCTCCAATTGAACGGTTAACCGACCTAAATAAAGACCTTAATCAAATTACACCGATTCAGTTTTCCTTCTACCTAAAGTGGTACCGAATGAACGAACACGAAGATCTTCAGGAGTGTAGGTTTCCTTAAATAACATACGAAGTCTTGTCAAGTATTTAATGTAAAGTCAAAGGTAGTATACCACGAAATAGTAAAACACGATTTGAAGTTCACTCGATTTATCAAAAATCCAAATATGTAGACCTTTTCTTCGTATTGAGAGTTTTGACCTCCGACATAAATTTTATAGGTAAAATAAAATAAATAAAAATCCTTCTAATAAGTGAAGACGAGAAGTGGACAGGGGAATCCTGTGTAAAATATTAGGTCTTGAGTAATTTTTAACGATTAACATCATAGTCTAGATATGTCCAAAACTATGATTTTACAATTTATCGAGTAAAGTGAAATTATTCTGTAAAAATAAGAAAAAAATAACATAATAACGTCAATACGAATGTTTCACTTGAAAATTTATATGCTATATGAAAAATTGACTATAAGATATAATTTATTCTGTGTTTATATGACTTACATATAATATCATGTCTCTAACAGATAGTAATAAAACTTTATGTAAATATCAATTACCTCCAAGTAAAATCTTAAAAATTTATAACCATAAATTTAAATTTGTCTGGTCAGACTCTGTTCTGAGTGTAGTAAATAGTTACTATATTTCAAAACCGTGGAGAGAAAAAAAGGACCATATAATTTTTCTGTACAATTATAAATCGAATATTTAGATATTTCTATAACACCCTTTCATATATTTTATTTATTGTACAAAGGATTTGTATTTTCTCCGTACATTCGTTATAGAACATAATTTCTCTGTTTATACGACTTGTCCTTGTTCAACTCTGAAAACTATAACGACTTCCTTTTATATTAATAAGAGTTACTCTTTTCTCATTTTTTTATACTTAACTCCTTCAAACTATGGTCGTAGTCTTCCAAAAGAAGACAATCGAACTTTAATAATAACCAATGTTAAGGATTACCTCTTAATATAAAAAGTAGTAAGGGAGTTCCGTCCTTATAGAGTTACTTTAAAAGTACTACATTTCTTACACCACTTAAATTGAGTCTACTGGTAATATAGCTGATGACACCCGTTCTTAGAGAATCTTCTTTACCTCTTCGGTAGTATCATTTGTTTTTTAAGACTTTACGTCATGAATCTTCTTTAGAGTTTTTGTTTTCTGACTAGAGATAAGTAAAGGTTCCGTTTGGTAAATAGTGTCATTAGATTCAAATACGGCGTTGGTCATTACGACTTCTTCGATTTCAACTTACCAAAAGACTTCTGGACGTTCTGAAAGATCTCGATTGTGGGGGGTTTTCTACAGGAAAAGTAATATCCCCTGACCTTACGTTTTCATCCTTCAGTTCTTTGTGGACATCATTGTCCGATTAAACCAGAACCTCATGTTTTACTTTGTCTAGTTTCCTATTGTCTCGAAACCTTCTCTTATGTGACCACTATTGTTTGTGGCAGAAGGTTGTGTTCTCTTTTGAGATGTGTACCTGTAGTGGTCTACCAGTTATGGTTTTAGTCTAACTAATATAAGAAACGTCGGTTTCTACCTCTTTGAGATATATCAGTCGTTTTCTTCTGGTTATAGACTGACACCGAATCTAGTACTTGAGGAATAACGGTTTAAGTCTGAATTTAACTTCTTTCATCCCTTTTGGTGCTCTGTTAAGTCCATACTGGATTTAGTTTAGGGAATACTAATACGTCACCTTCACTCTTTATCTAAGTTCCCTAACCTAGACTATCTGTCTTACGGACTTCTTTATACCTACTTCCAAGCACTGTAACATATTCTCCGTCACTAGTTCTGGTAGGGTTCTTTTCTTTACGTTTTTCCTTTTCACCAATAGACTCCTCCGGAATGTTTATCGACTCTTTTCTTCTCTTCGCTTTTTATTTCTCCTTTTCCTTTCTATACGAGTAAACTTACGTCTCGAGGTTTCTTATCGTTTCTCTATATTTTTTCGGAAAGAGTCACTAGTTTCGTTTCTTTATCTCCTTTTGTTATCTTACCCTTTCTAATCTCTAGAGCAGTTCTTTTAATCTCTATGGTTCTCTTATGAAGTACGTTTCTACCCGTTTTATTTCCTTTCTTTACCATACCTGGATTGTCTTCGTCTTCTATAATTCTTCTCCACCGTTCCTATGTGTCTTGATATGTTTTTTCTAGAAGTACTGGGTCTATTAGTGCTACCACACTAGTGAGTGGATCTCGGTCTGTAGGATCTTACGTTTCAGTTCTCCCGGAATCCTTCGTAGTGATGTTTGTTTCGATCACCTCCACTACCTTAAGGTCAACTCGATAAAGTTTAGGATTTTCTAAAACGACACTTTCACGACGTGAGTTATACGGTCGTTTAGACCTTTTGAGTCGTCACCGGTGTCCTGGCCTTTTGCAGTCAAAAGTAAGGTTAAGTTTCTTTCCGTTGCGGTTTGTTCCAAGTTTGATGGCGTGTTAACGTGAGTAGAGTGTACGATCGTTTCATTACGAGTTTTAATAGGTTCGGTCCGAAGTTGAGATACACATGGCACTTGAAGGTCTACAAGTTCGATCAAAAGCTTTTCCGTCCCCTTTGTCTCTAATTTAACGGCTGTAGGTGACCTAGTATCTTTTTCGTTCTCTCAAGGTCTTTTTTGTACACGAAATAACTGATACGGTTTAGGGACCCGACACACCTAGTGTTGGTTACACCTTTTAACAATTTCTCTACCCTTGTGTTCTGGTGGACTGGACGGAGGACTCTGGAGACGTACGTCCAGTTCTTCGTTGTCAAATTTTACCTGCGCTTTGATGTGTGACCAAGCTTTAACCCTTTCTTCATACAGTTCTGGCATGTGACAGTGGGACGAATAAATTGTATGTACGTCTCATGTAGTACGTTTTGCGGTCCGACCTACTTCGTGTTCGACTTAGTTCTAACGGCCCTCTTTACAGTTATTAAAGTCTATACATCTACTGTGGTGGGAATACCGTCTTTCACTTCTCCTTGATTTTTGAGAGAACTACTTTCACTTTCTCCTCTCACTTTTCCAACCGAATTTGAGTTGTAAGTCTTTTGATTCTAGTACCGTAGACCAGGGTTGTAAAGTACCGTTTATCTACCCATTTGTTACCTTTGTCACTGTCTGAAATAAAAGAACCCGAGGTTTTAGTAACGTCTACCACTAACGTCGGTACTTTACTTTTCTACGAACGAGGAACTTTCTTTTCGATACTGGTTGGATCTGACGTATAATTTTTCGTCTCTGTAATGAAACGGTTGTTTCCAGACAGATCAATTTCAATACCAAAAAGGTCATCAGTACATGCCTACACTTCAACCTGATATTTCTTCCGACTTACGGTTTCTTAACTACGAAGACTTGACACCACAACCTCTTCTGAGAACTCTCAGGGAACCTGAGTTGGTCCTTTAGTCAGGACTTATAAGTAACCTTCCTGACTATGACTTCGACTTCGAGGTTATGAAACCGGTGGACTACTCTTCTTCATTGAGTGACCTTTTCTGGGACTACGACCTTTTGTAACTTCCGTCCTCCTCTTCCCCTACTGTCTCCTACTCTACCAACCTACCGTAGTGACTAAGCTACCTGTACTCAAACTCATTTGAAGGTCCTCGACTACTACCTGTCCCTTCGGACCGCACGACGTCAGGTACCCCACCATTTAGCGACCTGTGTTGAATCGCTGACTTGACTAACTTGACTTTCTTACACCTAAAGAAGATGTCAGATAATCCAATTAAAACCGGGAACTTAATAATGTCCAGTGTCAAAAGATACACACTAACTTTTGATGGTTTCATAATACATTGAGTACTACGTTCATTAAAGTCAAGTCAAGTAAGTGAGTCATCTAATTTCGTTCAATTTTTCCTAAATACTTCTTTTCTCCTTTTAACATATTACTGTTTATCACAAAAAAAGTGTCATGTAACGTTTCATTATCTTATACTATAGTAAACTGAATGACGTTCACTTCAATTAACTACTAGGTAACATTGGTAGACTGTTCAGTTGGGATTTACATAGTGATAGGTTTCTAAAATCTGAGTGAAGAGTTCAGTGTAGTAGTCGTTTTTGGACTGCAAATGTCCGATCACCAAACGTACACTGATAAATGGGTGGGGTTAGGGTGGTTTTCTGTTATAGACTTATATTAATTGGACTTGTAAAATTTTTTATACTTCTTTTACTTATTATAAACCCATATAAATATCAGATGTCTATACCATAAACGACGTGTACTTACTATTAAATCTTCCTTTATCACTTGAACATCTTTCTTACTTGATCGGACCACATTACCTTATTATAATCTTTGAAGAATGGAGTTCTCGATATCTTAACTTCCATTTCTACTAAAAAATTAAAAAAACAAATCGAAACGAAAGACAGGAAAGGGAAATCCATCATATAAGTAAGAGAATTTTTACTTCATTCTTAGTATGAAATTACAGTATAAATTTTTGGTAGGATGTTTACACCGTCTTGAGTGAATATTACTAATTTTACTACTAAAACCTATCTCAATGACCCCTTCGTAAAGGAATTAGATTTTTCATTAAAAACCGTTGTCTTGTCTTTATGAAGAGAATTCTCGGGACATCTTTCTTCGTTTACTTCCAAATTTTGGATATACCAAATAAAGGGATTTTTTTTTTTTTTCGATTACGTACCTAAACCTTGTTTAGGACTCGTATTTTACCTTCCTTGACGGTATTTTATTCAGTAACTCAATACACGTAAAGTTAATTTGTCGTAAGTTATGATTCATTCAGTCTAGTATGCACACTAAACTATTAACGTATTATTATGAAAATTGGAGAAGAGGGAAAATGTTCCGTCTTAATAACTAAATCACATAATTAAACTAACACTTTATGGAGATGAAAGTGAAAGTAAAAACCGAAAAGCAATAAGTTAAACAACCGGAAAAAACGAGACTGGGTCACACACTACTTAATCTTTAAAAGAATGAGTCTGAAATTAAGAGTCAATATTTTCTGTAAATGATTCACAAAATGGAGAAAGAGACTACTCTAATCGACTAAACACTTTTAGTTACCTTTTTTTGTCTTTAAAGTTTGTAATTTTTCTAGTTAATAAAACTGTAACTAAGAGTTAAATCGGATAAGGAATCGTCTTTTTAATAAAAAAGGTTGAGACATCTTTCAATCTTTTGGTTCATTAATGAAATGGATGAATGTACGACAACGACAAATCAGTGATTCATCACAGTTTTGGAAACGTGGGGTACCTGACTTCGGACGGTCCACAGAGACAGGTACCCTAAAAGGTCTTTCTTATGACCTCACCCAACGGTAAAGGAGGAGGTCCATGTAAGAATGTACCATATAATATTATTATAACCTAAAACAGAGAAAAGTCAAGTCAAGTCAAGTCGACGAATCAGCACAGGTCGACAAACATTGGGGTACTTAACGTCGTGTGGTCCGGAGGGACAGGTAGTGGTTGAGGGCCTCAAGTGAGTCTGAGTGCAGGCAGCTCAGTCACTACGGTAGGTCGGTAGAGTAGGAGACAGTAGGGGAAGAAGAGGACGGGGGTTAGGGAGGGTCGTAGTCTCAGAAAAGGTTACTCAGTTGAGAAGCGTAATCCACCGGTTTCATAACCTCAAAGTCGAAATCGTAGTCAGGAAGGTTTATAGTGGGTCCTGACTAGAGGAAATCTTACCTGACCAACCCAGAGGAACGTCAGCTTCCCTGAGAGTTCTCAGAAGTGTTGTGTCAAGTTTTGGTAGTTAAGAAGTCGTGAGTCGAAAGAAGTGTCAGGTTGAGAGTGTAGGTATTTACTGGTGACCTTTTTGGTATTACAGAGACGAAAACTTATACGATAGATCCAACCAGTATTGAAAGGAAGGTTCCTCATTCGTAGAAAATTAAAGTACCGACGTCAGTGGTAGACGTCACTAAAACCTCGGGGGTTTTTATTTCAGAATGTGATAAAGGTGACAAAGGGGTAAATAAAGGGTATTTCACTACCCTGTTCTACGGTACTAGAAACAAAAGACTTACAACTCGAAATTCGGTTGAAAAAGTGAGAGGAAAAAATGAAAGTAGTTCTCCTAAACATCAAGGGGAAGTGAAAGACGGTATTCCCACCACAGTAGACGTATAGAGTCCAATAACTATAAAGAGGGTCGTTAGAACTAAGGTCGATAACAAAGAAGGTCGGGTCACAAAGAGTACTACATGAGACGTATATTCAATTTATACGTCCCACTATTATATGTCGGAACTACATGAGGAAAAGGATAAACCTTGGTCAGACAACAAGGTACAGGTTAAGATTGACAACGAACGACTGGACGTATATCCAAAGAGTTCTCCGTCCAATCCACCAGACCATAAGGGTAGAGAAAGTCTTAAAAGGTGTCCAATGACACTAGATGTGTCAGTTTCCGAAACCGTATCAGTTATTTCGTCTTTATCTACAAAAAAACCTTGAGAACGAAAAAACTACTAGGTCGCCTACAACCGTTAAACTAGAGACCAAAGAGACGAAAAAGATTTTGGTCGAACTCGTAGACCCTCAAGTGCCAAGTGCATAACGACTTCGGACCGAACCTCTTAAAACTCGTAATGAAATTATCGCACACTCTTCTTACGTTAACACGTCATCAAACTCGTAAGAAACCGTAACGAAAAGAAACCCTAACTTTACTTTTGACTGGAAAAAGTCAGGACACCGGTGACGGTTCAAAAGGTTTAAACGCACGTCGTGAAAGTGTTGTAGTAGAAAGGCCTAAACTTTATCGAGTTGACCTTAAGGTAGTGGAGGTGATCGAAACAAACATCACTACGAAGGATTCCGGGTGAACTGAAACGTAAGGTCCTACAGACCGAGATCCACTTACTAGTGTGGTAGTACTAATAGAACCAGTACTTCTAGAAAAAACATGTCAAGAAGACACATAAGAACGGTGGAGAAGAATTATAGAAGACGAAGACAATCCAGGTATGGTAAAGAAAGGAAATAAAACGGGTAGAAACGTACTTCATAAGAGAACCATAGAGATTAAAAGAACTGCTCTAGAGATTAGAAAGGGTAAGATAACAAAAGGAGATAAAGAAATGTAACTAGTGACTCCTTCCGAAAGAGTAGAGACTAATGAGAAGAAGCCTTGAGACGTAAGTCTACGAGTATAGAGAGGAAAAGAGGAA
The DNA here is from genome assembly GCA_006410555.1 of Capra ibex. Classification (NCBI taxonomy): domain Eukaryota; kingdom Metazoa; phylum Chordata; class Mammalia; order Artiodactyla; family Bovidae; genus Capra; species Capra ibex. Next base: position 363,938 of record SJYO01053324.1, read on the forward strand.
ACGAAAAGTGAAGAGAAGAAAAGTGTCGATAAACATTCCGGAGAGGTCCGTCGGTAAAACGAAAAAATGTAAAGAAAAGGTACCCCTACCAGAGATAGGGACAGAGGACATGTCACAGTGTTTGGAGTCAGGTATCAAGTAGTCCGTGAGAATAGATAGTCTACATCAGGGAATTTAGATAGAAAGTGAAGGTGACATATTAGTATTCCCTAGACTAAATCCAGTATGGACTTACCAGATCACCAAAACGGATGAAAGAAGTTAAACTCAGACTTAAACTGTTATTCCTCAAGAGAAAATCATAAGTTTTTTAAAGATATTCCTTCGTCTTTCTCTATGGTTCAAGTTTTTGTTTTAATAAATAAGGATAAAAGAAAACATCTGGAAAAATAGGGGATTTAATCGATAATAAAGAAGTAATTGTCTCCTACATTCAGGACTGAAACGTGTATATCAACACGATACACGTATGAGGTGTTTCCACTTATAGAATGTTTCACAAGGGTATTAAGAAAAGTTTTGTCGGGTTTAGGATACCGAGGTACTCTTACGGAATTTCTTTCATTTGTGAACCGAAATGGTTTACTATGGTCAAGTTTTCGTAAGTTTGATTTCTTGACTTAGTATATTGTCGTACACGAAACTTTATTAAACTCATGTAAACATTCAGAGATCATAAATCACATATCTGTGTAGAGGGATGTAAATTTTGAAAAGAATTTTTTTTAATATTAGGGTAATTGCCATTCGTCATTCCAGTCGTCATTATCTTTTATTTAAAAAATAATACGAGTCGGAAAATAATTCATGGATGGTCTCTTCTTACCCGAGTGACTCCTTGTTTTATGTTAAATATAAAATATTTGATTAAACCCACTGTTTATTGAGTGTATAATCTAGTCCTAGGACCTTCGTGAACCGGGAACCTTTATTTTCTTATCCTTTAAGACAATCTTTCAACTACCTCTGTTCATTAAGTCTTACGACTAGTTTCTAATACCCCTCTAAAATCAAAACTAAGGATTCTCCGAATATGAATATTATGAACATTCATATTAGTCAGTGAGTCAGTCAAGTCAGTGAGTCAGCACACACTGAGAAACGCTGGGGGTACCTAACGTCGTGTGGTCCGGAGAATATTATCAATATTATGGTTCCAACTACAGTTACCGTCAAAATATGGATAATAGAGGTATATTTAGGTGTGTTACCTTAAAACCGGACATTTTTACGTATACAATAATCAAGTACCAGAGAAAATAAAGGACAAACCTAGGTGGGAAACGGGACATACAAAGTACTTAGATATTACACTCAGGGGTCTCTAGAAGAAACTCTTTCACGAGATTCGAGTCTTAAGTGGAAGTCTTCCAAATCGGAAACAATAATGGACAATGAGTTCCATCCCCAAACCCCGATGTATATAAATTCTACTACGAGTTACAGAAGAATTACCTTACGATCTCGGTAAAAGAGATTACCCTTTTAAAGGAAACAAATCCTTTTGTATTCAGACTTAGACAGGTATCCCTTGAAGGAATCTATAAAATAATAGGAATTCTTACAACTATTTTATAGATCTTTAGATTACAATGATAGGTTATCTAAAAATATAATATAATAATAGACAATCTAAAAAAAGAGATTATGAAACTTTTATGAAGTCTCTTACAGACTTATAAAATCTTATTAAAGTAATCGATATCTCTGAAAGTTTTCGGTAGATTTTGATTAAAACTTTTTACTAAAAAAAAAATTAAATTTCCTAACACCCGAATAGATCACACACATACCTGTACTCGTTGACTTGACGAAAATTGGAAATTTTTCTTTTTTGTTTTTGTAATTAACGTTTAGAGTCAAATAACGGTTTCAAGTCTAAAAGTTGAAGTGTTCTTAGACATTAGATTTCATTTGTCTCGATACTTTTTTCTAATTTTATTTTTTTTCTGTTATTGGAGGTACCTAACTTTAATTACAGTGAGTTTCGGTCAAGATTTATTGGTCTACGCGTGATGGAACACTATACAATCTATGACGGACCTTTGAGATCATCTTTTCTCAAAAATGAAATGAAGATCGTCATTTCTCGAAAATGAAGGTTTAGTTTTTGAAAAGTAAACCCCCCGGACAAATGGTCTAGTGTATTCTAAGGAACACCGATTATGAGAGGAGGTAATGGGGAACATAGAGATTGAGGTTTGTCCCGAAGGTGGATTCCGAGACACTCAATATGGACACACGTCCCGTTCTTGTCCGTCCCAGACCCCTCTTTTGGCCGATTTCAGGTCGGGTGCGACGTCGGTGTCTTGGAGATGTAACTTAGTCCGGATATATGTGGACCTAAAAAACACAAACAAAAAAAAAATGGTCAATTACCACGGAGAGGGATTTCTCTCACGAAAAAGTTAAAACGTACCTTCGTTGGATCACTAGGACTAAGGTGCATGGATTTAAAGGGAGAGGTCAAATGGTAATTAAGTAATTCATCTATAAATAACTTTCGGATGACACCAGTTTGAAATACTTTCTATGTTTCCGTTCAAGACGTTTTCACCTGTAAACGTGAGATCCGACTATTCCCTGAATATGTCATTATTGATATTACGTCCGTCCTTCTTTTGATCGATAGTTTCTACAAGGGGCACGTAGTCGATTTCGGTGTGACGGGAACCCTAAATCTGTCTAAGTTGAGCTGTAGGACAAGATATGGTGTACTCTTAAATTTCCTGTAGAGGTGGCAGTACGGGTTTTAAATTAATATCTCCTGGGACCCGAGTTTAAGTGAGGACCGAAGGTCAAAGACAGAGGAAACCCTAAGTATAGTGTGTACAGAGTAGTCGGTCTTAACAAGGGAAGAGAGACGAGGTACGGTTGAGAAAGGAACGTAATATGCTTTCTTTTATTTTACTTTGTGGGGTTCCGTAAACATACACATTTTCTGTTATATCCTTTTAACTCATAATCCATAAAGATTGATTCTTATAAAATGACCGGTGAAAAAAAGATATACTGGGGACGATACAATGTAGGAGTAGGAGTAAAACAGGGAGGGACGTTAGAAAAGAACGTGGGACAGAGGCGGGGGGTGAGGGGGGCGGGCGGTTTCAACAGAGAAGTAAAGAGACTATCCAACTGAATTTAGAAAGATTTTCAACGGGAACCCCGGAGTGAAGGATAGAGATTCACCGAGTGGTCCCATAAGAGGATTTGTTTCTACCACTAGAAGGACTCTCTGTCAACTCTCTTTCGTCTATTTTATTGTATAAAAAAGTTGGAAGAACGTCTGATCATATCTAATTTTACAAGATACTTAAAACTTTTGACTCTTTCAAATAAATCCTACCTTAAATTTATCCTGGAATTCCCTAGTTTTCTTACTAACGTACTGTTCTAACTTACCGTCTCTCAAAAAGTCTCTTTTAAATATCGAACTTGTCTCACGAACCTTGGGAACATCCCCGTCAGACTAAATCAAATTTACCTCGGATCCAATTGATTACATACTTCTTTCGATTTTATTCTTTTTAACCTTTATGTTCCATCTTTACCTAGTAACTCCGACCATACAAGGTATAATCCAGAAAACCTCTCGGACCCTCTAAAATTTCATAGAATTAATCCTTCACTATCCTATGTTTACCGTCAAATTTTGATACTTAGACCGTTGTCGTACAACCTGTTTAAAACGGTTTACCAATTTTAAACTCATATCATTTGATCGGTTCATTTGGTCACCCTTCATAATCTCCATTATCTCTGGACTCCAAAAACAAACAAAAACTCCAGACTCGATAAAGTTCAACGACACTCTTACCTCTTCTCCTTATATATAATCTTTAAAAAGGTCATATCCGAGTTATTTTGAACTATTAACTAGTAATGTCTACCATTCCTCCTGTTCATTCTCTTCTACAGACTCCTCTTCGTATAAACCCTCCACTCTCTTTCTCGAGTACTAACATCTCGAAAATATAACATCTCGGTCACCAGTCCATCTCCACGGGTCGTCCGTTACTCTCCATCTTAATTTCGAACCTTCTCTTCAGTCCAAATCTCTAGTTTTAGTAGTGGTATCGCTTCTGTCATAGAAACGAATGTGGAAATGTCCGTTCATTTCGTAGGAGGAGATCAAGTCAAGTCAAGTCAGAGAGTCAACACGGATTGAGAAACGTTGGGGTACCTGACGTCGAGCGGTTCGAAGGGACAGGTAGTGGTTGAGGGTCTCGAACGAGTTTCGGGACAGGTAGCTCAGTCACTACAGGAAAAGATTACTGAGGTGTTTTAGTTGTTATAGGTGAGGGTTAGTTCCGTTTCCCGATCTTTATAAGAAGTCAGGGTAACGAGACCCCTTTTAGTATAAATAGATAATTTTTGGTACAACAGTTATCCTGTAATCGTTTTATGTCTAGTTATGGTTATCCTCTTCCTTCTTGTATCAAAGTTTTAACTTAACTTGTTTTATAAAGAAATGTGACTGTTAGAATATTTTAACAAAATTTAGACCCTTGATGGACCATATCGGTTCTAATTTGTCAATTAAAAAACACCCTTATACTAGAATTATACGAACAAAAATATAAAATAAATACTTTTCTGATCGAGTTTACGTAACGTTCAATAATAGTGAGTGTTTCAGGAAAATGTATGATAGAACCGGAACGTTTTGTGGAATACCTCAAAGTACAAACTACCACTAATAAATCGGTATAAACCTTCATACTTAATCTAGGAACACGTTAGTACTTTGATTGAGTAATAAAGTGTTTGTAAAGAATTCGTGAATGATCCACGCTTTGTGACACGGGAAAGTCAACATCATCACGAGTCAGTACAGACTAAGAAACGTTGGGGTACCCGACACTGGCCGGTCCGAGGAGACTGGTACCCTCAGAGGTCCGTTCTTCTGACCTCACCCAACGGTACGGGAGGAGGTCCTCTAGAAGGGTTGGGTCTCACCCTTGGACGTAGAGGACACCGAAGACATAATCGTTCACCTAAGAAATAGTGATTCGGTGGACCCTTCGGGTGAGCAATGGTCTTATACTGAGTTTTGATTAACATCATTAATATGTCCGAAAGCCTCTTACATTTGTTTGTCTCACTCTCATTAGGTTTATCCCGTTTTCCTTGAGTCCAACATGTTTCTCTCAACTTGACTTTACTCTATATTACTGTAAGTATATTTAGAATGTAAATACTCTTAATAAAACTTTTTATGAATAAAACGTAGGGTTCTTTTGTTACCGATCATTCCCGTTTAAAAATAAAATAACTCAATAAAATATTGTTACCGTTTAACCTTCGTTCGATTTACATGTTGGTATTTCCTACTAAATTTACTTAATTCCGTATAAATATGTCATATTTTGGTAACTTTTAGTACAAATACTTATATTATGAAAAATGAATCATAATATAACACTATATTATGATTCATACACTATATTATGATAACACTAAACTATGATTCGAAAGGACTACCGAGTCTACCATTTCTTAGACGGACGTTACGTCCTCTGGATTCAGGCTAGGGACCTATCCCTCCTAGTCGATCTCTTCCCTTACCGTTGGGTGAGGTCATAAGAACAGACCTTTTAGAGTACCCCAGAGTACTCAGGTACCCAATGGTTCCTCGACCTTTACTGACTTGTTGACTGTGTGTGTATGTGTTTCATTTTTCGATACTTATCTATTTTAAATATTATTAAAATCTGTAAATATACATAACCCAGGTAAAATAGAAGTTCCTTCTACATTCGGAGATTGTTATAAAATTCTATGGATTTTTATAGTCTCCTTTTATAATTAGATTTTATAAATAATATGACATTTATGTATATAATTCCATTGACACACCCATAATCAAAAAATGAATCAGAAACATCTAACCTTTTTTTGCGACTTAAAAGGACTTTAACAGCAATTGTATTATAATTAAAGTTTAAATTTTTCAGATTTGTAACACTTATAAAACTGATATATAGTACATTAATTTATCAGAACGAATTTTACCCTGAAGTAAAACCTTAATGTGTCGATATGTTTACTTAACAACGGAAATTTACCTTGTCATTGTGGATGAAATGTTTTCTATGGATTTGAGGGACCCGGAGTCAAAGAAAAAAAAAAAAAATGAGGAGAGAAAGAAAAAAAAAAAATAAAAAAAAATAAAAAATAAAAAATAAAAAAAATTAAAATTTTAGAAATTAAGAATGTACAAAACTTTTCGACACAACTCTCGTACAACGTGGTAAAAGTTTTGTCTTACTAGTAAGTCATTAATAATCGTTAGTAGTAATAAATGGAACACTTCAAAAGACTACTGATTTCATGATATCTATCCGTTGTATCCAACAATAAATATGTTTTTTTATATAGTTATATACAGGTAAAGGGATAGTGGAAAAGGTACCTCGACGAAACTACTTACTGAAGATTTTTAGAAAGAACTAAGAATCCCCATATGACAATAAATCCATGATAAAGATGGACGTAGAAATAAGAAAATTACGTAAAGATTTCAACCAATATTTCTCGTATTTGATTCGTTTACCAATTTTCATTGATTATTTACTTTCATTTTATACACCAGTTCAGTCTATTTCTCCTTCCTGAGAAGAGGTTGACTACCGTTGTCCACGATAGAACTTTTGCCAGGGATACTTGAACCCTTTCGCTTCTAACCTTCCTTTTATAAGTCCTCAGGTACATCACTATCCCACGTTTATCTCCGTTAAAGGAATTATACTTAGTACTACGTATATGGAGGATCGATATTGAAAGACGATACTCTTCTTTATATAAGAGGATCCTCATCAGTCACTTCTTCTTATACGGACGTTTAATTTCCTCTTTCTTTTAATTTAAAGTATATCATCTAGTAATTTCTAGAGATTTTGTGACAAGGTAGGTTTTTATTCAACTCTTACACAAAGGATCAACCTACAACAGTAGTAAAAAAGATGTCATATATAAATAAAGAGTTCTCTCTCTTGTACGTTTGTAAACATTTAAAAGAAAGTAATTTACAAGAACCCTTTAAACGTCTGATCTTGGGTTCTGAGTTCGACTAACACTTCGTAGTGATCTTCGAAATTTAAATAGAATCAGAGTCACAGAAGTTAGTATTTTTTCCTTTAGTAAACGGAGTTTACTTCTGAAAAAACATTCTTAATTTACTCTATTACGTACAATTATAGTTCTAGGAATTAATCGTCAATAAGGAGTTATTTATAAGTAAAGATCGAGAAGAAAAGAAGAAAAAGGATGGGAAAGGAAGGAGAGACGAAAGGAAGATTAGGAAGTTATATTTAAGAAGGACTAAAACTTATGGCATATTCTATTTATTATACACATATACTGAAGTGAATTTACAGAAATAAAAGTAATGAAAACCCCCTTTTAGGAAATTTAACCGAACCAAATATAAGGAAGTAATATAAAAGGTAATAAAACTCATAATAAGTACAGATTATCTCAATAACTGTTTACCGAAATCTTTTACAATAGTCACCAGGAGTGTGTAAATGACTCATCGTCTGTGACGTAATCAGACGACTCTTTCTGTCTGTACAGTTTTTACATACTCATCTATACAATTAAACTAACATCGGAGGGAAAATGGTATATATAATTGTATATACATATGAACTATGTAAATATGTAGTTTTACAATACAATATGTGGAATTTATATATGTAAAAGTAAAAATTTTATTAAAACTTTTACGTTTTCTTATGTACTCTCTTCCATATTATTTACGACAGTATCTGTATGTAGACCCCAGTCAAATAGTAAGACACTTTATCGGGGTAATCTTGATAGAGGACTAACCCAACAAAGTACAATCCGATAAATTCTTATTAAAAAAACAAACAAAAAGATTGATCGAACGATATCTTGACATACCACAAATAACACTAATGCAATATAAACGTAATTTTTTTATATGTTACATTACCAAACAAACTGGTTTAAGACCATATCCTATTTTACTTTTTATTTAAAATTACTTGATCATAAGTCGATCGTTTCTTTTTCAAATTTAGGGTCGAGGTAACGAACGTTCAACACACTGAAACTGTCAACGAATAAAGAGTCCGGAGTAAAAGAAATAGACATTTTACCGTAGTACTGTCATGGAGGAGTCTCAAAATGCTCCTAATCTACTTTATTATATGTGTTTTAAGAACGGTGTATTATTTACAAAGTTTTGTCCATATTGACAGTAATTGTAATAATGCTGAAGTTAAAGACAACAAAGTAATTTCGGTAATCGATACTGCCAACAGGGCACCTTTAATCAGTCTTCTTTGAAACGGTATTAAAAGGTAATTTTAGATTTTTATATACAAGGTTCGAAAAGTTATTGATGTCTAGTATAAGAAAATTGGAAATGATACATGGTCTGGGAGACTGTGTGAATGTACATAGTTAAACAACTATAAGTGTTATTGAGACTTTCAGTCTTAATTCACAGATAGATGTTACGTCCTCTGACCCCAAGTTAGGGACCCAGCCCTTCTAGGGGACCTCTTCCTTTACCGTTAGGTGAGGTCCTGATAACGGACCTTTTAGGGTACCTGTCTCCTCGGACCATCCGATGTCAGGTGCCCCAACGTTTCTCAGTCTATGCTGACTCGCTGAAGTGAAGTGTTGGTAGAGTATCTATTTCTTTTACTCTACGTTTCTTCAGTTAATCTTCTGGTAAACAAACCCTTGCGTACATTCTTAATTTCTAAAATTTTAAATTTTTTATTTTTTAATTATTTCCGGTGGTACTCCTTTAATTATTAGTTTTTTTTTTTTTTTCTGATAAACTGGGTCACACGAATTGTTGACATGGTATTCTACATCTGACAATTGTCCGTCTCTCTCCATCCCTAAAAACAAACAAAAGAAAGTTAAAGTTTAAAAAGAGTCAACACTTAATAAATTTAGAATCGGTATTACTAACCGGTGGTAGTGACCGATTACTAAAAATTATTTCTGTATGAAGATTCAAATAAATAAAGATTATATCAAAACAAAACAAAACGAAAATACGTACTCTTCTCGAACCGAGTTCAATTTTGTAAACTCATTTTTATATAAAAAATTTATTTTAATACATCTAAATTCTCTTTATGATGTTTAAACTTCGTATCAGAATATTGTAAAATTTCAACGTCTTCTTTTCTTATCACCGTAGTACTATATAGAAACAGTTGTTGGATTTAAAGATACTTCTACGAAAATTCGAAAAAATTTTGGAACCATTTAATTTTTACACGATTTTTGTATAGAAATCAGAAATACGACGGAGACGACCATAACGGAGAGGAGGTGTGGAGAAAAGGGGAGTAGAAGGGGTGGAGGGTGGGAAGAGGAGGAGGACAAAACATCTTACTTGAACCTTAAAAGAGTCCTTATACAAAAGTCTATTGGATGAAGGTAATAGTGCAAAAAATTCCAAAGAAGGTAAACAAAATCAAAGTAAAATAAGTTACAAGAAAGAGTTTTTGGTGACTTTACAAATCCAACTTAAATCCAAAAGATAAATAGTTCAAGTAAAACTTTACGAAAAAGAAATGAAGTGACTAAACTTAAAGACGTCACAGGTAAAATAATGAAGTTTCATCTAAAAGTAAATCGATAACATTAACACCAAAGAAAATAGTAGAAAAATTAGAGATGAAGACACAGAAAACCCCATTGGATAACAACAAAGGAACAGTGAAAAAAGAGACAAAGTATTTGAGTACTTTAGAATATAAAATATTAGTAAAATTTTTATTAAGATAAAGGAACGGTATTACAAAATACCTATACGTCTGTCATTCCGTATGGAAGAAAATAAACTATTCAATTAGTACGGTCATTCACGTGTCGTAATCGGGACTCTGATGTTCTCGTCAGTACAATGAAGTATTGTATATAATTCACTTTAAAACTCAATTCGTGACTTGTGTGTCTTTGAGGTGTGTGGGGAGTCAAAATTTTACCATTTTGGTAGATTGAGTATCAAGTCGAAGAATATAGTGTATTCGTAAATAGATTACAGAAGACAAATTGACACTATATGATGAAAAACGAATGTGGAATGGTACGAGAGTATTGTGGAACACTAAAGTAGAGACTATCGTCAATAGTTTTATCGTTAAATTTTTCGTTACAATACTAATCAAAGTATAGATAGAGGAAGGAATCTTACGTAAGAGGTATTTCAGGGTCATACACAACCAAAACGAAATAAAGAAAAAAAAAAAAAGGAAAAGTAGCTACAGTTCCCGTCTTCATCCTGAAATAGTCTAAGGAGATGACTGACCGTATGATGGTAGTAAACAACTAAAATAAGTAGGTACATAATTAAACAAGTGAAAGAAAATAAACGTAAGGGGTAAGGGTAAGGACAGGTGGGTGGGTATTCGTTACTAAGATTTCACGAAGTAAACACGTATCAGAATATTTCATGTATTCTCGAGTAATATACTGAACGATAAAAACGAGTCGTGACTGAATCTTAAAGTAGGTATAACGATATTCAGGTAACAGATAATGAAGATTGACTAAATTGTATCAGACAACATACCTTGATCGTGTAAATGCTATTGGAGATTGAGAAGTGATTGTGATTGTTGGATGACTACTTCAAGGTGCATACGCTTAGGAAAACATAAACTCACCGTAACGACCCAGTATCAGACACGTATAAGACCTAAACGGTTTCACGTCGGTCTAAAAAGAGGTCTTACAGACAGAGTCATATATTGTAGATGTCCTTAAATTACTCACAAGAACATAGTGACGGTTGTGAACCGTACTAAGTCGGAAGATTTAAAAAAAAGTTATCCTATTCATTTTTCACTGTAGTCACAAAATTAAAGGTAAAGAGATTGATGTACTTAAACCTGTAGTAAAAGAACTAACGGTCCGTAAAAAGGTCCCCCAAAGGGAAAGTGAATAACTCACAAAAAATAGGAAACGAACAAAAAGTTAACTCAACGAGAGAAAAAAGTTAATTGATCGAACAATTATATCGATATTTAGAACAGACCAAACCTGTAACGTTTAATTCAAAAGAGAGAGTTAAACGGTAGACTAACACTTAAAAAAGGTAAACCAGAAGTCGTTTATTTTTAGAAATTAGAAATAAAATATTTTAAGTAATAGAGAAACAGAATCACGAAAACCTTAAGAAAACCCCTATAGAAAGGAGTTTAGATCTACTACTTTTCAATGAGAATGTAAACACCAAAACGGAAGTATTATATCATTAATTCTGGTTCTAATAACGTTAGGAATGATAAATTTAAATGGTAGAACCGAGTAAGTTAATGATCGACTCACATAAACCTGTTGAATTTAAGATATGTTTACCACACATACTTTTACTCTTATCATTATGATTACCTGAATATTCTAACAACACTCTCAGTTTCCTTGATTGTATAAAAAATTTTTGAAATATTTGACAGGTAGACAAATACATTCATGACGTATATACAAGAATAAAACTTGTATATATATATAAGTCATCTTTACGTCAAAATAAAAATATGTATGACATTTTGTGAAAAGAATTATAGTATACGATTTTTAAGTAATTATAGGATACCTAAAAAACTACCGTCTAATAGTCTATGACTGAAAGGTCTATAAGTTTCTAACCAATCATTTGAGTGATAAAACAAAGTAACAAAGTGAACTCATAAGGACTTGGTTTCGGTACGACCAAAATAACGGTCTTGAAAATAGAGTAATATACTCTCTCGTTTGTAGATAAGAAGTGAGAAGAAAAATTCTCTCTTTTTTTTTTTGTGTCGATAAACAAACAGAAATAGAAAGGTATATTTAAAATTTTACTAACGTGACTTAAGATTTTTAGTAGACCTACTTTAAATTGAAAACTAACGTAACTTAAATAGATGATTATACGTCCTTTAATTTATAAAATAATAAATCGTTAAGATTTATTACCGTGTCTTACAAAAACGAAAGTTTATAAACTACAAAAAATTTTCTTTAATTACAAAGAGGTAACTTTAGAACCCGATTCTAAATTCAACAATTCAATTTTGGGTATCTATGACACATTAAAACATGATAACTTTAACGTAAAAGTGAAACCTATTACGACTACACTTTTCTTTAATGACAAACAAAAAATTCCAACAAAAACATACGTTGTTCTTCTATTTTTTATGAGTCTTAAATTAGTACGACTGAGAAGAATGATAAGTATAGTAAATGATCATTACTGTTGAAATAAAGGAAAAAAGTAAAAAGGTTGGAAAATCAATAAAACGAAAAGAGTATCTCAATAGTCCTGGGAGGTCCAGAGGTAATTCGGCAACACTATTATTACTCACACTACAGAAAGACGACACACATCTTCTTTTCATAGATTCAAAAGGGATGACTCATATTGAAAGTGAATCCAGAACCATACATTGGAAATAGTTCAAAGGAAGAAACTATTCGTAAAGAAAAATTAGTGTATTATGACGACTTTAGATCTTTTAAGACACTTGTACGTATAACTCTATTAAGTACTAAAAAAGGAATATTAATTGAAAACACTATTTAATAATACTATCTAAAAGATCTGACTTAGAAGGAACGTTAGGACTCGATTTATGTAAACCAGTATCATGTAATAAAATGAGGTTTTATATCGTGTGTATGGTTTTTCAAGTATTTTGGACACATTTGTATTAAGTTACTTATTGATACTTCACTTGTGGTTCTAGTTTTCATTCTAAAACAATGGTGGTCGAGGAAGGTACCCAAGGACTAGAGTTTGGTGAGTTCAGAATCTTCATTGATATGGGATTGAAACGACTACTAGTAAAGGAACGAAAAGAAATAATAAAATGGTTATACGGGTTTATTGTAAAAACCAGAACGAAAAAATTTGAGATCTACTTACCTTACTATAAATATATAAAGAACCCAGATCTAAATATAAAAGTATAATACTATAATATGGTACGAGAGTTTATATCAATATCATGTAAATAACAATGACTACATATTATAAGGTACTATATAAACAAATACGTAAAATGAGAACCATCTGTCGATAATAAAGATCGAACAGATAGTATTTGGTCAAGACGATTCTTTAGAAGACACGTACGTGAGACTACACATCCATATATGCATATATGTATTTACATATATATCCCGAAGGGTTCGTCGTGTCACCATTTCTTAGATGGACGGTTAAGTCCTCTACGTTCTCTATACGAAAACTCGGGACCCAGTCCTTCTAGGAGACTTCGGTCTTTACCGTTGGGTGAGGTCATAGGAATGGACCCTTTAGGGTACCTGTCTCCTCGGACCGTCCGATGTCAGGTACTCTAACGTCTCAGTCTGTGTTGACTCGTGTTTGTACACACATGTGTGTGTGCGTGTACATACATACATATGTCCATGGATTCCTCTACTCAACAACCGAATGTCTTATATGTACGGAGACTATAATTACCTACTACTACGGTGTGGTAATAAAAAACTTATTAAGAACATAGTCAAAAAGTTTCGAGACAGAAACCATGGGACTCAGGACTTTACATCATTCATACCTAATTGACCAAAGAACCGAATCATATTGGTTTAAAGAACATTTCTTCTCTACTTAATAAAAGAGGTAGGGAGGAGTCGATTCTATTAAACTATAAAATTCTAGACTGTGAACTTTGTAGGGTATAAGTCTAATAGTTAATTTCTTTGTTTGACGATAATCTTCATTTAAGATTCTTCATTCCTAAATCGGAGTGAACTATGTTTCGAGACGTATATTCAATTTATTCGTCCCACTGTTATATGCCGGAACTGCATGAGGAAAAGGATAAACCTTGGTCAGACAACAAGGTACAAGTCAAGATTGACAACGAAGGACTGGACGTATATCCAAAGAGTTCTCCGTCCAGTCCCCCAGACCATAAGGGAAGAGAAAGTCTTAAAAGGTGTCAAACAACACTAGGTGTGTCAGTTCCCGAAACCGTATCAGTTATTTCGTCTTTATCTACAAAAAGACCTTGAGAGAACGAAAAAGGTACTAGGTCGTCTACAACCGTTAAACTAGAGACCAAGGAGATGGAAAAGATTTTGGTCAAACTTGTAGACCTCCAAGGGCCAAGTACATAACAACTTCGGACCGAACCTCTTAAAACTCGTAATGAAATGATCGTACACTCTACTCACGTTAACACGCCATCAAACTTGTAAGAAACCGTAACGGAAAGAAACCCTAACCTTACTTTTGACTGGAAAAGGTCAGGACACCGGTGACGACTCAAAAGGTTTAAACCTCTGTATAACTCACGTCGTGAAAGTGTCGTAGTAGGAAGTCCTAAACTTTATCGAGTTGACCTTAAGGTAGTGAATGTGATCGAAACAAGCATCACTACGAAAGATTCCGGGGGAACTGAAGTGTAAGGTCCTACAGACCGAGATCCACTCACTAGTGTGGTAGTACTAATAGAACCAGCACTTCTAGAAAAAACATATCAAGAAGACACATAAGAACGGTGGAGAAGAGCTATAGAAGACGAAGACAGTCCAGGTATGGTAAATATACGTCTCATGTAGTACTCTTTGCGACCCGACCTTCTTCGTGTTCGACCTTAGTTCTAACGGCCCTTTTTATAGTTATTGGAGTCTATACGTCTACTGTGGTGGAATACCGTCTTCCACTTCTCCTTGATTTTTCGGAGAACTACTTTCACTTTCTCCTCTGACTTTTTCAACCGAAGTTCGAGTTGTAAGTCTTTTGCTTCTAGTACCGTAGATCAGGGTAGTGAAGTACCCTTTATCTACCCCTTTGTCACCTTTATCACAGTCTGAAATAAAGACCCCCGAGGTTTTAGTGACGTCTACCACTGATGTCGGTACTTTAATTTTCTACGAATGAGGAACCTTCTTTTAATACTGGTTGGATCTCTCGTATAACTTTTCGTCTCTGTAATGAAACGGTTATTTCCAGGTAGATCAGTTCCGATACCAAAAAGGTCACCAGTACATACCTACACTCTCAACCTGACACTTCTTTCGACTCACGACTTCTTAACTACGAAAACTTGACACCACAACCTCTTCCGAGAACTCTCAGGGAACCTGACGTTCCTCTAGGTTGGTTAGGTAAGACTTCCTCTAGTTGGAACCCTAAAGAAACCTCCCTTACTACGATTTCGACTTTGAGGTTATGAAACCGGTGGAGTACACTTCTCAACTGAGTAACCTTTTCTGAGACTACGACCCTCCCTAACCCCCGTCCTCCTCTTCACCTGCTGTCTCCTACTCTACCGACCTACCGTAGTGACTGAGCTACCTACACTCAGACTCACTTGAGGTCCTCAACCACTACCTGTCCCTCCGGATCGTACGACGCTAAGTACCCCAACGTTTCTCAGTCTGTGCTGACTCGTTGACTTGACTTGACTTGACTATGTTTCGAGTTCATTACATTATTCTAAAAGAAACGAAAAGAGAGAAAATAGAGCAGGAGGTTATAAGGGAGGGGGAAACAGAAAAAAGTGAGTGAGGGGGGTCCAGAGTTGATACCAGTAACACAACTTCGTTTACTGACGACTTTAGTGTCTCATGACAGAAAGGTGGACTCGTTAACATACACCTTTCTTTCTTTGATGGGACGTACAAAAGGACCCTTTCAGGGTTGTACGTGTGTAATCAAAGAGACATAGTAAGTGGAAGGGACTAACGCTCCTAAATCTTCCTAACTGGTAGGTCTGACGGGTGAAATAGTTCTTATACCTCACCAAGGTGTCTCCTTTACTATAGACACGTCTATGTATTGAACAAGAGTAGTTCATCAAGAAACAAGTGAATATAGAACGAAGGAAAGGGGAGAAATAAGAGTAACAGGTCGTTCTACCAATCATGTAGTCCATAAGTTTTTTCAAATAAATACTTACTTTATATTCTTTACAGAGGAAAATGAAAGGGGTTGCATTTCCTATAAAATATTTTTGGGTAGAAATACATTTCTCCTATTTTAGATTTTAACGTATGTCGTTGGATAGAAACTGATCTGAAAAGGAATGCACTATGTAAGATATATATAAGAATATATTAATAAAGACGTCTAAGACATTAAAATGAATAAAGTGGAACAAACTCTCGACTCCAAAACACGACAGTACCATTCATTTACAAAAGATTTGACAATGTACTGTATGAATATTTTTAACTTTAGCGTCGGGACCTAAGACATATAAAGTTTATCACGGTCTGCGGTACTTCAGCATACGTCTACAGAATATAGATGTTTTAACATTCTCGTCAACCCAAAGAAAGTAGACTTATAAAGACGAATCTTCCCAATTCATCGGATCGTCCGTCACTTTTTGACTTTGGAAGACAAATCGGTCCCCCGACTTTACTCCGTTTGTTGGTGTAGTCTACGAGTCAATTATAGGAGTTGACCTCCTCCCCGACGGAGCTACTTACATCTTGAACATGAAACCTTTCTAGTCTCTTCTCTCATACAAGTAACAACTAAGGATCTCTGTCACTAGAAACGTCCACGTTTCTGGATCAACTTACTTAATGTCTTAAAACGGTTTACCCTCCTTATAAAGTCCTAGTTCCAGTCAGTAAAGGGCTGTATAAGATGTTGACTTTACTACCACTATTGTGACCTTTTCTTACATCTCGGAGTTCATCGGAAACCAAACTAAATGAACTTTGAAAACAAAGATTAAGTCAGGTCCTTCTATTAAAACACGAAACATATGTAAGACGGGAAAGAGGACCCCTGTAGAAAGGGAGGGGGTAGGTGGACCTTTTGCAGGTCACGAGTATACTCGAGTACAAAATAGAGAAGATACTCGAGAAGGGATTCAAAGGGATTCGTCTAGACCTACAAGGAGTGTGTGACCCAGGAATACGTACAGAAATACTTCAGACCATAAAGTAACATAATACATCATGTATATGTCTAAAGTAATTCCTGGGTTTATACCCCGAAGGGACACCGAGTCGTCATTTCTCAAGTGGACGGTACGTCCTCGGTGTCCTCTGTACCCAAGTCAGGGACTCAGTCCTTCTAGGGGACCTCTTTCCTTACCGATAGGTGAGGTCATAAGAACGGATCTCTTAAGGTACCTGTCTCCTCGGATCGTCTGATGTCAGGTATCCCAGTGTTTCTCAACCTGTACTGACTTCGCTGAATTGTACGTCGTACATCATATATCATACCAACTAATAACTATAAACTGTGTGACTTATTTCGTTATCTTACAAAGAAAAGTAGAAACATGATGTTAGGGTCCTTTTCCTATTTCTCAGTTATTTATAACAATTTACCTAAACAAACATTAAATTATATAAAGTCCAGAAATTGTAAAAAGTTCATGAAAAAACAGGTAATGGAGTAAATTTGTTAGTTTGTTACGACACACCATTCGTTTGGTCTATATTAATAGGGGTAAAATACCTACTCTTTTGACTTTGTATTTTTACTATACATAAAACGAATCTTAGTTGTCGAACATTCATAGTCCTAATTTGATCTTTCGTCCAGAAGAATCAAATCGGTCTCAGATACACTCGGATATTAAGAGAGTGTCCGGTTCTCAGTGACAGAGTCCCGGTGGTCTAGAAGTTTTACATCGATCCGGACAACCTTCCGAAAGAAATTAGGGAGTTTTGGGATAGAAGACAAGAACAAAAGTCACGGACTGTAGAACGACAGGAGGTTACTTAAACCTAAAACCTGAAGTCCAAAGACCCATGTGTACTATAGTAAACGGACCCAACGAAAATGACTAGGAAGACGGATAGGTTTCGTGTTACAGGAGCACACGTAGAAACAACGACCGGGGTGCAGAGAAAGATTTATATGAAACAGAAGGTCACATCCCGTCGGGTCACTGGAAAGGTAAAGTGACGACGAGGTATACCTAACTATAAAGATGTACAAAATACCTAATTTTTATTACTGATGATGAGTATTAATGATTATAAAGACTCTCGTACGACACAAGGTTCGTCTCACAAGTTATCCGTAATGGAGTAAACTAGGACTCTCGTTTCAGGACTGTCTCTTGATTATAATATAAGTGAAATGTTTCCTTCTTTGACTACGAACCTCTTCAATACATTGCATACGGGGGGAACTGTGTCGATCATTTTTAAAGTTCTACCAAGATTGATTTACCTTAGTTTAAGGACTTCCCAAAGAAATGTCATAAACACGTACGTACGAATCAGTAAGTCAACCCAGACTGAGACGTTGGGGTACCTAATATTAGATGGTCTAAAAGATATTTTTGTTGATTATATGTCTTACCATATTACACTTATTATACTGACCCCTTTTTTAACCACTATTTCATATGAGTAGGGAACTATCTACTCCACGAGTTTTTCACGACAACCTCATTTCGAAGTAAAGGTTAGAGATTAAAATAATTGAAATATTTTCACTCATACGAATTCACCGGAGTAGATGTACGGGATCTCGATTCACAAACAAAACTTATAAGATTTCGTGGGTCTTCAAAAGTTCTAGTACTTTGAAAAAGGTAGACCGATAATTTCCTAACCTCGACGAAGGGTACCTATAAGAGTAAACTAAGAAAATATTTGTACCTAAGGGTCGAAGTATATATATTTATGTCCAAAAGAAAATTTGTTGATTTTTTACGTTTACCTTGTTTCAACTAGAATACTTTAAACACAGACCGTACACGAGGACACCGTAGAAATTCTGAAACCTACTTCCTGTTTTACGGACGGCACTGAGAGTTCCGGTGGTCGCGGAACCACGAACGGAGGAACAGAGTAAGAGAGGTAAACTCGAGAAGTCCAAAAAGGTGTGAGAGAACAGGTTCTGAAATGTACAACAAGGAAATCAAGACGAGAAGGGCATCGAGAGGAGAAAAGTTTGGGTTAGAACCCCATTTTCATTTAAAGGTTCCTAACAAAGAATCTCGGGAATGGTGTCCACACGAGGGGATAATACGAAGAAATCGGAGGATAAGAGGAAGGATTGTGAGTATCGTGGATAGTGATGTACAAGTTGTAAGTAGAAGACCTACTTAAGTACTAAGAACCTTAGGAAGTGGTACTAACGTGTATCAGTCACGAGTCCTTTACAAACTATTTAACTACTGACTTCCGTAAAGACACGATTTCGGTCACAACATATTGGTAATAATTTTGTTCTGTTAAATTTCGTTTGTGTAGACCTGAATCACTCGGTCAACCCGTAACCTTTGTACGTATGGGAGTGAAATTCTAGACAGAATCAACGGTGTCAGTAGTATAATGAATTCCCTGGAACCTGACATTAAGTATCTTTTGGGTTGAGTTTGGTTGAATTCTATCTTAAGTACCCGAGTGTATCATCCTTCTGTCCTTCCTTCTCACCCGAAAACCTATTAGACTAGGTGGAGTACAGAGTCTGTGATCGGTACCATGATCGTATTATAGGACAGAACAAGGGAATACCAACCCCCAATATCATAATTCCGATGCACGAAGAAATCGGTACAGATCACCTTTTCTCACCCTCTGAGAGAGAAGAAATTTAAAGAGTATTTTTGTTGTTCAACCAAAAAAAAAGAACTTTATCGATCCGAATGAAGTAAAACATAGAATAACCGAGATTAAGTCGAGAAACGGAGAAAGAGTATGAAAGATATTCCCTTTTATAGTAACTAAATACGGGACCAAGGACCCAGTTGGTAAGAGTAGAGAATATACCCTCCTCACTCAAATAGTACCAACTAAAAGACCCGGAAGAAGACCTCATAGTATAATAACTAAGATTTACCGGTCTCTACTCTCTTTACCGGGTGATGATAGTATGTGAGTTCTAATGTCTTCATAATGAGAGTATAGGTGATTATAAAAAAATTCGGATTTTTAGTTTCAAGTCAGTTTACAATATAGTTTTGGTTCTAAGTAAGACCCTCTTTGTATCTTTAATAGGAATACTCCCTCTTCAGGTTCCTTGTAAACACTGAGGTACTGAAATAACGAATTCTATCTGTACCATTCGTCCCGTCCCTTCCGTTACTTCACGACACCTAGGTGTTTATTTAGTTAAACAAGATATTTTGTCAGTTAAAATCGTGGGGAGAGTATAAGTTTTCTTGTGTAAATTATGGTTTTCCTACCTTCCTAGAACTCACAAGGGAGTCTCACGACTTAATTTTGTTTCTAATTAAAAAGTGTATTCTCTGTAAATCATGATGTAAAATTCCTCGAATTTTAACTACAAAGAAGACACGACTTCAATATGAAAGGTAGTGAAAAAAAAAAAAAAATTGTACTAGAAGACCTCTAGATTTACGTGACATTCCAATTTTTACCAGAAGAAAAAGACTCTTGTAAAAAAAAAGGAAAAACCTGACATTGAAAGGAAAGACAAAACAGGAGGTATACAGGGGAGTATTTATATTAAGACCGTGACCCTAGGTTCGTCGTGAAGGGTCGTGAACGTATCAGTCGTAATTCGGTGATTCTATACTCTAGTACAATCGAGACACGGTAAATTAGTAAAATATAAGGAAGTCGTTTACTTATAACTCATGGATGATACACACTTTACGACGTGACCCAAGAGTCTCGAGATCTACTCTATGTACATAACATAGTTATCGTAATCCTTGTGTTGGTTCGTTTAACCTACTACGGGTCTTATTCTCGATTTCTCTCACTTTACTACCCTCCAATAAACGTACCAACTCTTTACGAAATCCTTCCTTATGAACTCGATCCTACATCTCACCTGTCCCAAACTAAACCTGTCTCGTCTCCCACTCGTAAAGTTCTCTTGTCTCCTTTTTTAAGTTTTACATCCCAACTCATTCCGTAAGTGTTTTACAACCTATATCTGTTCTGATCTTCCTTAACTTCTAGGGACGGTACCTTAGTACTTGAGAGTTGCATCTTTCTTTTAACCCTGGTCTAGAGTTTCCCGGCCCTTACGAGAAACATTCTGTGAATTTACAAAAAGGAGTACCTCATCCCTCAGTGTCTTTTAAACCTCTGATACATATGCCTTATTTTACTACTTTCAGTGTAGAGGTCTTCTAGAGACAAATACTTTTCGGAGTCACTCCTTTCTCAGTTCTAATTTCTTATACAAGTATCAAGATTATACATTTCCCTTTCTAAACTGACACTTTCACTGTCTCTAGTAACTCCTTGTCTTCCTAGTGTCTCTTGGTTCTTCCTTACTCAGTGATCTTGAATTTAAAAATCGGATATGCTAACTCAATAAGAATTACTCTAATTATTTCATCATCCCATCACCCACGGTTACCCGATTAGCAACGAGGGTCGGGACCACAGTGTAATATTAATGTACGTCTCAAAAATTTTTACGATAACAAACTCGGGGTACGTTTATTATAGTACCAACTACGAACCCGTAACTATAAAAAAACAAAAATTCGTTTGATACAGTTCCTAATTCTTGGTGACCCTTTCTACTACTACTCAAGTCAAAGACTCTTTTGTAAGAAATATAGTCCCATATAAAATAGTCTATAAAATCTCCCTCTTTCCGTCCCTCTCTTACTTTCTTTACAGATGAAGAGAGTACCAATCACCTCAAGTCCTCGAACTACCGACAGGGGGATAACACTCCGTATAATGTGTCGAGGTTAGGAACTAGTATAATGTGTCGAGACTAGGAACTAGAACGGAAATCTTTTATGTTAGGTTGAGTTCGTTAAACGATAATAAAAAGTTTTTTTAAACGTGTGTTGGGTGATCAGTGAAGATATAAGATTGTAATTTTTACGTAAAAGTGAAAGTCCTAACAAGTAAACGAAGAACAATTTTTTTTTTTCTAATGAAGTAATCAAAGTTCCCCCTTTTTGCGATTTTAATATCATAAGTCTACGTAATTTGTAAATATTGAAACGCATAGTTAGACTTTATACTCCAAAAAGATAAAGGAGAAAAGGAAGGGAACTTCCCTTTAGTAGAACATGAAATATACCTATTTATAGTTCTCCACTATCTTAAATAAGTACCGACAAAGGAACGTATTTACGAACTAAGAAGTTCTTTTTGTAAAGATTAGTTCTCGAAATAGGAGTAGTGGTGGGAGTGAGACAAGTGTGACCCTCCAGTCGTGGAAGACAAAGACTGTAACATTAAATAACGACAACCTCTCTAACTCATAAACATATCCTAAAGATGGTATTAAGTCGAAACAACGTTTCAGAATGGTTCATATTGAAGAATTCTTATGAAAGACTTCTTATGAACCATCTTAAGTTTTGGCTGGTTTATATAAACCTGAGTCGTTTACCCATATTTATATTTATCATATCTCTGTCTAAATTACATTTTATTCCACACACTCATATACGTATCTATACGTTTACCTACGATATACATCCAGAATCTGTACTCAAAGAAAAAAAAAGAAGTCGGTTTCCTGTCAATGTAAACTCTACTAAACTGCTTAATCGTGATATAGACAGCGTCCTGAATTTACACACACTTCCGGAAAAAAAAAAAAAATTAATTTTCTGTGTACAAAATCTAAAATTTAAGTCTAAAAGTTTAGCACTACTTTTAACTCTTCTAAAAACGGGAAAACGGAACACAAAACTTTTATTTGAAGACACCTTCTGTCACTTTTCATCTTCATCGGAGAAGTCTCCTTTATAGTAAGACATTTTTCGACCCCTCTTTAAATGTTAGTTTTCGTGTGGAACCTCCCTTGAACTTTTTCCCGTGAACGTAAAGGGACTCTCGACTCTTAAATACGTCCACTAACAGAGGGTTTACTCGGGAGAGGGGAAATGGTCAATAGGTCACCAAAACTATGATCTTATTCACTCAGGTTCTCGGACTTCGTTAGGGAGACTCATAGACAAGTAGGTTCGTCTACCATAGAGTTCTAGAGGACAATTCTTCTGTCGGACAGAAGACAGAGGCCCTTAGATATTCATTGGAAATGAAAGTTCCGCAAGAGAGTTTACAAATTTATTTGAGTCGGTTGAAAAAAGAATAAGACTGGAGTCACCTCGAGTTTTTGTCGACCGGATGTAAAAGGATTATTATCGGGGAGTATATAAACTTCTCTCAATATTATAGGAAGAAGTCGGTAGAGAGAAGGTCTGTTTTACTCCGTTTGAGGAGATCGGAAAATAGTTCCCAGGAGAAGTAGTTACATAACGAGAAAGGAATCTACAACGGACTAAAAAGTTGTAGGAAAAATTTCATATTGTCCGGTCTTACTCGTATTTTAAAAAGGTGTCCTGATGTCTTCTACTTAGACTTTTACACCAACAGGCATAAAACGTAGACATCATTAATATTCAAAACCATCCAAAGAAATTATATTAAACATAAAGAATTTATCAAATAAATGTAATAAATAAATAAATATAACGAATAAAAAGAAATTAATTTAAAATTCACACCGAGGGACTCCGGTAACAAAAATAGGTGTAACAAATCGATTACTTCTTTGGTGGTCGTCAATTGGTTTACGAGTTCTTTTGTCTTTCTTTGTTTTAATTCTGACCCTGGTTCCTGAAGAAACGTATGATTGATTATATTAGTCGGAAGGGTCAGGTACCAAAGTGTAGGGACCTAAATTGGTTGAAATCTAGTTTTTATAGATTCTTTTTAAGGTCTTTCAAGGTTTTTCGTTTAAAACTAAAAACACACAGGGACATCGACAAATCACTATGTGTCGTAAATGTAACACAATCTATAATATTCATCAGATCTCTCCTAAATTTCATAAACCCTCCTATACGTATCCAATATACACTTATGATGTGTATAATAAATTCCCTAAACTCGTCGACACCTAAGACCATAGGAATTCCTCATCTGTCCCAGGACCTTAGTTAGAGGACACCTATGCCTCGTTTCTTTCGCAGTAAATGGGTATGAAAACCAAACTTTAACATACACTTATACGTACATACGTACACAATTTAATAGTCAGGTTATGAACATAAATACAAATCAACTATACCAAATTCTAATTTCCACCTTTTATTAACAACATACCAATTAAGTTCTTTTTATCAGGACCCGTGAAAATATCCTAACATGTTTACCTTATGAAACTAATATTAACAAATATAATTATATGATTACAACTCAATATACAACGTTCAAGGTACTTTAAATCATATATTTTTCTTTGTAAGTGGTAGTCAGACAAAGAATTGTTGAATAAATCTGTTTACTTCAAGAACTACAGTACTTCGAGTGTACAATCATCTCTTCCTTAATCTATATATATTACTAAACTCACATTTGGACTTACTTCATTCCTTTGTAATAACATGTACTACTATTCCTGAAACTATTTTTAGGTAATCTCCAAAACCTCTTTCTCTCGAAAATGATTACGCGTTTCGTATCTTATATCCTTCGTTCTTCATCCGGCGGGTAAATCCACTAAGAACAACACCAGGTATGTCCTCTGCTATCACCGAACTTGAACCCATAATACCATTTTCAAGACTCTTCAATCAGGGACCTACATAACGTTTTCATTTAGTCTATCCTAAAGAATTAACTGACTTACACCTTACCCTTTCCTTTTCTTCTCAGTTTCTACTAAAGTTCCAAAGACCGGGTTCATTGACCCACATATCGTCCCGATATATGACGTTATTTTTTTTGTGCCTCTATCCTCAACCCTCTAGTTCAAACCGACTCTTGTATGATATAAACCCTACCGAGGATCTATCGTTTCATCTTTATAGGATCATAACAATCGATTTATTTAGTTCTAATATCATCCTTCAAGTCACGATCTTCAACACACTTCAGTTGTCGGATGTTCACTATGACCCAACTAGTGTATTGGGTTATCAATTCCTCCTTTTTTTTTTCTCTAACTTCTGACTCGGGGCTGTGTGAGGGTACAAATTTCTTGACCTATTTCTTTTAGACCATTAATTCTTCCCCACCGGGTTTCTATTTTCCTTTTAAATTCTTTACACTAATTTAGTCTCACCCCCTCATCATATAGAGATCGTTGTAAAAGAGACAGAGAGACAAGAGAGAGAGAGAGGTGGTGGTGAGACAGTACGTGTGTGGGAAGAGGATTTACTTACCGAAGTACGTTGGTGAAGTTTTGAGTAGGAAATTTATTCCTCACGAAGGTCCATCAGGGCTTATCTTAATTTGATAGTTTTCAAAAGACTTTATTGAGACATGGTGTTTCGTTCAAAGTTGTGACTCGATAGAAGGTTTCAGATAAACGATACCAATCTTTGACCTTAATTTTATCCTTATTCTTCTCATTCACTGAACCCAAGATCTGATCCATTAATAATCGAATTTTTTGAGTTGACTAGAGAGACCGGACAAAACTATAGAAATTCTCTAAGTCTCATCGTCTCTTTCTCGAAACTCTCTGAAAGATCGAGACTTTCTTGCACTAAGTTCAAAGTCACTGAAGTTTTCTCATATATTTTAAGACCCCTCAAGATGTATGATCTTTTTAATCTACGAAAGAGATAAGATATAGTAAAATATTGACGTAGACTGTAGTACCATATAATATAACACTATAGATCTTTGTATAAAGGTAATGTCTATCAAAGATGGATAATACACTCTTTTGGAAGGAGGAGGTCATACTACTGTTGGACAAATTATTTGATGTAGTGCGAGGAATAAAAAAAAGCCTTCCACTGACTTAACCACGTATATTCGTCTACCAGAACGGGGTGTCGAAAGAGGAGTTGACCTGAGTGTATGGGAAGAGGTATACAAGGGTTTAATTTTACAACCTACAGTAAACACTCCTTATACGACCTCTTCAAAATTGAAACTCGTATTGTAACACAGGATCGAAAAAAAAAGATGATGTTCAAAGGATTTGTACGTATTGGAGATTTAATTCTGGATCGAATTCCTGCACAACCGTCCGTCAGTCGTCTCTACAAGAACCCAAGGTAGGGGGTGGAGTAGATCACTCTTTTCACCCTTGTTGTAGTCTTTGAGTGTTTAAATCTAAAGTAATTATCAAAGTGGAACCGGCTCAGTGAATTAGAGACGAAAAGGTATCAGGGTATACGTTTGTCTACATGACTATAGACCAACACGTTAACAGTATTCCCAACTGTTCGATCGTAAAAGTTGTATGGCGTGTCACAGAGTTTGCACCCTCCGTTAGTTGTGCATAATCAAAGACGCGATGGGAAGGAAGACGTCAAGGTAAACGGAAAGTCGAGTTCCTCACCTGTTTACCTTCGTCCGTTCCACTCGTCTGCTTTTAAGGGAAGGCCTAGTCATAAAAGTAAATCAAGTATTAAGGTCCGTTTTATTTTTAAGTTTATCGTAGTTAAAATGCGATATTAATTTTATTGTTGTGTACCTCCCGTTGTCACGGGAGGTACAAACGTAAAACAGAAACGATTTATAAACCTATCTACACTATAAAAGTCATCGTCAACTTGAGGATTTATTTCTGGAAATTCTTTTTTTTATTATTTCGTAAGAAGACACCCACTGTATTACAATATTACTTTTGGTATTGAGAGAGTAAACGACTGGAATTACACAAATTTAAACATTGGAGTTGTAGTATAAACTTCCTACGAAACGTAAATTTACCTCTTCCTTTACCATTGGGTGAGGTCATAAGAACGGACCTCTTAGTGTACCTACCTCTTCGGACCACTCGATGTCAGGGTACCCCAGCGTTTCTCAACCTGTGCTGACTCACTGAAGTGAAAGTGAAATGTAAATTTTAGCTCACATACTAAAATTTTCAATCATCGACAGATCCCTAGAAAAGTTTCCACAATATATTTACCTTCACTAATAATAAATACTGATTAAATTGAAGTAAAAATGATAAAAAGGATGTCTCCGAGAAGTACGTCTAATCCGGCACTTGATCCCTCATCTCAACTATTACAGAATTAAATTTATTTTATTTTACCAAAGATCTACTTTACAGCAAAATTTTCATCATTACGTTGTAAATTATAGAATTTAATGAAAATGGTGAAAATTGTACATAATAGACGGTAAATCAAGGAGAGGTACCACCTTTATTCAGAATGATGTGATAAGAATGTTGATCTTTTTCGAAAGATCAAAGACGAGTTTGATCTTTTTTGTTTTTTGTTTTGACCTTCGGGAATAGGTCGGTACTAAAGATACCGGACTCAATGTAGATAGTACAGTAGATAATACAATTTAGCTAATATAAGAAAAACAAAAAATTCTGGGAGTAAGATTTCGTCCCCGTAGATAAGATTATCTTTGACACTTTCTACGTGTTTAAGGTCCAGGACAAGTATTCCATATAGCATGAAATATTGAACCAAAACGTAGTGGTACCTCTACAAAATATTTTAGGTTTTTACAGGGTGACAATTCTATTTTATATATATATAATATATATAATAACATAAAATAGATTTTCTTTTGATTTTGTTACTTGTGGTCAATATTAGTCAGTATGACAATTTCTACATACCTTTACCACCAATTCTCGGGTCTAAGAGACCCATATGACAGACCTGTATTGAAGAAATACACATTAGAACCTGTTGTGTGACTTGGACCCGGGTTACCATTATTACTATTGTGCTCAAGGATCCATTAACATTCCTAGTCCGTTAAGTCATCTTCGTGTTCTAAATTGTATCAGAAACCGTGTAACATTATTAAAGTATTTATGTTCAATAACAACAATAAAACGGTTTCTATGTAGACTATACTGGACAGTGTCGTGACAAAAGAATCTGGGTACCTTTCTTAATATATTAAACAGGTATTTTGTCTGACTTTTAATTAATATTCGACTCCATAATATGGTGGAGGGATGGATTGTGTTTGATTCGTTTTCATGTCTGGAGAATTCAATAGACCTGGGATATTTCAAAAAAATAAAAACAAAAAAGATACGACCCCGTCACACTTATAGGAACTTGTGACTGGTCCTACTTCCGTTACAACCAGTGAAAAGTATTTCGATTTGGGTTCTGAGTCAAGTATGATATCACTAATTTTTTTATTATTATTTTGACATATTTCCGTGTCGAAAGATCCCTCAGGGTCTTCTTTTATGGTTTGTATTCTCTCTTATAAACTTCCTCATTTTCTTTATATCTTTCTCTTTAATTATTTTTGTTTCTATTTGTCTCTCTTCTCTTTTTCTCACCATTTTCCTATCTCAGTTGTTTTTTCGTCTCTATCTCTACGTCCCTCTGTATGTCTCTGTCTCCAAATTTCTGTTTTTCTCTAGTTGTCTCTTTCCCTCTCAGACTCTCTCCTATCTCTGTTTCTCCTTTCCTATTTCTAGATCTTTCTTTCCCTACTTCTCAGTCTCTCTGACTCGTTCCCTAACTAGATTCGTGTCGGACTTGACACGAAAACAGAAGAGGTCCGAGGACGTCCTCTCTTCCGATCCCGGGATAGGCAATTGGAAATTGAGGTTTCCTCCCATCTTCTTTTGGTTTGTTGGAGTGACTGATCAGGAAATGAGAGTTTACCTCGTACCACCGTAGACGGAAGTGGTCGTGAGGTGAAAGATCCTCTGTCTTCCGTTCTCACGACTCATTTCTCACAAGACGGAGGAAACGTCCGGTAGTCGACGTCAGTCGTTCGGGTGTAATATACTAATCCCGAAAGGAGGATAATGTAGTAAATTAGGAAGAGGTGTAGGTCGTAATAATTGGGGTATTTATTTAACTCCGAGTATCTCCAATTCACTGAAAAGACTCCAGTGGTTCTCCTCGGCCACGGGGGTTGTTGTGAAGTTTGGATATGAGATGACTGAGGAACCCCTTTAAAAGAGGAAAAACAAAAATTGACTGGAAATCGGGACTACTTAAAAGACTGTGTCTAGCATTTGACTGTGGTTTTCCTTCTTTATCTTTGTTCGTTATAACTACATTTTTAAATTCCTATCGATCCAGTATCACAACCAAATTACCAACCGATGGAAAAAGAACTTGGGTTTACGTGAACTAAGATAAAATATAACACAATATCCACACACTAATTAATGTAAAATGATCGTTCTTACAAGAATCAAAACATACTCATATAATCTAGTTATGGAGTACGAGAAAGATGTTTTGACTGTACTGAATCCCTATCAAAAGGTTCCGTTGTTCAGACTCTTTTGAACTTCAAACAAAACAACAAAAAAAAAAAAAAATAATTCGGCTCCACTTCACATAACATCCTTAATTCTTTTTACACTAAAATTACATTGAGACATTAACAAGTGACAGAATAAGTTTCTTCTAAAGGATCTCCCTGACCCGATTTGACCCGGAAAATTCTTTTGTATCTTAAAGTCCCTGAAGAGACCACCAGGTCACCAATTCTTAGGTGGAACATTACGCTCCGTACCCCAAACTAAGGACCAACCCCTTGATTCTAGGGTGTACGGTGCCCCGTTGGTCGGACGAGAGGCGTTGATAACTCTGACGTACTGGGTTTGATCTCTCCACCACGTGTCGTTGCCTTCTAGGACGCACATCGCACGTACCGTAGTCACACCTACCCTAACACTTACTGTAACACCTTAGTACAACGGATCATTCATCACTAGTTTGACCTTCTATCTTCCTCAATAGAAGTTAGAAGATAGTCTATTTGTCTATGTCGTAACCTTCCAGTCCCATACCTCGTACCTAGACTTAGGTAATGATTATTCCTTAAATAATTCAGAAAAACGTTGTCATAACATAAATTTCAACATGAAATCTTTCTAAGATCAGGTGTCCTACTTAACGACGTTCACCAGGTCACACTGTATTACTTCACTGTTGTCGTTCTCATTCCTTTCTTACACTTTATATTAAAAAAAATTTCCGTCTCGTACTGACCTTTACTAGACTTTACCCGTCCTCCACTCTTAGTCCCTTTCTTTCTGTAAAAAAAATTAAAAATAAAAATGAAATAAAATGAAATGTTATGACATAACCAAAACGGTATGTAACTGTACTTAGGTGGTGCCCACATGTACTCAAGGGTTTGTACTTGCGACGAGGGTGGAGGGTGGGGTATAGTAGAGAAACCTAGTAGGGGTTCATGGTCGGGTTCGTAGGACATAGGACGTAGTTTGTATCTGACCGCTAAGTAAAGAATGTACTATCATATGTACAAAGTTACGGTAAGAGTGTTTAGTAGGGTACGAAGGGGAGAGGGAGTCTCAGGTTTTCAGGTGAGATGTGTAGACACAGAGAAAACGATAGAGTGTATGTCCCAGTAGTAAAGGTAGAAAGACTTAAGGTATATATACACAATCATATGACATAACCACAAAAAGAAAGACCGAATGAAGTGAGACATATTAGCCGAGGTCAAAGTAGGTGGAATAATCTTGACTAAGTTTACACAAGAAAAATTACCGACTCATTATGAGGTAACACATGTACATGGTGTCGAAAGAATAGGTAAGTAGACGACTACCTGTAGATCCAACAAAGGTACAGGACCGA
Source organism: Capra ibex (assembly GCA_006410555.1). Classification (NCBI taxonomy): domain Eukaryota; kingdom Metazoa; phylum Chordata; class Mammalia; order Artiodactyla; family Bovidae; genus Capra; species Capra ibex. Next base: position 394,369 of record SJYO01053324.1, read on the forward strand.
TAATATTTGTCACGACGCTACTTGTAACCCCATGTACACAGAGAAAGACAAGACCAAAGGAGCCACACATACGGGTCGTCACCCTAAAGACCCAGTATTCCGTCAAGATAAAGGTCAAAAAATTTCTTAGAGGTGTGACAAAAGGTATCACCGACATGATCAAACGTAAGGGTGGTTGTCACTTTCTCCCAAGGGAAAAGAGGTGTGGGAGAGGTCGTAAATAACGAACATCTCAAAACCTAGCGTCGGTAAGACTGACCACACTTCGCCATGGAGTAACACCAGAACTAAACGTAAAGAGATTATTACTAACTACAACTCGTAGAAAAGTACACAAACAATCGGTAGGCATACAGAAGAAACCTCTTTGCAGATAAATCAGGAAACCGGGTAAAAAACTAACCCAGCAAATAAAAAGACCTTAACTCGACGTATTCAACGAACATATAAAAACTCTAATCCTACGATGTTTTTTTCTTTTGATGTCCGGTTATAGTGACTACTTGTATCTACGTTTTTAGGAGTTATTTTAAGATCGTTAGTCTTAGGTTGTTATGTAATTTTTCTAGTATGTGGTACTGGTTCACCTGAAATAGGGTCCCTACGTTCCTAAGAAGTTATAGACGTTTAGTTAGTTACATTAAGTGGTGTAATTTTTTAACTTTTTATTTTCGGTATACTAATAGAGTTATCTACGTCTCTTTCGGAAACTGTTTTAAGTTGTAGGTAAATACTATTTTTGAGAGGTTTTTCGTCCTTACCTTCCTTGTATGGAGTTGTATTATTTTCGATATATACTGTTTGGGTGTCGTTTGTAATAGGAGTTACCACTTTTTAACTTTCGTAAAGGGGATTTCAGTCCTTGTTCTGTTCCCACGGGTGAAAGTGGCGATGATAAGTTGTATCAAGACCTTCAAAACCGGTATCGTTAGTCTCGTCTTTTTCTTTATTTTCCTTAGGTTTAACCTTTTCTTCTTCATTTTGAGAGTGACAAACGTCTACTGTACTAGGAGATGTATCTTTTGGGATTTCTGAGGTGGTCTTTTAATGATCTCGATTAGTTACTTATATCATTTCAACGTCCTATATTTTAGTTGTGTATCTTTAGGAAACGTAAGGATATGTGATTATTACACTTTCATCTTTTTCTTTAATTCCTTTGTTAAGGTAAGTGGTAACGTTGCTTTTCTTATTTTATAAATACTTATATCGATGGATTTCTTTGATTTCTGGATATGTATCTTTTGATATTTTGTGACTACTTTCTTTAGTTTCTCCTGTGCTTATCTACCTCTTTATATGGTACAAGTACCTAGTCTTCTTAGTTATATCACTTTTACTCATATGATGGGTTTCGTTAGATGTCTAAGTTACGTTAGGGATAGTTCGATGGTCGTCATAAAAAGTGTCTCGATCTTGTTTATTAAAGTTCTAAACATACCTTTATGTTTTTTGGAGCTTATCGGTTTCGTTAGAACTTTTTCTTCTTACCTTGACCTCCTTAGTTGAACGGACTTAAGTCCGAGATGATGTTTCGGTATCAGTAGTTCTGTCATACTATGACCGTGTTTCTGTCTTTATATCTACTTACCTTGTTTTATCTTTCGGGTCTCTATTTAGGTGTGTGTATACCTGTTGAATAGAAGCTGTTTCCTCCGTTCTTATATGTTACCTCATTTCTGTTAGAGAAATTGTTCACCACGACCCTTTAGACCAGTTGGTGAACATTTTCTTACTTTGATCTAGTGAAAGATTGTGGTGTGTGTTTTTATTTGAGTTTTACCTAATTTCTACATTTACATTCTGGTCTTTGATATTTTGAGGATCTCCTCTTGTATTCGTTTTGTGAGAGGCTGTATTTGGTGTCGTCCTAGGAGATACTAGGTGGAGGGTCTTAAGACCTTTATTTTCGTCTTTCTCTAAATTTTTTTTTTTTTTTTTTTTGACAGAGACTGTTTAATAAGTATTACTTTGACTTCGAGTCTAAGACTTACACAAATTGATTAGTTCCCGTTTTCAATCTCCCTTCAGTGAATAAACACCGTAGTTTTTTTTTCAGTCTGAGGGTCTTTGTCCTCCTTTCACCAACGGTCCGTTACACCCTACCCTCTTCACCCCTCTACAACTATTTTACCATGTTGGACAGTCGATATCCTACTTACTCCAGACTCCTAGGCCACGTTCCGTATCACTGAGACCGATTACTGTGACACAATATACCAACTCCAAACGACCCTCCCACCTTGAATGTACAGTGGTAAAAAAATTTTTGTTCCTATCTATACACTCCACTATCTACCTAAGTAATTGAGTTACTTAGGAAAGTGTTACACTTACACACAGTCCAGTGGTACTACACATGAGATTTATAGAATGTTCAAACAAACAGTTAATATGGAGTTATTTCGACTTTAATTAAAAAAACTTTTTTCTTTCTTTAGTCTCAGTGAGTCCGGGTAGCGTAGGGGGGGTGGAGAAAAAATAATTTGAAACAAAACTGACACACATCGACAACGACGCCGACGACGACGAAGACGATTGAACGAAGTCAGCACAGGTTGAGACACACTGGGGTATCTGCCGTCGAGTAGTCCGAGGGGGCAGGGACCTTAAGAGGTCCGTTCTTGTGACCTCACCCAACGGTAAAGGAAGTGGTCACGTACTTTCACTTTTCTCTTTCACTTCAGCGAGTCAGTAGAGACTGAGAATCGCTGGGGTACTTGACGTCGTATGGTCCGAGGAGGTAGGTACCCTAAGAGGTCCGTTCTCATGACCTCACCCCACGGTAACCGAAGAGGCCACATCAACAACTCAAGTCAAGTCAGGGAGTCAGCACAGGCTGAGAAACGTTGGGGTACTTAGCGTCGTACGATCCGGAGGGACAGGTAGAGGTTGAGGACCTCAAGTGAGTCCGAGTACAGGCAGCTCAGTCACTACGGTAGGTCGGTAGAGTAGGAGACAGCAGGGGAAGAGGAGGACGGGGGTTAGGGAGGGTCGTAGTCTCAGAAAAGGTTACTCAGTTGAGAAGTGTACTCCACCGGTTTCATCACCTCAAAGTCGAAGTCGTAGTAAGGGAGGTTTCTTTAGGGTCCCGGCTAGAAAGCTTACCTGACCAGCCTAGAGGAACGTCAGGTTCCCTGAGAGTTCTCAGAAGAGGTTGTGGTGTCAAGTTTTCGTAGTTAAGAAGTCGTGAGTCGGAAGTGTCAGGTTGAGAGTGTAGGTATTTACTGGTGACCTTTTTGGTATCAGTACTGATCTGCCTGCAATCAGTCGTTTCATTACAGAGACGAAAACTTATACGAAAAATCCAACCAGTATTGAAAAGAAGGTTCCTCATTCGTAGAAAATTAAAGTACCGACGTCAGTGGTAGACGTCACTAAAAACTCAGGGGGTTTTATTTCAGACTGTGATAAAGGTGACAAAGAGGTAGATAAAGGGTACTTCACTACCCTGGTCTACGGTACTAGAAGCAAAAGACTTACAACTCGAACTTCGGTTGAAAAAGTGAGAGGAGAAAGTGAAAGTAGTTCTCCGAAAAATCAAGGAGAAGTGAAAGACGGTATTCCCACCACAGTAGACGTATAGACTCCAATAACTATAAAGAGGGCCGATAGAACTAAGGTCGAACATAAAGAAGGTCAGGTCGCAAAGAGTACTGCATGAGACGTATCTTCAATTTATTCGTCCCACTGTTATATGTCGGAACTGTATGAGGAAAAGGATAAACCTTGGTCAGACAACAAGGTACAGGTCAAGATTGACAACGAAGGACTGGACGTATGTCTAAAGAGTTCTCCGTCCAGTCCACGAGACCATAAGGGTAGAAAGTCTTAAATCTAAATTAATTTAACTTCGAGAAAATCATTGTCCCTACCCTAACAGAACGGAAGGAAACGGAAGGGAGTCACAATTAAACATTGTCGACAAGAAAATCAAGGACTTTTCCTAAACGAGGAACAATGTAAGTCAGTACACAGACTATAGTAGTGACTGTCGTTCGGGTCCGACGACTAAGAACGACCAATTACAGGAGAGGTGGCACGTGGTCTACTTTAAAATTACAGGTACAGTGGTTAGTCCACCCTGTCATTGTGGGACAGTGTATTTGTCCCCAACCCCCTACCCCGGTTTTCACCACTGAACATGGACAAAATCTGGTCGAAATATTTTATTGAATTTGGATTGTTGACGTTCACTATTATATAATAATTTTATTACTGATCGTTACCCTTTTCACCTGTGGTCTGAGATTAAAGTCAGTAACTAGTTTTACTACGGTCGTGTAATTTAATTCTGTAAATAATAGACAATGTATAACTGGTCAATTAATTTCGGGAAATTCTTTCAGGATAAAACTGATCCCAAAGACAGGTTATATAAAGTCGGTGGTATTAACTATCTGTTGATAGAAAGATAGTTTTAACAAAATAAATAAAAAAGTTTATGCAACAATGAAAAGTGATGATATCATGAAACTTAAATATGGAAGTCATATTTGAGGGAGGAGTGTTGTTATGAAATTCCTTAATAGGAGGAATAAACTATTTTTCCTTTGACTTTATTTACTCCAACTCGATCAATGGGTTCCAAATATTGATTATCTTAATCGTCTCGACCCTGAGTTTACGTCTAAAGAAAATGATTCTTTATAAAAATTTATAATATATATATACATATAGATACCTAATATATACACTTAATATACACACATATGGATATTAATATATGTGTATATATACGTAAATTAATATATGTATATATATAGTGTGTATACATATTAAAACAAATATGAGATCCTCGTCAACGTGAATATTTACATTGGTGACAAAACAAAAGTAAAATGTAAAATTCAAGTAAAATTACATTATCTCCATAAAAGTTTGTTTCCCTCGTATTTCCAGTAAACGTGGGACCGGACCACCTTCCCAGTTCATTTGAAGACGTTTGCCGTGAAACTCTACCCAAATAGTCCTCAAGGACTACTCACTAGTGGTAATACGGTTCTGTTCCAGAATTATAAGTTCGAGCTTCGGTTTGGAAGTCGGATATTTGTAAGAAAACAAAGGAACGAACTTTGACTCAGAATAGTAGTCATATTTGTCCCATGTTCCTTACAATGTAGACCCGTCATTATACTCATTGATTCTATCGTGTTACAGCCTACCTGTAATAGTAGTAGTAATAACGGTAATAAAACGTTACCATCAAAACTCTTCTCTGTCACCTTCAACGTCAAGGTTTCCCTATGACTCCAGTTCAAATAAAGTCTTTTCATAACCGTTCTCTTTCTACCTCTCCTAGAGGTTGGTCGTTTAGTTAGGGACGAAGTTTTTCAAGGATTACCTCTCATGACTACTTCACGAATTGAACCTTCTCTATGACTTCATAAACCATAATGGAGAAAGTCTCTAGACGTCTCTGGGAATCAGTCCCTGACTCGTATACTCCCTATTTTAAATTAGAACCCTTTTTCTTTGATGAGGTAAATTTCGTTTCATAGTCCTTGATTTGGTACATCCGACTCCAACTTTGCAGTCGAGAATTACTTAACTCTATCTCTATGTCCTGTAAGATGTCAGAGTTTTGGAAACGAAAATATTCTTAGGTTGTGAGAAAGAAAACCGTTCAATCTATGTATTAACTGGATTCAAAATCTGTGATTATAAAATCGGGTAAGATTAAAATAAAAAGTAACGAAACATTTACTCTGGATTTCTGTCTGTATGGTCAAAACGTAAAAATTCCTTTTGAATTGTTAAAAAGATTCTTTCGTTGATATTTTTTACTTCTGACTTTCTTCTTAAACTTCTCTGATAACCACCCATGTGTAAATTTACCTGGAGTCACTAGTATAATAACGGTCATAAATAGGTCAACTAAACGAAGTCAAAGATAAATTTACCAATTAGTAAAAATTTTACTTTCTACTCTTCTATGGATCACCAATGAGTCAAAAAATACTATCCTTTCTTTATAAGAAAAAGTCCAATGTAAAATTAATCTAAACCTTCCTAAACGTCATGTCTGTGTAAACCCTTATTTGTCGATATACATACACATAGACACAGAAGAGTCCATGTATTGTGTGTATGTCTATATATCTACTCCTTGATTATGCGTTTACTTCTCGATTATATTATACAATAAAGGTGACTAAGATATTTAAAATAAAGATATCAAGAACTACCTCCTTTTTTTATAAAGAACGAGTTTCATTTACTATCTCTGTATAAGTCACAATCTCTTAAACAATAGGAAGTTTTTACTTCTTGTACGGAGACATAAAGAGGACGGATAAATGAAGTACATCAATGAGATGTAGAGTTACGTTTTTCTTTTGAACCTTCACTGAGATCTCGGAAATGATTATAAGACAAAAGAAGGGACGTTCGTTACATTTTGTGTCTTGAATATATTGGACAAGTTTATTTATGTTTACCTTCATTCCCTTTCATAGAGGTAAGATACCCCTCACTTGTTCTCAAGGTCACCGTATTTGCTGTCTGAATTTAATGGTTGTACTTATCATCGTTGTAATAATATGGGTAATTCTCTAAGACTTTCTAAAACGTCATAAGATTTAAGAATTAGTGTATTACCCGTAAATTTTAAGTTAATGTATCAGGTTTTTGTATTTATTTGGTGGGTTACCAGTCCTTAGCAATTGTATAAAGTCTTTAAAATCTCGTCTTGATATTGGTGGTCGTTGGAGTCTGTCTAAGATACATTATCTTACCACGATCTGTTTACAAGTCGTACATTATGAGTATATCGTTACTTCTCCCGTAATATTGAACAGAATTAATTATACGATTGATTCGATTACAGAAATGACTTTCGAATCCGTTCGAATCGAGTTTAAATGAAACATCTTTTAAACAGGTATTAAACACAGAGCCCCTCTCTAAATTTAGAAGTGTCATTACCAGGACTAAAAAAACAGACAAAAAATCCTGTGAATTAACTAAGAAACATGACTCTCTTTAACGACAGATTCTTTCAAGTACGATCGTCGGAAGTAGAAACAGGAAGTGATTATACAAGAGTCTAATTTGCCATCGTAAAATGGTTGAAAGTTAATGCTCCGTGACACATAGATTTATCACATACACGATATGATTTAAACTGAAGGGGCCACCGAGTCTGTCATATTCGCAGACGGATGTTACGTCCTCTGGACCCAAGCTAGGGACCCAACCCTTCTAGGAGACCTCTTTTTTTATCGTTTGATGAGGTCGTGAGAACGGATCTTTTAGGGTATCTGTCCCCTCGGACCATCCGATGTCAGACACCCCAGTGTTTCTCAGCCTGTACTGACTCGTTGAAGTGAGATATGATTTATAGTACCATTTACATAAGGATTTCGTATTTAGTTCTGTATTTAGTTCGTATTTAGGACTGTTCGAGTTCTTGTGAATACTTGGTTATCCCGTCTATGACGTTATAACTCTAATTACCATTTCTATATCCGAAGAACCAACGACGTAAATAATACACTAATATACAACGTTGAGGATATAATGTATAGAATCACTTACCACGAAAATGGTTTGAGTCGTTAGGATTGACATAAAAATTAATCAAAGAGACAGGCCAAATGGAGGGAGGATGGGAGGGAGGAGACAGACAGAGAGAGAGAAAGAGTGGAAGTTTTAAGTCATTTAAATGTTGAGGAAATCTAGGATTCAGAAATTATTGAGAGAGTAGGTACATGAGGTATCGTAGAATGGTAATTGTCCAACTAATGGGACCTGAAATCAATTAAGAATGTTTTGAAGAGGGACATCAGAGAAAACTTTGTACTGTATAATAATTTTAGTAAGTACATAGACGAGGGGAGATTCGACATTTGAATAACTCCTGACATATTTTGATTCAGATAAGATATTTATAATTCTGATCCGTAAACAAGAGGTAGTAGTCTCTTTAACCGTGTATTACCCTTTGAGTCTTTGTTTACTTACTTTTCTCTAATATGTAACTGGATTAAAAGTCACCTTTTACGTAATACATTCAGAAATGAATAGTAAACTTGGTCTTTTATCTAATACTATATATCGGTATTTAAGAACCAGGAAGTTCAGAGGAGAGGTTTACAAGATTCAGTTACCTATCTTTCTATTTGTCTTTGGTTTCACTTTGTTTTGTTTTTTTCGTGTGAATAAATTAACATTAGAAATCTCATTTCCTCCTCCTTTCGGGTTTCAAGTTTGTAAATATATAACAATGAAATTCAGACCTCACTAATGGTTCGTACTCTTCAGTTCTAATTCCTGTAAAAGTAGTCGTGTACATTTCGACATCTCGACTTTCCATACCCGGGAGAGATTCCTGTCAGGACGATTTTGTGACGTAACCCATATACTTCTACTCCTACCTCTCCGTGTCGTTTGTAACCTTTATCGAACATTGTCAGTGGACTTATCAAAGAAAGACCTACTTGATCCCTCACTCACCTACGTTTAATATCCATTGAACTTTTGGATTTGAGACGAATACAAACAGTATGAGTTTGACACTAAAACTTTTACACCGAAATATTCTTTTTCTTAGACCACCCTCGAACGAACTTTAATTTGTAAAGAAACGTACACTGATCTACGTTTAAGGTACATACAAGAATATAAGACCTGTCAAGTATTGACAGAATTGATGACATTACAATACTATTATCATTACAATGTCACGACGACGACGACGACGACGACGACGACGATTCAGTGAAGTCAGCACAGACTGAGACACGTTGGTGTACCTGTCGTCGGGTGGTCCGAGGAGGTGGGTACTCTAAAAGGTCTGTTCTCATGACCTCACCCAACGGTAACGGAAGGGTGAGGTCATGAGAACGGACCTTTTAGAGTACTCACCTCTTCGGACCATCCGACGTCCGGTAAGTTTAACCTGTGAAAGTTTCAACAATAAGTTGAAAAAACAACAAGTCGGCGAGTCAGTATATACTGAGAAACGTCGGGGTGTCTGACGTCGTACGGTCGGAAGAGACAGGAAGGGGTAAAGCCGCTCAAACGAGTTTAAGTACAGGTAACTCGGTCACTACAATAGAGACAGTGGGCGAAGAGGAATACGGAAGTTAGAAAGGGTTGTAGTCCCAGAAAAGGTTACTCAGTCGAGAAACGTAGTCCATCAGTTTCAAAACCTCGAAGTCGAAGTCAGGAAGGTCACTCATGAGTCCTAACTAAAGGAAATCCTACCTGACAAACTAAAGGAACGTCAGGTTCCCTGAGAGTTCTTAGAAGAGGTTATGGTGTCAAACTTTCGTAGTTAAGAAACCACGAGTCGGAAGTAATAATACCAGGTTGAGAGTGTAGATATGTACTGACGACCTTTTTGGTATCGAAACTGATATGTCTGGAAACAACCGTTTCATTATAGAGACGAAAAATTATGTGACAGATCCACACAGTATCAAAAAGAAGGTTCTTCGTTCACAGAAAATTAAAGTACCGACGTCAGTGGTAGGTATTACTAAAACCTCGGGTTCTTTTATTTCAGACAGTGACAAAGGTAACAAAGGGGTAGACAAAACGGTACTTCACTACCCTGACCTACGGTACTAGAGTCCAAAAACTTACGCCTCAAAATTCGGTCGAAAAAGTGAGGGGTGAGAATGGAAGTCGTTCTACGAGAAATCAAAGAGAAGTGAAAGATGGTATTTCGACCACAGTAGACGTATAGACTCCAATGACTATAAAGAGGATCGTTAGAACTAAGGTCGAACACGAAGTAGATCGGACCTTATATTATATCGATAAACTGTGAAAAGAGTCCACCAAGTATTTAATACTACTAGTAGTAGAGACGACAGATTATAATCCTTATCCATAATAACCTTTCACCGTTACATATGTTGTCCCCGAAGGGACCACCGAGTCCCCATTTCTTAGACGAACGTTACGTTTTTTACGTACTCTACGCCCAAGTCAGGGATGTTACCCTCCTAGGGGACTTCCTCCCGTACCGTGGGGTGATGTCATAAGAACGGACCTCTTAGGGTCCCTGTCTCCTGGACCGTCCGATGTCAGGTATCTCAGTGTTTCTCAGCCCGTGCTGACTACGTTGACCCGTGCGTCCATGTATTGTATGTACTGTAGGTAGGTTCATAAAATAAAGAATGGGACAATGGTTTTGTTTGGTTTTTTACACAAGGAGAGTGATGTAGTCAACTACTTTATCATTTATTGTAGATTTAACGAGTCATGGTAACAATAACAAATGAAAAGTAAGAGAATCTAATTACGTTTAGGGTTTCCCGTAAGTCAAGTTCTTTAGTAAAAATTAACAGATACTAATCGTATATTAGGAATAGGAAACCTATAGATAGTTATTTGACTAAAATCGACCTAGATTTTTTCTTTAACCCAATCAGTCAGGATCTTAGCCACGTATTTTAATTCGAGTATAATAGTATACTAATACTTATAAAATGGTATCTGTTTATTTCGATTATGAAGGCAAGGATAGAGGATCACTAGTAAGATGAGGTAAACTTATTTAACTTGAAAGACCAAAGAGTCTCGTTGTGACAGAATCACCACTTAATGACTTTTGATTCAGTTAATATTAGTGGTGTATACGACTTGTGGTTTAGTGAACAAAGTGTGTGGTTTCTAACGTATCTAGTCTTTAATATACCTTCAAGACAAAGAGAGTTGGAAGGTAGTTAACTAAACTTCTTCGGAAGACAGTAGGTTCTATTACACAGTCTTCGTTTCTCTTGTTGTGTGTAGAGAGATCCTCAACTACCTCAACAGTTCGGTAAAGTGGTTATCCGACCGGGGGTGGTCTCGACACAGTTTTGAGACTCCCCCTTTTTTTTTTCAAAGTTCTAAGTGTAGTACCTAACTCCGAAGGTAGTTTTAAACTCTGTGTCCCTAACATATAGTAATAAGTTTAACCACTACATTGGGATTCCCGTCAACAGACGTGTGAAAACCTTTCTTTCTTTTTCTGATTAATACTCTTCTCCTGATTTAATGAGTCTCATTCTGACTAATATGACAAGAATTCATGTCGAAAACTTTTTATAGAAAAAGGTTGAAGAGTAAAGTATGGTGTAATTCAGAGCACATTAAAGAGTCACGAACTCAAAACAGATCACTTCGTTTGTCATCTGAAAGTCTACGGAAGAGGAGGTCCCGAAGATCCTTTCTCTCGACCAGTACACTTTTTTTGTAAGTAAGAAGTCCGAAGGAGCTCTAGAGAGTCATACTAACGTTCCCGTACTTCTATTTCTTATCTGTCCGAAAGAGAAACTTACCATAAAATCTTTAGACAATGAATAGTTATGAAATTTAGGGGGTTTATAGAATGAAATTTCTATCCCTGTTCGATTTGAACCCCAGACGCCCTGGACTAAACCCAACAAGTTCAACTTTGAGTTAAATCTCAAAACTCGGAAAAGAATTAGTGTGTACTAAAATACATTTATCGGATGTGTAGTTTTTCGAAAGACTGGAAGGGTAAAACAAAAGACATAAGGATAAAAGAGTTAGACGTTTATACAATGAATTATTAGTCAAAAGAGAAGGAGGGAGTAGTCAAGTCGTAATCGGTAAACGTGTAGACCTCCACTCTTTACCTCAGATCTACTATTGACCCCGGTGACCTCCGAACTCACTATTTTAGTAACTGGAATTCAAAAAACAGACTTCGAGATCCGAGATTAGAAAGTGGAGGAAAGGGTCAGGAAATACATACACTATTTTCAAATTAGGACGGAGTGAATAAACTTTACTTTACGTTTCTGGATTTATACTGGTGGATCTTATGAATGGTATTCCTTAAGAACCAAACACTAAATGATAAAAATTTCAGAAATTTCGAAAACTCATAATTACAACTCCTTCAAATTCTATATTTGAACATGGTGTTTAAAAAAGGAATGTCTACCAGTTTTGCGATGGTTCATATTTCAGGAGTCGAAAGATACTTCACTTTCACTTTCAATCAACGAGTCAACACAGACTGAGAAACGGAGAAACACCGGGGTACATGACATGCCGGTACGAGAAGACAGGTACCTTAAGAGGTCCGTTCTCATGACCAACGGTAAAGGAAGAGGTCCCCTAGAAGGACTGGATCCCTGACTTGAGTCAAGAGGGTGTAACCTCCGTCTAAGAAATGGAAACTCGGTGGTCCCTTCGAGACTACAGTTACATAGTTCGTGTTTTTATCTGAACCGACTTTCTTATTCTTCATCGTGTAGTCCACTACCGAGACTCGGTTTATAAGGACATCAATCTTCGTAATGTTATGAAACGTAAGTGAAAATTTTATATAACCCAAACTTATTGACATAGTCCATAGGTAATCGAGTAACCTTTAGTCAGTGTACGTAATCTCCTGACTAAGTTGAGTAAGAAAACGACACTTGAACTCTCCGTACCAAAACCACAGACTATTTTATATTAGTACATACGATATCGATTACGAAAACTTTAGTAAGCCTTGTTTTCGAATTGAACCATACTGATTCCTTATTTATTAATAGACATACAATGAGAGTTCGGAAAAGTACCCTTTTTTTTTTGTCAATTATAACTTCATGCAGAATCTTCCTCCCTCTATCTCCCCTTCTTAGGACGAAGTGTAACAATTTGACGTTACAACGGAACAAAGACACATTAATTCTCAACCAGGTTTACATCGATGATTGAACGAGACATTAGGACATGTTTAGTTAGAGAGACCTGGAGTCAGAGGAGGAGACAATTTTTCTCCTTCTCTAAGTCTCTCTCTGACTAACTCTCTCCTTAATCTACTGTACTAAATTATCGAGACAAACTCGTAAATTTAAGGTATAAGATTTTCTTTCCTTGGATTTGACTAAGTCGTAAGAAAAGACCCAGGTTCACGGTAAGGATGGTATCTATTAGAATTATAAATTTTCACACTTTATAGTCTTTCTCTTCTAAACTCACCTGTAGTTTCGAACTAAGGGTTTCCAAAACCTTCGACGACTCTAACAGTCTTTTCTATTATTTCTTCCTCAGTAGGTAATTGACGTACCGGATGTATCCCGGTCGGTTAAATATATACACTCTTATAATTATATTTGTTTCCTTCTTACGTTTAGGACAGTTTCACCTTAAGTCCGTGTCCTCACTAATAACGATTATCTTTTTATTAGTCCTTTATAGGGTACTTCTTGTATTAGTGTCGACGGGTCCTGTACGTCGGTAAGTTACTTGTTACGTGACTCAATCCGAGACTCTTAATTTTTTTTTTTAGTCATTCTGTATCCTAGAATGAAAAATCTACAGTCGTCGAGTACCCTCTATAGTAGTTCAACTCTCTGTAAGAGACATTTCATAATTCTTGAGATGACTTTTACTAATAATATCACAGATCTGAGATTGAGTTATTAAAACTGATAATAATTAAATTAAATTAATTAAATTAATTGAGATAAATTAATTAAATTAATTGAGATAATTAAAACTGATAATAATGATAATGATGATAAAAATAACTCCACTCGTATTTTTTGAAATTGGTCAACATCTACCCCTTTACTTAGGTCTAACACAACCAGTCCATCCCGAAGGGTCCCCTCCATTGTAAACTTTATTCAAAACTTTCTGTGTAGTTTTTACTAAACGGTTTTAGAGTGTCGTTCCTGCTCCTTTATGTAAGGGCAGTACCCTATGTCAGGCCCGTTTCCGTCACTACCTATCCCGTACAGTCCAATTCCTCGGAGGTTCTTCGAACTACACTGATCTTGTACACTCCCATTCTTGTAGTTCTCCTTTTCGATAGTAAGGAAGGGTCCCGTTCTGAGATTCATCAAAACCAAAACGGAACTTTCGTTCCTTCGGTAACTTTATAAGTTCCGTCTTAATAATAAGATTGATATTACATCTTATACCTAAGTTACCCTCGTTTGAAAATTCGTCCACTAGTCGACCTATCAACAACGTTATCAGAGATCTCCTGTGTAAAAACAAAAACAAGTCAACGAGTCAATACAAACTGAGAAACGTTGAGGTAATTTACGTCGTACGGTCCGAAGAGACAGGTAGTGACAGAGTGACTCAAAGGAGTTTGAGTACAGGTAACTCAGTCACTACAGTAGGTTGGTAGAGTAGGAGACAGCGGGGGAAAAGGAAAACGGGAGTTAGAAAGGGTCGTAGTCCTAGAAAAGGTCACTCAGTCGAGAAGTGTAGTCCATCGGTTTCATGACCTGGAAGTCGAAGTCGTAGTCAGGAAGGTTACTTATAAGTCCTGACTAAAGGAAATCCTAACTGACCAAACTAGAAGAAAGGTAGGTTCCTTGAGCGTTCTCAGAAGAGGACATGGTATCAAACTTTCGTAGTCAAGAAGTCACAAGTCGGAAGTATCGAGAGTGTAGGTATGTACTGATAACCTTTTTAGTATCGAAACTGATCTGCCTGGAAACCCCCGCTCCACTACAGAGACGAAAAGTTTTGTGACAGATCCAAACTGTATCAATAAGAAGGTTCCTCGTTCACAGAAAATTAACACACCGACACCAGTTACAGGTGTAATTAAAACCTCTGGTTCCTTTACTTTAGACTGTAACAAAGGTCTAAAACGGGTAGATAAACGATACCTTACTATCCTGATCTACGGTACTAGAATCAAAAAAAATAACAACTCAAAATTCGGTCGAAAAAGGGAGAGGAGAAAGTGGAAGTAAGTTCTCCGAGGAATCAAGGATAAATGAAAGACGGTAATTTCACCATAGTAGACATATAGACTCCAACAACTATAAAGAGGGTCCTTAGAATAAGGTCGAACACTAAGTAGATCGAGTCGTAAAGTGTACTATATGAGCCGTACATTCAATTTATTCTTCCCACGGTTATATGTCGGAGTCGTATGAGGAAAGGGTCCAAACTTGCAACTCCTCTTGAATCTGAACCGTCATCAAGAGATTGTTACTCGGACGTCTTCTTCTTTCACTATAAGGTTCAGCCTTCGTGATCCTGAACCACGGATGACCACACTCCGTTTCCTTTCCTCTGTGACTCCTACTGTAGATCGATAACTTAATATGACGTATACACGGTACAACTTAAACACGAGAAACATCTATAGGTACACCTTCATTCGTAGGAGGTAAACTACTTTTAATGGACCCTCTCATGTCTAATGGATTTGAACCATCATCAATCAAAAACAAAACAAAACGGAAAAAATAAAACGACTAAAAAACAAACAAACAAAATAAGGTAGTCCTGTTTATATAGGTACAGAATAGAAGTCTATAATTCCACTTGAACACGTGAAATCTCAAAAAATCGGAAGATTATAAACGTAAAGAAATTGCATTTTTTAAAATCTCTCGTTTTACATGGAAAGGGTTAGGGGAGGAAGTGTAGATGTGGTAGGATGACTATTCTCGTGGGAAAAATTCATCGTTCTCATGATAGTTCATCAACATACATACACAAACTCAGAGTTCTTTTTTTTTTGAGGTGTGACCTCCATTTCTGAACCTAATACAATGGTGTATCCCCCATTAGTCTCGGTCCCTTTACTTTAATGATTCTCCTTTCTAACAGATCTTTTCTCAATCTGTTCGTGTCTTTGGACCCTCTTATACTTATGAGTATCTACTGACTCTTCCTTATCAACAAAGTCGAAACAATGGACTTGGGGGTCCTGAAGAATTTCATGAATCCCTTGTAATATGTACGAAGGATTGATCAATACCACAAGTACAAGTAACGGTAGTTGTCTTATTCGTTTACCGTTGACATTGTATAATGTTTCCTACCGAAGAATCCGGTTAAATCCAATAAGTCGTAAAACTTTAATGTACTTACGATTCATGATAGTAAAAAAAAATTGACTCTTTTCAATATTCTTTATATACAAGGTAGGATATAGAGTAGTGTAAACCTACCGACTAAGTACGGTTCGGGTTGACCTACTGGTCTTTACCTCCTCCTACTCCTACTATTCCATCTTACCATACTCCTTAGTAATTTTACGGGAAGAGGTCTGTTCTAGTCAGGACGTCAATGTTCCTCCCTCAACCACTTAACAGATTGCTACCTCTCGGGAGACCTGGGTAGACAGATCCCTCGACTCCACTGTTCTTCGATTCTGTTCTCTTTCCCCGACTGTTCAAGACACTTTAAGTTCATGATGAAAACTAAGGGAATAATAATTTCCTTTATATAAACGGAGGGGTCTATTTGAGATTTAAGGTGTTTTACTACACCACACGACTTTCATGGATCGTCCTTTGAACTGTGTGAGTGATTTATAAAGAGAAAGACAGGGTAATTCCTGATCTAAAAATAAACCCCCCAAAGCAAACAAACAAAAGATGAAGGAATACATGATTCGTCTCTCGACTCGTCGATAATCCTCAAATTATTTAGGTACTAACTTCATAACGAACAATCCCTTTTTTTAGTTCTTGTAAAAAACGTAATCATCTTATTAATTTTAAAAACCAACCATCTGACGGTTACAAGTAGGAAATGTCATGACATCTGAATGAATTCCTTGAGGGAAAGACTCTTCCGTGACTTAGAATTCTCACTACTCTCTTACGACTTAAATTATCATAGAATCCGGGGACCCGGATACCGAATAATTCTGTCTAATATCTGTATTATTATTTTAATTTTATAAAGATAACAAGGTTTAAATCTTTTACTGAGAGAAGAAAAATATTTACTATTACTGAAGGTTTGTCAAGTCACAAACAAAATCGATACATTTACCGTATTATGCCAAATTTCTTAAAAAAATTAATTTTGTAACTTGATAAGTTTGTATCTAACATAGAAGGTTGAAAATGTTACGAATGAGTTTTTACGTCCTATATTTCAGTATATACTGGGTAACGTAACAAAACTTCCTCAGTGACTGATGTAATCTCTACACAATGTAGGTAGACCGTCCATCTCGGTGTACACGACCAGACATAGTAAGGAATTAATCCATGGTACACGAATACTTGTCAGATGGTTTCTATGACTGTTGTAATCCCCTTGCACCGATACAAGACAATGACAAATTTTCTCTAAATTCCAACAATTCGGTGTAAAAATAAAATGTACTGATCGTCGTTAAAGATTTAAATTTCCGCAGATCCCTTTAAGGGACCATTTAGGTCATCAATTCTGAGTCACGTAAGTGAAGTCACCGGGTCCAAGTTAGGGACGAACCCCTTGATTCTAAGGTGTTCAGAGTACCACACCGTGTCGGTTTTTTTTTCGTTGATCTTCAATGTCTCAATACGTCTTGTAAGTAAGATTTGGTTCGAGAGTAGGGAAGGACAACCCGGAACCCGGAGACTTGGTCAAGAGGACGTCGACCCCCGTTTCTACTATTTAATCTCGATGGATCTTGTGACGTACAATAAAACTGTGAACACCCTCTTTAGTCTTGAAGGTACTAATGGAAAGATAGCAGGAGAAGTATCTTTCATTCACTATACTCGTTTCTCTTTATCACAAAATATACTATACACGTATACACGTAAACATGCTATTTTCGTATTTTTTTTGAAAGAATAAGTTCCCGGTAACACAGTCCTTATTCTACTCAAATAATCAGAGAAAAGATTTTCAGAACCTTAACTATTTTTAATAGTTAACCTAGATGAGTAAAGTATTTCTAAAGACGTTGTTATATTGTCTTTTTCTATATATTTGTTACCCAAAATCTCTTTTGTTTGGTTTTTGTTTTTGTATCAACTCTTTTTACGTGTTTTGTATACGAAAATTTATATATAATTGTCCTCCTAAGCTTTATCATATAACACGTACTCATAGAAGGTCAAATGTCATACTTAGACCTCAATTCAAGATTAAGGAAGAGTGTTAAGGAAAAACGATCACATTTCGTTCAAGTTGGAAAGTGTGTCTCCCTTAGTGACGTTTCCTGGCTTAGTCTTAAACATATAATATGAATATATGATTATTAAAACAGGGATGAACCCTACTATGTCAAGAGAAGGTTACACAGTCACGTACCGACATCTCTACGGTCACCGTCCCAAAAATCTGAACGGTCCAAACTCTTCCTTTCATATCGAAGGTCCGACTCATCAATGACTTCCTGAGTACAGTGGGCACGAGGAGTGACACACAAGTCACTTGTACGACGGTAGGGGGTACTCTGTGTGTTTGTGTGTATGTGTGTGGGGTGTCACTGATCCCAATCAGACAAGATAGTGTTGTTTTTCTCCAAAACGGTAATCAAAAGGTTGGACGTTTAATGTTGAAACTTACATATTATTTATAGTTGATTTGTTTCTGATCCTCTCATTATAAAAAAATAAGAAACTTTACACAAAGTTAAATAAAAATTAACTTCCTATTAACGAAATTTTATAACACAAAAAAGAGACAGTATGTAGTTGTACGTAGTCGGTATTCATGTGTATACAAGGGAGGGAGAATTTGCAGGGAGGGTGGAGGGTGGGGTAGGGTCGGGGATCCAACATTGTCTCAGGACCAAAAGGGACTCAGTATGTCGTTTAAACGTGACCGATAGATAAAATGTATACCATTACATGTGCAAAGGTACGATGAGAGAAGTAAACAAGGTGGGAGATTCTCATTAAAAATAGGTGTCTCTATACTGGTAACAGTTATAGTCTATCTATCTATATCTGCCTACCTATCTATCTATCCATCCATCTATCTTCCTTTTCTTTCTTCCCTTTCTTTCTCTTTTTCGTTTGTTTATGAACTGAAATTAAAGTTTATAGAGTTCACAGTATCCTACCTAGTAAACCTACGTCCATTGTTTTTACATGGACTAATCAAATTCCTCTTCGTTTTTTCCTCAAAGAACTTCTGTAGGTTCTTGTAAAATACTGTCTTCTCGTGTCCTTCACATCGGTCCAGTATGTGTCCCTGTTCGTGTCGTACCTTTATGACACCCAGTTTCAGTCTCATAAAAAGGGAGGTAGAGAAAGACTAAGACCCTGTTACACCATAGATTAGGGTTAGAGAGATGTGGAGGGGATCTTTGGAAAGACATTATGTAATGTTGAGGCTTATAGAGAAGTCAAGTTCGTGTCTTTGTTTTCCCTTAAGGATACAATTTTAGGGTTCAATGACGTTCTTTTTTAATCTAACAGGGTGAGACATAGATAATTGACTCCGACCTTTTCACCTCAGATCATCACATAGTCGGTTCGACAGACTCATATAAGAGACTCTTCCCTTGAAGTCGTCAAGAAATAGTCCTACCTCTATACCTGTTTTCTACCTTACTTACTGTCCTCTTTTATGTAAGTAACGAACTTGTAGTTTTAGTTTACGTACAGGTATGTCGTAAATAACGGTAGTAACTTCAAGGATAAAGAGATCATCATTTAAGCGACAACAACGAATCAACGATACAACACAGACTGAGAAACACTGGTGTACCTGACATTGGATGGTCCGAGGAGACTGGTGTCCGAAAAGGTCCGTTCTTATGACCTCACCCAATGGTAAAGGAAGAGGTCCCCTAGAAGGCCTGGGTCCTTAGTTTGGGGGTCCAGAGGAGTAACCGTCCACCCAAGAAGTGGTGACTCGGTGATCCCTTCGGACCATGATTCGTTCATTAAATCGGTGCACATACCATTCACCTTACATTTTGCATTATTGATCAATCGATCTATCTATTCACACCTTTTTGAAGTTATAACAGTTGATCGACATCCTTTTGTAATTTCGGTGTTAGTTTTAATACGATGAAAATCGACTATAAACATAGGACCGAAAGTTGTATCTATTTTTGTAAAAGTTTTAGGTAGACGATTCTGGTTGTAATATATCTATATATTCATCTTTGTACGTATACATTTATACTAGATCCGACAACTCGTGGTCTTCTTCGATACATAATACTACGTTCTATTACAAAGTAATGTACATAATTGACGGTAAAGAAAAGACCACAAGATTCTACGTCGTTATTTATTCACAAGGACCACGAGTATTTTATTATCATATCGATCGTCTAGATATGTAAAATAAAGAAGTCTTTACAATAGACTTCTTATAGTAGAGGGTAGAGAAAGTAAATTTCTACAAAACATGGAAATGGATCATGAATAAGGTTACGTCTGTTTTTCCTAAAACAACGGTGTCCAAGAGATCAAAGGAAATCGTCGACCGGTAAGGACTCGTCGGTTAGTCTTAGAGGTGAAGCAGTTTTGACTGTCTCTTATTATCCACGGAACCTCTAGATGAATGACTAATAAAGGTAGTCTTTTGTCTCGTCGAACAACCCTTAATATCCGAGACAACATCGAACAAAATCAAAAGAAAGAAGTCACGTAGTCAACGTATATTCGCGGATCCCTTTTCCAAACCAAACCGACAATTAGTAAAACTAAGTTGATATTTTATACTGGATTAGTCTATAAAAACTACAAATAGGTGTAAGGTTTACATAAACTTTATACTCTTGTATAACAAAACAAGTGTAAAATGTATGTTTATTTATATAATCATTAGTAATTTATAATCGTAAATTATAAAATATTATAACACACATGTTTATACATATATGTGTATGTGAAATCACTAATATTTTACGATATTTACACTTATATGGACTACTTGTAGACATGTACCTTTTCAACCCTTTTCAATTTATATGTGTGTACTGTGTCTCATAAGAGTCATATGTGTTACGGGAGTAATCAGTCTAACAAATGAATTCGGTCAAACGGTCTTACTTGTGAACTTTTGTCGTTCAAATATAGATTTGTCCGTTTCACTTGACCTCTTTATTTATCATTAAACTACTTACTTCGAAATGGTTGTCTTAAATCATTCAAGTATTTACTCCGAAAATCAAAATGTCATTTCACTATTTTTCATTAACGTACATAGACATACAAACCTTTAGTGGTCTTTGTTCGGAATACGAAGAATCCTACATGATATCAAACCTCAACTTGAATCAACAAGACTCCAAAAAGTTGTCTGGTCAGGACCAATATTTTTTTTCTTTTAATGTTACTTACACTGAACATAGTCAGTCTTTTTACTGTTACGTTCACCGGTATCATTACGTTAGGTAGTTTATCTGTTTCAAACTAAATGTCTTAATACAATATTTGATAGGAA
Source organism: Capra ibex (assembly GCA_006410555.1). NCBI lineage: Eukaryota > Metazoa > Chordata > Mammalia > Artiodactyla > Bovidae > Capra > Capra ibex. The sequence continues at coordinate 415,450 of SJYO01053324.1, forward strand.
ACAAACTATGGAAATTTTACATACTCTAAACGTTATAAGGAAGGGTAATCAGTCATAGATTAAAATTTTTTAACTTACAAAACCCCTTTCATGTAAAATATTAAGTCTTTTCCTTCTAGATGTTATGTAGAAGTTTTGTCCATTTTTCATTATGGGGTTTTCATATACATACAAGTTACGATGAATCAGAGTAGAGATGTCTAGTTCGACAATGAACCAGACTAGGTCTAACTTATTGACAACGAAACTTTCACTTTGTGGATAAAGGGGGGTGGGCGGAGACCTTATTCTTAGAGAATTTAGGTCACAAATTCTTTGTCACCTTGTACAATTGTTGGTCAGGGTTTCAATTACGACTAAAGGACTGTTAAGTAATACATGAAGGTCAGAAGAAACGAATAGCACAGAGGGGAAGATCCGGTACCCTCCTAGACGAAAGACAGACAAAATCCTCAAACTAAAGTCATGCAAAACAAGCCGACACATCCAGTCGTCCACACGTACTTGTGTAATGGGTCCACCGGTGAACTACGTCACACTAACTCGCGCTTCCTTTATTCGTTGGAGAGGATCGTGTATCCCGACAGACTGACGAGGACGTTCACTTACGCTAATCGTTGACTGAAACCCATCTCTGAGGGGTATAAGGGTTGTCTACAGGGGGATTAACTTTCGAACGACACTGCGACAACTAAGATTCTCCGGGGTTAAGGGAAATTACAGAGAAGGAGCAATTTTAATATGGAGGTCAGGGACTTTCCTCTTCGAGTAAATTGTTGATGTGCGTACACCATCTTCTCGGAAGTGTGTATCTGATACGTTTCGGTCAGAAATTTGAGATTTAAGGAAAGACGGAAAGACAGTTTACTGGAGATCGTTATTCGAAACTCCAGACTTAGCACGGTACAACGGTTTGTAAGGTAAATATCCTCACTTTTCTTCGGTCACGATACAAGATCTTATTTCGTCACGTTGTGTGAATTGTCCAGGTAGGAAGGTTTAATATGTCTGACGACTAAGAAATAATAAATATGGGACAATGTCATGTTTTTCATCCTTTATAACGTTTTTAGGTATTTTGTTGTTTAAAAAAGTCTTGTTGATTCTTTTAACTTTACTACTCTTTTATTTCCATTCTTTTTTGTTTAGTCCCTCTTTACATATCTGTTTTTAGTACGAGACACCAACGACAAAGACTAACAATGTTTACCTGGCGTCGAAATTCGAAGGAACGGGGTTTCAATTCTCCTTTGATGTTTGTCGATACGTAAAGGGTAACGGAGATGTTATTTCGTTCAGACAAGATGTATGACTCTTTTCTCTCTGAAAATAGGGTACTCCGGAGTATTTCTCTTATGATAATATACGTCTTAGACGGACTTGGGACACCAAATACACATCAAATGGAACTCATAAACTATGGTGTCCTCTAAAATACTCTTTTCAAATTAGTATACCATGTATATTTATAAACGATATTAAGTAATACATATTATCTCACGTAAAATATCGGATGGTAAAGGTTATTTTTATATCGTTTCGGTACTCCAACACTTACCAAAAGGTCTCCCTTACTACAGTCTATAAGTTCCTACATAAGTAAGTTGTGTATAAATAACTCGTGAAACACTCGATAGAACGACGAGACTAATATAATCCACCAACTAAAGGGACCTAAAACATTCCTTCCTATTAAGATATAGCGACTCTTGGAACCTTACGTATTGGGACAAAGAGACCAGAGTAAATATCAGTTTCAAAAGATTTTCGAAAGAGATGTGTCATAGGTCAACAGTGACTAGTAAAGTAGAAAGGGGAAGAGGTATAAGACGTACGTCGCTTGGAGGGGAGTCACAGTGTGGGGCGTAGTTAGGATGGAGTCCAAGGTAATGTGTCAGGAGAGACACTACCCGGGTGATGAGAAGACCGACACTAAGGGTCCAAGTCAAACCACACCAAACCAAACACCCTCGTATAAGGACTAGATCAGTAATGTATAGTATTAAAGTGTTCCTGATTAAAATCCGGAAGAAGAAACTGAGAGAAGGATATAACTCGGTAAAGAAGAGACGGGTACGACTACTGAAGGCAATAGTAGACACCCGACAACTAAGGGTGTAGAAAGAAAGATTTGGTTCGAGAAGAAGACACAGGGGCTGATATATAGGTAATTTTATAGGTGAATCTATAACGATTCGGTAGAGTCTAAGTCGTTCAGGTCTCATTTTAAAGAGTAAAAGGTGGATTTTGGACCACGAGAAGGTCAAAAAGGATCGAATCACTTACGTTGATGGGTCTGTCGTTGAAAAATTTTAGTCTTTATCTTTAGAACGATTTACGGAGATAGAAGGAGTGGGAACTCAAGTTACATTACCAATTAAAACACACAGTTAGACTACCGGTGTTACACGGGTCTACAAATTAGTTTGTAATAAGATCCATATAGATACTCACAAAAATAAAAGTATCTTTAAGGAAAATAATTTACAGACCACCAAACATGGTAGGTCTTTCATGTCAGAAGTAGTTAAGAGGTATCTTTTAAATGGACGAATAAGAAATGAATAAAAAAATTATAATTTAATGTGATATCATCTAAATGATATAATACGATCAAAGTTCACATGTCGTGTCACCGAGACATAAAAGTGTCTAATATGAGGTGACTTGTAATAATGTATTATTACCGATATTAAGGAATAGACTATGTTATATTTGAACAACGAATAGATAAAATATGTATCTTCAAACATAGGAATTAGGGTACATGGATTAAACAGGGTGGTGGGAAGGAAAGAGGAGACCATTGGTGATCAAATAAAAGATATAGACGCATCAACAACGACAAATCAACGATTCAGCCCAGATTGAGAAACACTAAGGCACCTGACATCGGACGGTCCGAGGAGACAGGTATCCTAAGAGGTCCGTTCTTATAACCTCACCCAACGATAAAGGAGGAGGTCTCACACAACAACAACAAAAAATTGAAAAATAAAACATAACTCGATATCGACTAATTGTTTGTTACGACGCTACCCAAGTCCACTTGTCGTTTCCATGGGTCCGTATGTATACGTACATAGGTAAGGGGGGGTCTGTGGGGAGGGTAAAAGTCCGACGGTGTATTGTGCTTACAGGAAGGAGGGTCCTCGGTATTAGATACACACACAAAAGTCTACTCACCGTAAACTTACCCATCTAAGTCATTTCGTCTAACAGGAGTGATTACTCACACTCGGGGTAGGTCAGTCAACTTCCGAACTTATCTTATTCTTCTGACTGGGAAAGTACTCACTCTTCCTTGTAGGAGGATGGACTGACGTCACTGGACGTCAGTCCATCTTTAGTTAAAAGAGGAACGGAAACCAAGGAGGGGTCAAAGTTCGGATGGTCTTAAACCTGACCTTGTGATGACCGATGACACCCAGAGGTCGAACGACTGATATCTAGAACCTTCAATAATAGGAGATATTAACACACTCGGTTAGACAATAGGAATCTTATTTATAAAGAGAGGGAAAATGAAAAAGAGTGTATGGGACTGAATATGTAATTTACTTAGGGTTTAAGACACTTGGAATGAAGGATGTTTACGGAGAACAGTACTCGGTGGAACAAAGTTCAGTAAAACAGTGGTTACATTAGGATAGAAGATGAATGTGATCACTACATCGTAGAAACTGGAAGTAATTGGGACTAAAGATAGGTTAGACAAGAGACATCGATCTTACTTAAGAAGTTTTATGTATAGACAATACTATAGGGGAGTGGTGGGTGTGATAAGAGGGGTGGTTTTTAATTTGAAAGTTTTCGAAAGTCGACAAAGATCCTATTTCTAGTTTTAGGACACATACTGAATTCTCCGATATGTAGCAGAGTATGTGTATAAAGATGTTCGACAAAAGTATAATGAGAGAGGAGGCAAAAGGTATATTGACGGGAGTAACTTACAGAACGTGAATGAACTTTTACACCAGAGTCTGTTCCCGGACCGTGTACTAAACGTTAAGACAAGGAAAACAATAAATATACGAGAGTAACATAGATACCACATGGTTCCTGTCCTACCATCAGAAGGTCCCACGTTCGTTATTTCCCCACATAACAGACGTCTCTTAAATTATTGTCATTATTTTGTGTAATTTACATTCAGACGAAAAAGAATCTCTGAACACGGTCGTTTAGATTTGTTACAGAAAGGACTTATTTCGAAAACAACCAGATTCAAGAGTTGTTAACTACACTGATGCTGACACATGATAAATGCATGTGAAGTTTAATCATAAACTTTTAATAGAAAGTTATTCCTTATACAAGACGTACCTTAAATTAAACCTTTTGAGGTTCAAGGTACATTCAGGAGTTGCACCTGAGTCGATGTGTACAAACAACTTTCTTATTCGAATGTCACCAAGTGTTAGTAAAATAGAGTGAAGTCCAAATAAAATTGAGAATAATATGTATAAAAAATCAAATTTCTCATTTAAGATTGTTTGTTACTATCAGATCATTGATATTTATTTTATTTGTTAAACTCAATGAAGTCAAAATATTAGGATACACTGGTGAACCTCAAAACAAAAACAAAGACAAAGTTTTGGTACTGTTCCTGTAGGGACTACCAGGTCACTAATTCTGAGATATGAAAGTATCGTCTCCGTCGTGTAAGTTATGGACCACCTCCTTGATCCCAGAAAGTATTCCGTACAGTGTCGGTTTCTTATTTTTGATACCGCTTTGGTTTGTGTTAACTGTATCATATTACAAAAACAGATCTTTCCTGTCTAAAATCAGGTGTGTACTTTATTACATAACCTAAACTCATTATAGACGTTTTAATCTTATATAAGAAGAAAGAACGAATAAAATTTTAATTTCTTACTGATTTTGTATTTAAGAAATATTAATATCATAGGTATAATAACCTTTTCAAAGTAGTATACTCTGTCCACAATTTTTATAGATGAGGTCCACACTTTAGAGATCCTTACGGTGATACACTTAGTACAAGGAAAGGAAGTATCGTGAATGACAATCAATATCAGGTATAAGTAATCGGACTAACATAATAATTATAGAATTGGGGACCAATTTGGTTGACGATGGACTCTCATTGTAGTACAAAGAAAAATGAATGATGACGTAACTACGATCGTGTTACGACTGTATTTCTCTCATGAGTTACGTACAGATAATTTACTTACTTATTTACTTGTCTATCATGAATATACGTAGTCAATCAGTCAGTCAATCAAGTTAGTAAGTCAGTACAGGTCGAGAAACACTGTGGTACCTGACGTCGTGTGGTCCGAAGGGACAGGTAGTGGTTGAGGACCTCGAACGAGTTTGAGTGTAGGTAACTCAACCACTATGGTAGGTTGGTAGAGTAAGAGACAACAGGGGAAGAGAAGGACAGAAGTTGGAAAGGGTCGTAGTCCCAGAAAAGGTCACTCACCCAAGAAGTGTAGTCCACCGGCTTAATAACCTCAAAGTCGAAGTCGTCAGGAAGGTAGAGGAGAACTCTACGTATTCGGGAGAACCTCCTCAAACGTTAATTGAGTGGGGGCGTTATCTCGGTGGTCTTAAATGTGTCCTGACCCTTTTCTCTGAGAACCTCCCGTGTTTGTTTTAGAACACACGTGGTCCTGGGTCTTCTTTGCTCGGTACTGGGGAGTTCTCTGACTGGGTCTGAACGGACAGTCATAGGTTGTCAGAGGCCACCTCCGTACCCAGTCCCCACCGGACGACGTCCCAGCCCCCGAGACTCACGCCGTCCCGTACGTGTCTTGGAAAACTTCCTCCACCGGTAATAGAAGTAATGGAGGTGGTATCAAATCAGAGTCCAGTTGTTGTCCCTACTTTGTCTCGGATCGGGTAGTTGTCTTTTAACCTAATTTCAAAATGATTCGTACCGGACCGGATAGTCTTGTTCTGGGTCAAAGGGGGAGTCAGTCAGAGAGGGTAGTCCTTCGAAGGTATTCGGAGAATAGGAATAGGGAGTCTCCCGTCTGTCTTACTTTTGGTGTTAGTGACTTTTGATTAGTTTGACTACTGTATCTGGTGTCGGAACAGATTGAGTCACTTTGATACTGGTACGACACATCGCGGTGCGTTCTGCCAGCTCAGTACCACCTCTCAAGACTGTTTTGTACCAGACGACCTCTTCCCTTACCGTTTGGTGAAGTCACAAGAACGGAACTCTTGGGGTACTTGTCACACTTTTCCGTTTGTCTATCCTGTGACTTTCTACTTGAGGGGTCTAGTCATCCACGGGTTATACGATGACCTCTTCTTACCTCTTTATTCAGGACTTTCTTACTTTTCTGTCGTGGTTTCGTTTTTATTTGCGGGTCAACACCTACACTGACCACTACCTTTATTTCAGGCTACGACATTTCTTGTTATAACGTATCCTTGGACCTTACAATCCAGGCACTTAGTTCCGTTTAAGTTAAGTCAAGCAAGTCAACGAGTCAGCACAGGTTGAGAAACTCTGGGGTACTTGGTGTCGTACGGTCCGGAGGGACAGGTAGTGGTTGACGACCTCAGGTGGGTTTGGGTACAGGTAACTCAGCTACTACGGTAGGTTGGTAGAGTAGGAGACAACAGGGGAAGAGAAGGACGGGAGTTAGAAAGGGTCGTAGTCCCAGAAAAGGTCACTCAGTCGAGAAATGTAGTCCACCGGTTTCATAACCTCAAAGTCGAAGTTGTAGTCAGGAAGGTCACTTGTGGTCCTGACTAAAGGAAACCCTACCTGACCAACCCAGAGGAACGTCAGGTTCCCTGAGAGTTCTCCGAAGAGGTTGTGGTGTCAAGTTTTCATAGTTAAGAAGTCACGAGTTGAAAGAAATATTAGATTGAGAGTGTAGGTATGTACTGATGACCTTTGTGGTATCGGAACTGAGTTGACTGTAAACAACCGTTTCATTACAGAGACGAAAAATTATACGAGAGATCAAACCAGTATTGAAGAGAAGGTTCCTCACTCGCAGAAAATTAAAGTACCGACGTTAGAGGTAGACGTCACTAAAACCTCGGGTCTTTTTATCTCAGTCGGTGACAAAAGTGACAAAGGGGTAGATAAAGAGTACTTCACTACCCTGGTCTACGGTACTAGAATCAAAACTTACAACTCGAAACTCGGTTGAAAAAGTGAGAGGAGAAAGTCAAAGTAGTTCTCCGAGAAATCAAGGAGAAGTGAAAGACGATATTCCCACCACAGTAGACGTATGGACTCCAATAACTATAAAGAGGGTCGTTAGAACTAAGGTCGAACACGAAGAAGGTCGGGTCGTAAAGAGTACTACATTAGACGTATCTTCAATTTATTCGTCCCACTGTTATTTGTCGGAATTGTATGTGGAAAAGTATAAACCTTGGTCAGACAACAAGGTACAGGTTAAGATTGACAACGAAGGACTGGACGTATGTCCAAAGAGTTCTCCGTCCAGTTCACCAGACCGTAAGGGTATTTAACCTTCATCAGTTTGTCCTTTACCGTTCTCAAGTAGCTGTAAAATCCTTAGTGACTTGATTTTACCTGACCTTACCCGTTTAAATTGAGTCTTAAATTGAATCTCAGTACTAAGGTACACCCAGACAGATTGAGGTTTCGACCAGAATTGACGATACGAGGTGACTGAAGGTCGTGGAAGAGAAGGAACGAGTGGTTATTAGTATTAAATTGACTTCTTATAACCATTGTAACTAAAGAAGTGACAAAAGAAGTAAACCCTTTACCACCCCCCCCCCCCCACTCCACGCCTTTCCTCTCATACCGAAGTACACTGAGAGTAAGAACGATTAGTATAAGGATTTAGACCCTGTCTTCGAATGGCTATATCTCGTTAATTTACTTTCCGTAAGTAATATTGTGAATAAATTTAATTCCCTTTTATACTCGATATGGTCTACATGTGTCTGAGTCTTATCTTGCAAAGTACACATCTATTATATGAAATGAACTAAAAACTCCGAAATATTTTTGTCTAACCACACCGTTTTACACTCCCAAAAAAAGTACAAAAATTGGAGACTATGTAAACACTTGTAGGTGGTCTCCCTACGGAAATCGTTGTACAGAATACTCCCACCTAAGATTCATATCGTTACTGAGGTTTCCGATCCTTATAAGTATAAAATAGAATGTTTATCGATATGTTATGTACCATAAAAGGAAAAATAGAGAAACGGTTAACGATCGTTGGTAAATAGACCATTTCAAAATGATGTGTACGAAATACTTCTAGTTCAATACGAGTATTTCGACGACTCCCCTAAAAACAAAACAAAATAAAAATTTCTTTTAAGATATCATAAATAAAACTTCCTCCCCTTTCATGCAAGTTTTCACTGTAATGACTCGAAGTGTGGTCTCGTCGTGTACACTGGTGTCTCCGAAATTCGATAGCTTGTTTTATCTGAAAAGTTTTAACTAAGAAATTATCTGTTATAGTAGTAGTAATACTAATTGTAAACACATCTCCAACGACCGAATGATACGTGAAAATAAAGAACAAATTAGACATGTTGTTACTAGGGTATCCGTATATCAATAATTTTAGAGACTAATATGGTCAATCCTTTGACTCGAAATTGGAACCATTGAACTGGTCCAAAGACATCTTTACATGACTTGGTTCTAAATTTGAGTCGAGGAGGTGTAAACCAAAAATAAAATAAAATAAATTGATTTGTTTTATCAGTAATTCTTTAATATGTAAAGGATTTAATTAGTAAAAGAACTAAAATCATCTTAAAAAAAACAACAATTAACCAAATAACCCCCATATTAAATGTATCGTATATGAAGTGGTAAACATACACATATTGAGTTACGAAAAAGTATTCAAATATTAAAACATATGTAGTGTTATAAAGATAGTGAAGTTTTGAAGGACGGAAGTCATTTAAAGACAAGGATAGGACCATGGTTTGTTTGGAGATAGACGAAAGAGATGTCTACACGAGAAAAACCTTTCAAGTATATATGGCTTAGTATATCACACACTAGGAAACACAGACACGGACCGAAGAAAGTGAAACGTATTACAGAGACACCAAGTAGATACAACATACCAAATAGTCATCGAATGAAAAAACTAACGATCTATTTTAAGGTAAGATACTTATATGACGTATTATTACAAAGAGACAAGTGGTCAACTATCCAACAAAGGTCAAACTAATAATAATACTTATTACGACGATACTTATAAACGTATGTGTAGAAAACAATACTGAACACAAAAATATAGAGATTTCATCTGTAGATCCTTACTTTAAGGACCCATATACCATTTTAGATATAAATTGAAAAATATCTTGACAGTTTTATAAAATGTAAAACAGATAAATGACAGGATGAAAAGTAATAGTACACATTACATCTCTGAAGGTGAAAGATGTGTAGAAGTGCGATAACATTCAGACGAAAATGACTCCTATCAGGTCGCCCCGATATAATGATGAATTAACTTCCAAATTAAATACACTCTTGGGGTACTTGTCATAGTTTTCCGTTTTACTATCCTATGACTTTCTCCTTAAGGGGTCCAGTCATCCACGGGTTATACGATGACCTCTAGTCACCTCTTTATTGAGGTCTTTCTTACTTCCCTACCTCGATTTCGTTTTTGTTATGGGTCAACACCTACACTGACCTCTATCTTCGTTCCAGACTACGACATTTCTCGTTATAACATATCCTTGGACCTTACAGTCCAGGTACTTAGTTCCGTTTGACCTTCGCCAGTTTGTCCTCTACCGTTCTCACTTGTAACTGTAAAATCCTTAGTCTCTTGATTTTACCTGACCTTACCCACTTAAATTGAGTCTACTGGTAATATAGATGATGACACCCGTCCTTAGGGAATCTTCTTTACCTTCTCGGTAGTGTCAGTTGTTTTCTCAGGTCTTACGTCATGAACCTACGTTAGAGTTTTTGCTGTCTTACTAGAGACAAGCAAAGGTTCCGTTTGGTAAGTTATGGTGTCATTAGGTTCAGATACGGGGTTGGTCATTACGACTTCTTCGACTTCAACTTACCAAGATATTTCTGGATGTTCTGGAAAATCTTGATTGTGGGTTTTTTCTACAGGAAAAGTAATATCCCCTAACTATACGTTTTCATCCTTCAGTTCTTTGTGGACCTCACTGTCCGTTTAAACCGGAACCTCATGCCTTACTCCGTCCCGTTTCCGATTATCTCAAAACGGTTCTTTTACGTGACCAGTATCGTTTGTGGAAGAAGGTTGTTGTGTTCTCTTCTGAGATGTGTACCTGTAGTGGTCTACCAGTTGTGGCTTTTGTCTAACTAATATAAGAAACCTCGGTTTCTACCTCTTCGAGATATGTCAGTTGTTTTTCTTCTGGTCCTCGACTGACACCGAGTCTAGTACTTGAGAAATAACGGTTTGAGTCTGTAGTTAACTTCTTTCATCCCTTTTGGTGATCTGGTAAGTCCATACTACATTTAGTTTAGGGAATACTAATATGTCACCTTCACTCTTTGTCTAAATTCCCTGATCTAGACTATCTATCTCGCGGACTACTTGATACCTTACTCCAAGCACTGTAACATGTCCTCTGTCCCTAGTTCTGGTAAGGGTACCTTTTCTTTACGTTTTTTTGTTTTACCGACCGACCCCTCCGGAATGTTTATCGACACTTTTCTTCTCTTCGCTTTTCGTTTCCTCTGTTCCTTTCTATATTCGTAGACTTACGTCTCAAGGTTTCTTCGTTTCTCTCTACTCTTTCGCAAGGAGTCGCTAGTTACGTTTCTTTATCTCCCTTTGTTGTCTTACCCTTTCTGATCTCTAGAGAATTTCCTTTAATCTCTGTGGTTCCCTTGTAAAGTACGTTTCTACCCGAGTTATTTCCTGTCTTTACCATACCTGGATTGTCTTCGTCTTCTAAATTCTTCTCCACCGTTCTTATGTGTCTTCTTGACATGTTTTTTCTCAAAGTTCTGGGCCTATTAGTACTAACCTAGTGAATGGATCTCGGTCTGTAGGACCTTACACTTCAGTTCACCCGGAATCTTTCGTAGTGATACTTGTTTCGATCACCTCCACTACCTTAAGGTCAACTCGATAAAGATTAGGACTTTCTACTACGACACTTTCACGACGTGAGTTATACGGTCGTTTAAACCTTTTGAACCGTCACCGGTGTCCTGACCTTTTCCAGTCAAAAGTAAGGTTACGGTTTCTTTCCGTTACGGTTTCTTACGAGTTTGATGGTGTGTCAACGTGAGTAGAGTGTGCGAACATTTTATTACGAGTTTTAAGAGGTTCGGTCCGAAGTTGTTATGTACTTGGTACTTGAAGGTCTACAAGTTCGACCAAAATCTTTTCCGTCTCCCTGGTCTCTAGTTTAATGGTTGTAACCGACCTAGTACCTTTTTCGTTCTCTCAAGATCTTTTTGTAGATAAAGACGGAATAACTGATACGGTTTCGGAAACTGACACACCTACTGTTATTTGACACTTTTTAAGACTTTCCCTACCCTTATGGTCTGGTAGACTGGATGGAGAACTCTTTGGACATACGTCCAGTCGTTCGTTGTCAATCTTGACTTGTACCTTGTTGTCTGACCAAGGTTTATCCTTTTCCTCATGTAGTTCCGACATATAACAGTGGGACGATTAAATTAATATACGTCTCATGTAGTAGACTTTGCGACCCGACCTTCTTCGTGTTCGACCTTAGTTCTAACGGTCCTCTTTATAGTTATTGGAGTCTATACGTCTACTGTGGTGGGACTACCGTCTTACACTTCTCCTTGATTTCTCGGAGAACTACTTTGACTTTCTCCTCTCACTTTTATAACCGAATTTCTAGTTGTAAGTCTTTTGATTCTAGTACCGTTGACCAGGGTAGTGAAGTACCCTTTATCTACCCTTTTGTCACCTTTGTCGCCGACGGAAATAAAACCCCCCGAGGTTTTAGTGACGTCTACCACTAACGTCGGTACTTTAATTTTCCGTGAATGAGGAACCTTCCTTTCAATACTGGTTGGAACTATCGTATAATTTCTCGTCTCTATAATGAAACGGTTGTTTCCAGGCAGATCAGTACCGATACCAAAAAGGACACCAGTACATACCTACACTCTCAACCTGACACTTCTTTCGACGATGACGACGATGACAATTCAGTGAAGTCAGCACAGGCTGAGACACGACTCGTGGTTTCTTAACTACGGAAACTTGACACCACAACCTCTTCTAAGAACTCTCAGGGAACCTGACGTTCCTCTAGGTTGGTCAGGTAAGATTTCCTCTAGTCAGGTCCAAAAGTAACCTTCCTGACTGCGATTTCGACTTTGAGGTTATGAAACCGGTGGAGTACACTTCTCAACTGAGTGACCTTTTCTGAGACTACGACCCTCCCTAACCCTCGTCCTCCTCTTCCCCTGTTGTCTCCCACTCTACCGACCTACCGTAGTGGCTGAGTTACCTGTACTCAAACTCACTTGAGGCTCTCGACCACTACGTGTCCCTCCGGACCGCACGACGTTAAGTACCCCAGCGTTTCTCAGCCTGTGCTGACTCGCTGACTTGACTTGACTTGACTTACTTTAATTTATAGAAATAATTGGTAAGTATATAGAAAAACACTTTATAGAGGAGGCCAGAAAACGACTCAAAAATCAAGGGAGTATAAGTACGAACTCAAGAATAGTGTTTATATCAAACGTTTTTAAAGGAGGGTAAGAGAGTTAGACACCGGAAAATAAAGTAAAAGAATTACTGTCAAATTCTATTTTTCAAAAGTCAAAACTGTTTAACTTGAATAAAAGTTTAAAACAACTTCAAGGAAAGTAAACAAAGAGAAGACGCTGAGTGTAATGTGTATACAACCGACTGAAATATAATAGAGTAGTCAGAGATTTTAACACAAGTGAAAAGAAATTAGAAAAATGAGAGATAAGAAGTCTGACTTTAAAAGGATGACTAGAGAGAACTTCTAGTGTTCAAAGAGGAAGAAGGTAGTGTGCAGAAGATAATTCAGGTACAACTCTTAAAGACTAGAAACAATAAAGTAGAAAGTTATGTTTTGACAAGAAAGTTGTCAAAAAAGGAAAGTCTTATATATCAGTGGTGAATAACTAAGTTACAATATAAAGGGATTCAAAGAAATTTGTATCGAAATAAGAAACTTGTATAAACACTACCAGAACGAAGAAGCTTGGGAAACGAAATATTAGATCACAGATCCGGTTGAGTCTGTTAAAGATAACTGACGAATGGGGGGAGGGGGAGACTCATATTATTTTGTAGAAGGACAAAGAAACGTATAGGATCTGAAAAACAACTGTTACCCTGGAAAATCTATTATGATACATGATTAAGACTTAAGACCAATAAAAAAGAGACTCTCAGTAGTAAAACAGAAAAACAAACACACATACACAAACGAAAATTGTTTAAAAGGACCCGACTTAAATGTTTTAGAGAACGTCACACGTTACATGACTGACCTTCGTATGACTAGTCAATAAAGGAGGAATAAAATTTTAAAATCGGTTTGAAGGATTCTCAACGGTGGTAGAGACGAATCGAGTTCGTAGACGAACCGAGTTTACACACAAGTCTATGAACATCATTTCGAAGGTGTAAGACGATTACCTATACATACACCTACCCCCTCGTGTACAGTTTCAAGTTCTCTAAAAGTCAAGATTGAAAAGAAAAGGTACCTAGGAAGGTTCAGAAGGGATGTATACGTATCTGAAACGTCTTCAACTAAACAAAAAAGTTCTAGTAACGTTTATACAGGTGACCCGTTATAAGACACAGTTATGTTTAATAGGACCCGGTTATGACCTTCCTCCTTCCATTTGAATAAGAGACAAGAGGTTTCACACAGGTATCAGGAAGTAGAAAAACGTATAGGGTTCCTTTACGTAGACCTTTCGGTATTCCATGTGTCTTTCTTATTGTGACGGCTCCCGTTGGTCTCTTACGGGTTCCCTCTTTCCGGTTCCCTTTTCGGTTCAAGTATGTTTAGATGTTTTTATCCTTGTCTTTACGTTTGGAACTATCTTAATTTTAGTGGTGTCTTAAGAAATGAAATCTTGACTAACTAAGTGAAATTAGTATTTGTAACCTAACTGAACGTGTAATGACATTCAGGAATTTGAAGTAGAACTGAAACCCAGAGGGTTAGTCTCCTCTACTGACCATTTCCTACTGGAATTACTATCCGTCACAAGGTAAATTATAAAGGTATCAGTATTAAGATTGGTAAATACAGTAAATTTAGAACTTCTCAAAAAGAAGATTGAGACCGGAATAAAAGAATGTTAGAACGGTTCAAAGTTCATACATAGGAATCGGTTAAAATCACACATACGTGTGGTCTTTACACGTCCGTACGAGTAAAGTCGCCTTTTTATACATACACAAATGTATGGTCTTTGTTTAATCAACCCAAATAAAAATGGTGTTAAAATACTTTTACCCGTAACATTTGAGTACTAGTGTCTACCGTTAAAGAGATTTTCACGTAAATAAGAAAGTCTTTTTACAGTTTTCTAGTGTCATTATGTACAAATAGATCTAAGACCGTTCATTATAAATTGTACTGGTTGATTTACATTACACACTGCAAAATAACCTACGTTCCAACTCTTGATTGTCATTTTAACTTTTAAACTTACACCTAATATATATGTACTATCTTAGTATAGTTATAATTTAAAAGAGTCGAAATATTAAAATGAACAATACACTTTCTTACCCCGAAGGGTTCACCACGATCACCATTTCCTTTACCGACAGTTCCGGTCTCTGTGTTCTTCACACCTAAGTCAGGGACCCAAGCATTGGGACCTCTTCCCGTACCTTTGGGTAAGATCATAAGAACGGATTTCTTATTGTACCTGACTCCTCGGACCAACTGATATCAGGTACCCCAGTGTTTCTCAACCTATGCTGACTCCACTGAATCGTGTGTCATACGTACACTGTCTTACCGGATCAAGAATCCTCTATGTATTACTAAACAATATGACACTTCACAGTACCACTGACATTGATTGAGTTTTCAATAAGTCTTTCTTTCCTCATTATGTCGTTTATACTGTTTTATGAGTGTCAACTATTTCTGTTAAACTCACAAGTAACAACAAAAGAACGTATAAGAGACATCCGAACTTTGAAAAGTTTTATTTTTACAACCTTCTTTTATTTATTAACTTTGTATTGTACAATATATGTATTTACCTGTTCAAATCAGAACAACGAAATTTTAAAATGATGATATTTGGTGGAACTTAGTTAAAAAGGAATATTTACCTTCACTATCTTTATATATTTATTAACTTTGTATTTTGTTCTAAATCTAGTTTGTAATAACGGTACTTGAATTGGATTAAGTGAAGACGGTATAACGTAATATCTCATCAAAAAATTCGTCATTAATTTAAAGCGTTTTTTAAAATTTCCATTTCCGAGTATTTTCAAAGTCGATCGAAATGACTATACCTTTCAATCCGGGGATCTTCTATTAACGAATTATATTAATTAAATAAGTAATTTTACAGAATAAATGAACATAATATTTCTCCAAATGTTTTATAGGACGTTACAAACTCCTATGAATTAAATCTTGACAATAAATATGAGGTATATGAGGTAAGTAGGACACCAACCCTTGATAAACTTTGGATTACTAAACTTCTAACTTTTCATTAATTATACCAGTTTTACATATAGGGGAGGTCCTCTTATAAATTGAACCTTTTTATAAGTAATTTACTTAAACCAAGTCAAGTCAAGTCAACGAGACAGTATAGACTGAGAAACGCTGGGGTACCTGACGTCGTGTGGTCTGGAGGGACAGGTAGTGGTTGAGGGCCTCAAAGGAGTTTGAGTACAGGTAACTCAGTCACTACGGTAGGTCGGTAGAGTAGGAGACAGCAGGGGAAGAGGAGGACGGGAGTTAGGAAGGGTCGTAGTCCCAGAAAAGGTTACTCAGTCAAGAAACGTAGTCCACCGGTTTAATAACCTTAAAGTCGAAGTTGTAATCAGGAAGGTCACTTGTGAGTCCTGACTAGAGGGAATCCTACTAGAGGAACGTCAACCTAGAGGAACGTCAGGTTCCTTGGCGTTTTCAGAAAAGGTTCTGTTTAATTTCTTTCGGATCATCCTATTACCTATCGATTTTGACTTGAAGTACATAAAGATCGTTATTATGTCAAAAGGAATCTGTACAAGGAATACAATGTAGAAAGTGTTCAGTCAACAGGTCATAGCTCTTGTGTTCATCTAAAACCTTATTCTATCTGAGGATTTGATTGATTGATTGATTTGATTGAGGATTTTGATTGATTGACACACTGGATTCCGTGTAAAAGACGTCACTTGGACCTAAGGACTTTAATCACTCTGACAAAGTGATAACTGAAGAGTAATAAGTTCTGTTAATTCTGTTCTAACAGATAATTAACAGTCGTATAATTCTTCGTCTCTGTAGTGAAACAGTTGGTTCCAGTTTCGCTGATCAGTTTCGATACCACAAAAGTCATCAGTACATGTCTACACTCCCAACCTGGTATTTCTTAGTTTCTTAATTTACTCACGGTTTCTTAGTTTCGAAAACTGAACACCATGACCTCTTCTGAACTCTCTGGGAACCTGTTGTTTCTCTAGTTTGGTCAGTTAGGATTTCCTTTAGTTGGGACTTATAAGTAAATTTTCTGAGTACGACTGTGACTTCGAGACTATCAAACCAGTGGACTATGTTTCTCAACTGAGTGACCTTTTCCGGGACTACAACCCTTTTTAACTCCTGTCTTCTCTTCTCCTACTGTCTCCCACTCTATCAACTTATCGTAGTGGTTGAGTTATTTATACTCAAACTCGTTTGAGACCCTCTATCACTTCCTGTCTGTTCAGACCGTACAACGTTGTTACCCCAGTGTTTCTCAGTCTGTACTGAATCGCTGATTTATCGTTGTTGTTTTCCTATTCTAGTCTAAAACTAAGAATAAGATTTAAGAATACAAAAGGTAATGAAGGAAGTTAGTCAACAGCGAGTCAGTACAGGCTGAGAAACGCTGGGGTACTTGGTGTCGTAACGTCCGAAGGGACAGGTAGTGGTTGACGACCTCAGGTGGGTTTAGGTACAGGTAATTCAGCCACTACGGTAGGTTGGAGACAGCAGGGGAAGAGGAGGACGGGAGTTAGAAAAGATCGTAGTCCTAGAAAAGGTTACTCAGTCGAGAAGTGTAGTCCACTGGTTTCATAACCTCTCAGTCGAAGTCGTAGTCAGGAAGGTTACTTGTGGTCCTGACTAAAGGAAATTCTACCTGACCAACCTAGATGAACGTCAGGTTCCCTGAGAATTCTCCGAAGAGGTCGTGGCGTCAAGATTTCGTAGTCAAGAAGTCGCGGGTCGAAAGAAATATCAGGTTGAGAGTGTAGGTATGTACTGATGACCTTTTTGGTATCGAAACTGAGTTGCCTGGAAACAACCGTTTCATTACAGAGACGAAAAATTATACGAGAGATCCAACCAGTATTGAAGGGAAGGTTCCTCATTCGTAGAAAATTAAAGTACCGACGTTAGAGGTAGACGTCTCTAAAACCTCGAGTCTTTTTATTTCAGTCGGTGACAAAGGTGACAAAGGGGTAGATAAAGGGTACTTCACTAACCTGGTCTACGATACTAGAAGCAAAAGACTTACAACTAGAAATTCGGTTACAAAAGTGAGAGGAGAAAGTGAAAGGAGTACTCCGAAAAATCAAGAAGAAGTGAAAGACGGTATTCCACCACAGTAGACGTATAGACTCCAATAACTATAAAGAGGGTCGTTAGAACTAAGGTCGAACACGAAGTAGGTCGGGTCCCAAAGAGTACTACATGAGACGTATATTCAATTTATTCGTCCCACTGTTATATGTCGGAACTGCATGAGGAAAAGGATAAACCTTGGTCAGACAACAAGGTACAGGTCAAGATTGACAACGAAGGACTGGACGTATATCCACCAGACTATAAGGGTAGATAAAGTCTCAAAAGGTGTCAAATAACACTAGGTGTGTCAGTTTCCGAAACAGTATCAGTTATTTCGTTAATGAAGGAATTTTTGAATATTTTAGAAGTTATTTTTTTTTTGGGTTTTGTTTTTTGGTGATTAGAGAATTAATGATAATGGACGACTTTTTAATGTCTCTAGCTACAATATGGACGGAAGTTTACTCAAAGATTTAGTACGCAATGTATCTGTCTAAATATTTCAGAACACAGAGGAAGAAGGATCTTTGAGTACTATATACTGTCATCAAGAGTTTGAAATTTCTGATAGGTTTAGTGGTTAGTAGAACAATTTTTACGGTGAATACTGAGTTATCTAGACCCTACCTGCAACTCTAAGACTTAAGGGGGTCCTGTGTGACTATAACGACCAGGTGGTCGGTGTGAAACTTATTGTTCCCTCAGATTATTTATTGTTACGGTGTTTGTTCGTGTACCTACCTTTAAGTCCAGTTTTCTATAATCTTAATTATTCATTATATACTTATTTATATACACATTATACATCATTATATTATTAAATGTCAACTTACACACGCACACACACTAATCCGCCTCTTTACAATTTAGTTTACCGTTGGGTGAGATCATAGGAACGGACCCTTTAGGGACTTGTCTCCTCAGAACGCCCGATCCCAGGTACCCCAGTGTTACTCAACCTATGTTGAATCACTGATTTGTCGATTTTATTTTTTCGTCGATTGAGTACTGTTACCGTGTTTGTTTGTTTACGTACCTTTCAGTCTACCTTCCGGTTTACTATAATTTTAATTATTTATTATATACCTATTTGTATACACATCATACATTATTATGTTATTAATTGTTGACTTACCGTGTATACACACACACGCTAATACACTTCACAATTTAGACTTAGGGAATAAAGAGTTCACTCTTTTAAATCTAGGTGTCTTAAAGTACCTAAATGAGTCTTAATAACTGTAATTTGGTATGTCTCGACCATGAACACGGGTCCAGTGTTGAGATTAAAGTCCCTACCTAACGGATTAGAAAATACGTGAACTTTTCGTCGTTATATTGATCAAAACAATCTATTGTTTTCCCCTGATACTACAGTCTAATTCCTCTTGTTTCTCTAGATCTTACTCTTATGTGACTAAACTTTGTCACTTATGATACTATGACAAGGTTTCACTGAGGTTTGTCAAATCAAAGACTAAATTCAGTACGACGACGACGACGATTCAGTGTAGTTAACACAGGCTGAGACACACTGGGGTATCTGCCGTCGGGTGGTCCGTGGGGGCAGGGACCCTAAGAGGTCCGTTCTTGTGACCTCACCCAACGGTAAAGGAAGAGGTTACGTACTTTCACTTTTCACTTTCACTCCAACAAGTCAGCACAGGTTGAGAGGCGTTGGGGTACCTGACATCAAATGGTCCGAGGAGGCAGGTACCCTAAAAGGTCCGCTCTCACGACCTCACCCCACGGTAACGGAATCACACCAGACAACTACTCGTCACCAGTGTCTTCAGTCCCCTTTCCCGATTCACGACCGTTAGTCCTCACGATACAAAATCGGAGTTGAGATAGTGACAAAGTGATAGTCTTCGAACTTGTTCAATGAATTTAAAGAGTTTCGTAAAACATAAAAAGGGGGGAGACAATTACTTCTATTTTTAGTAACGGGATGAATAGGGTACGAGAACACTTCGTTCTCTACATACTTTGTCTACACGTTTAATTGTCACGAGATGTTTACATAGTAAAAACTGTAATAATAATAAATACTTATTACAGGAAAGTCTATGGTAGTGACTCCTTTCCTTTAAAACGGTAGATGGATGAAGAAAGAAAAGACTTTGATGAACGAAGAGAGAAAAGACTTTGTACAGGAACGGGTAAATCCATTGAGAGACTCGAGTTCAAGGATAGGTGGTCTCTACTAGTCTACCTAAGTCTTTCATGTTTACAACCGAAACACAGTACCACAGGTAACGAAGGAGGGACTCTGTACACGTCTCGGTAACTCAAGATTGCTTCGGTAGTTCTAGTGACTTACGACGAGAATCCGAAGCAGACAAGGATAAGGAAAGTAAGAGAAAAAGGGGAAAGTCATAAGATTAAACGTAAAACGTACCGAGGATTACAGAAGAAGGAGGAAAAAAAGACATAGAAAAAAAGGTCAGACTATTGTGGACGACTATACTTGTGATAATTAACAGTGAATGGATAAGAATACAGCCATCCGATAAAATAAAGTAAAATAATTTTTTTATAGTTTAACCTTACTAAGTCGAAAGTGACAGTTTTTATCAAAAATTTAGTTATACCGATAATTAAATTTTAGTCGTAACGACTTAGAATGTAATTTGACTCGTAAACAAAATGTTGAGGTTGGGATAAATTACTACCTCAGAAACCCTGATATAAGAGGGTGTAAATTAAACGAAAGTCATGATCAAACCAAATAATGGATTTTTGTATTGTTAGAAAAGGACCGTAAAACTTTTGAGATGTCTTTTTGTGACATCGTGAGTATAATACGACAGAAAAGGTGGTGTTAGATGAATTTGTATAGTCATATTGTTGTTGACCTTTAACCACCTCATGGTGGGAGATCCTAATTTGAGACCGATTTGTCACTGGACTCACCTTCCAACTACTAAGCTTTCAATTATCATCACATTGAGTTGTATATCCCAACGGGGTTTCTAAGTAAGTGCAAAAAGACATTTCACAGTACCCTTTTGGACTTACTTGGAAAACCGGTTGGGTTTATTAAACCTGGTGAGTTCAAACCTTGTACCTTAAACATAGAGAAGAAAGAATCCATATACTAATACGAAAATTTTAATAATAAAATGACAAAAGTCTACACGTCAATCTTTTAAACTTTTAAGACTCGTTTTAGGTTTTGCGAGAAAACGACGGTCTAAGAACCTTTCAGTCATAGAGATAAGAACACGTGTAAAATTACCATACTATTGGACCTTCCTTACTACGATTTTTCGACTTTGAGGTCATGAAACCGGTGGAGTACGCTTCTCAACTGAGTAACCTTTTCTGAGACTATGACCCTCCCTAACCCCCGTCCTCCTTTTCCCCTGTTGTCTCCTACTCTACCGACCTACCGTAGTGGCTGAGATACCGACATTCAAACTCACTTGAAGTCCTCCACCACTACCTGTCCCTCCGGACCTCACGACGTTAAGTACCCCAGCGTTTCCCAGCCTGTGCTGACTCGTTGACTTGACTTGACTTGACTTGACTTGGACAACGGTGGAAATTCTTATGTCAAAACTAAATAATTTTCTATGAAAAGAAATAGTGGAAGATTATTACAAAAAAAGAGGTATATTATTAAGGGAACTTGGAATTAATAAAATGAGTGTATTATAATTATTTAATGAATATACGATAACAATACAATCAAGTTAGTGACGTAGTCTCCATCAATTGTTAACGAGTCATCTTCTCGTATAATGGTACGAACAATTACAAAACTATGTGTAGATGTAAGTGGTTAATAGAATTGTTTTGTAACGTTTTTCATTATTTTAACGTGAATTTTTCTTTCTACACAGGTTCGTACAAACCTTATTAAACCTAAACAAAAGTGTTTCAAAGTACAAAGGTTTAGGAAACAAACAAGGGTAGGATTTTTGAAATTGTCTGTAAATAACGAGAAATTCTCAGATCTAAAGTTGTCCTACTTGAAGAAAGTGAAATGATAGATTCGGTGGTACGACTGACGGTTCGGGAGATGGTGTTCCTGTGGATTTCGTACGTGTGTGATCGTAGACCCGTTCTAAATCGTTAGGGGTTCCACTGTGAAACGTTTACGATTCTTCTTTACGAGTAAAGACACCCAGGGTTCGTAGATGAGGTCAGATTTGTGTCCGACAAAGGAAATTTGGTGAGAGTCGTTGGAAGGGTGTTGAAGAGACCGGTGTTTTGACCGTGGTGAACGTCCCAACCCTCTCGTTTTTACCTTTGTTAGACAAAACGTTCGTGAAAAGGTCGTTTAAAGACGAAGTCATGGAATTACGGTGGTAGGTTCTCAGTTGACGTCAACGAAAGATAGGTGTGAGTCTTTACCCCCTACGTGACTTGTTGTCTTGACGTCTTTGGATTTAGGACGAGCGAACTTAACACGGTGACGAACTTAATTTCAGAGGCTCGTGTCAGTTAAAAATTTAATGTCTTTATGGTCCAGACAATACAAGTTGAGCGAACGAAAGAAAGTTCTCCCAGACAATGGAAATCAAAATTTCACAACATTCAACTTTCGCTTTGTGGTGAACTCCCTGGGTCCAAGTCTTACTAATAATACCGCGAAGACCTAATCTGGAGAAGTTTCACATGTGGTCTACTGAAATATTCGGTGTGAATCGTCTACTTGTTAGGAAAGTAGAATAGATCAAGAGGTAATCGAGACATGGCCTTCCGTCATCGAAATTTCTTTCTTTTTTTTTTTACTGTACTGTGTTCTCAAATACATCCCTCTGTAAACTACCCACCTGGTGACTACGTCTATTAAGTTTTGTTATTTAAAAGTGTTTCACGTTAATTTGTGATATGCTGTAATAACGGTTAAAAGGAAGGATCAATATAAAAAGAGAAAAGTCACTCAACTATATTTACATTTTTCATCAAAGCACATATATATATATATATTGTTTACGCAAAACAACTTATCGTTTTAGGTTGTGAAATGAAGGGGATGACTTATACTGGAAAGTGTTTAATGTACAAATAGACTGTGCGTACTAAAAGAAGTAAGACATAGTAGTACAGTCCCAACCGTCATTAACTTGTTATATACAGTAGTCACCCCTTTAAATTCGACTAACAAAGACTCTTGACCTTTTTATAAAGTGAGTCTAGAATAGGAGCGGGTTCAGAATACCTAATCTATAAGTTAATTTCATAAACTACGTCTTTTGTATTTAGGGTAAGTTGAAGACAAAAAGATTTAGATAAATAAAAAAACATACACATATTACATTTCGTTGTGCAAATAATTAAGACAAATAATAAAAGTCAACTCATAAGTAAATTGAGTTAAATATACATTTCCTCTAGACCTAGTTGAAGCAGTAAAAATTTACAGTTCTTTTCTCGGTCTTAACGATCCGACTGACACTACCCCAGTCGGACGTGGATCTAAAAGGAGAGGGACTTGGAAGTCCCAGAAAGTTGAGGAGAAATAGGGGTTGAGAACCATAGGTTCATATTTGCTCAAGATCACAGTAAAATGTCCCTTCCGTTACCGTGGGGTGAGGTCATGAGAACGGACCTTTTAGGGTACCTACCTCCTCGGACCACCCGACGTCAGGTACCCCAGCGATTGTCAGTCTGTCCTGACTCGCTGAAACGAAAGTGAAAAGTGAAAGTACGTGACCTCTTCCTTTACCGTTGGGTGGGTCACAAGAACGGACTTCTTAGGGTCCCTACCCCTTTGGACCACCCGACGGTAGATACCCTAGTGTGTCTCAGCCTGTGTTTACTTCGCTGCATCGTCGTCGTCGTCACAGTAAAATTTTTATTTTTTTTTTTTTTGGAGGGAAAGGAAGTCCTCAAATATTACGTCAACTCTCCATTATGTAGGAATATATTGTCTCTGTACTCAATTTTACCTACAACAACAAGCCAACGGTTCAGTACAGACTGAGAGACGTTAGTGTGCCTGACGTCGTGCGGACCGGAGGTACAGGAAGTGACAGAGGGACTCAAAGGAGTTTGAGTACAGGTGACTCAGCCACTACGGTAGGTTGGTAGAGTAGGAGACAGTAGGGGAAGAGTAGGACGGGAGTTAGAAAGGGTCGTAGTCCCAGAAAAGTCTACTCAGTCAATAAGTGTAATCCACCGGTTTCATAACCTCAAAGTCGAAGTCGTAGTCAGGAAGGTTATTTATAAGTCCCAACTAAAGGAGATCCTAACTGACCAACATAGAGGAACGAGAGGTTCCCTGAGAGTTCTCAGAAGAGGTTGTGGTGTCAAACTTTCGTAGTTAAGAAACCACGAGTTGGAAGAAATACCAGATTGTCAGTGTAAGTATGTACTGATGACCTTTTTGGTATCGAAACTGATGTCCCTATAAACAGTCGTTTTACTACAGAAACGAAAAATTATGTGACGGATCCAAACAATATCGAAAGGAAGATTCCTCGTTCATAGAAAATTAAAGTACCGATGTCAGTGGTAAACGTCATTAAAATCTCTGGTTCTTTTTCTTAGACAGTGACGAAGATGAAAAAAGGGAAAATAAACGGTACTTTACTATCCTAGTCTACGGTACTAGAAGTAAATAAATTACAACTCAAAATTCAGTCAAAAAAGTGAGAGGAGAAAGTGAGAGTAGTTCTCCGGGAAATCAAGGATAAGTGAAATACGGTAATCTCACCATAGATAGTAGACGTATAGACTCCAACAACTATAAAGAGACCAGCCAAAAATAAAGTCAAATACTAAGGAGGTCGGACCTTAAAGAGTAGTACATGTGACGTATATCCACTTTATTCCACTGTATATCGCACTGTTATATGTTCGAACGATATGAGGAAAGGGTTAAAACTTGGTCAGGTCACAACGTTTACACCATAGTTAGTACGTATACTAATCTTCCACACTCTTCATTTAAACTGTTACCTATACCTCTAGAAGAACCGTTTTCACCTATATTACGTTCCTTCACTCTTTACCTGCACCCAATTAACTCTTCTCACCTTCTCCCGAAAACTACAGATACTAAGTCGGTTCCTTAGTCTCTGTAGTACAGGACCTACAACTGACGTTCGAACTTTAGTCAGTCACGAATTAAATATATCGTAGAATATCGAATGTTTCATGAAAATGGATGTAATAAAGTAAACGAAAAGTCTTAACGTACTAGACTTGTCTTCCTCACAATTATTCGGGGTGGACCTTTTATTTCCTACACTCCCCATCCCTTCAAACCCCAGTTCAAAATTAAAGGTGTCATTTTTTTCACGGTCCCGATCTTAGTTTACGAACCGGTAGGTTGAGTCGTAAGAGAGGACGTCACACACATGGGTGGGAAAGTCTAACGGTTTGAAAAGGGATCTAAGGTCTCCTCCGAGAAAGGAAGAGTCAGTCCGGGAAAGAAGTCCTTGGGTAGTTTCGTGACAAGTCGATTTACAACTTGAGATCCAAGTGAGTTTTCAAAAGTGACAACAAAATGATTATCATGTCTCAGTGAGTACTAGTTCCTGGGGAAACCACTGAGGACTTTAGAGATTCAGGTCCAGGTTTTAGAAAGCATAAAGAAGACGCAGACGAAAATACCGTCTGTCCACACACCGTCGAGGGAGTGTCGAAAAAAGGTACGAAGTCTGGAGTCTTTAACGAAGGCTAGACAAATCTGTCGTACAAAAGAAGGATAAATTTAGGATCATCGGGTGGAAGCCGGTATGGAAGTACTTATAAGATTTTTTATGTATAATAGAAAGAGAAGACTCGAAGAGTATATGAGTAACGGAAAAGTAAGTAAATGGATAATCAGAAGTACATGGAAACTCTTCTCCCAGGTTTAGAAGACGAAGAAGATATCAGAGGTATCGTCCTTCGGATACCTGAAAATTGTTTACAAGGAACCAATTACCTAGAGCCAGAGACAAAGATACAGTTGTTTTACTTTATCGTACCAATATGACACTCTCGAAGTATGATTTTAATTTAAGTAAGAATTTTACTGGTAGTTGTTTATACTAAATAATAGTACGTAAATTATCCTAAAATATACACAATTTGTAGGACGAAAAATTTTGGAAAAGAAAAATTGAAAATTCTTTCGTCATATCAAAGTAAGTGAAGTCAATTGATATATTTTAACCTCGATTGGATAAATTTAGAGTTTTGTTGATATCGACAGGGAACCCGAAATGGTCAAACTAACCTTAATAGTTATAAGACTAGATGAAAATCACTCTTTTATACTGAGATATTATATCTAAGACTTCTTTGATTTCCTCTAAAAAAACACACAGACTCCCTTCGATATCGTGATATGTTTAATTGACATGGAAAGGTATTCGATGGACCCTCAATGCATAAGTGTCCGGTTAACTTAACTCTTTAATTTGATTTTTAAAACGTTCAATGTGTCTGGTACACTACTATGACAGAATCTTATTAGATGAGAAGAAGTAATTAGATAACGTTTTTATTTCTCAAAATAATGAAACAAGGATCGTAAACACGTACCATCATTGAATAAGGTTTTAAAAATGATTTAAATCTATAATCTAACACTAGGAAATGTTACTATAAAGTAAGTAGTGGCTCGGTCACAATTTAAGGATCACAAGGTACACGATAAAATTCGAACCCATTTTTAAGATGGTAAATATAATCAAAGTCGTTTACTTGTTTGGTGTTAAGACATCAAAAGGTGATATAATAAAATTCGAATTACAATAATCTTCGATAACACGAACTTCTGTTTCCGTTAGTACAGGGTGTCGGTTAAGACTTCCGTTATCTTTTAACTCTTTCATCAAATTATTTGTCTACGAAGGAAACGGAAAAATTTCTTTTAGTATAAATAAACTCGTCGAAAGAGATATATTATGTTAGACGTACAAATTTTCCGTTAGTAAAAGGGTCAAATAAGAGAATTTACTTTAGTGTTGACGAGTATCTTCATAAGGGGACGGAGTGGGGTAGAGTAGTGAGACTACACAGTTCAATCCGCCTTTTCTCTATCCCTCACTTTAAGGTCTTCACGAATCCTAAATCTTCTCGTTAACTTCAAAATTTATCGAGAGAACTAATACAAAAAAATTCTTAAAAATGTTCTCGTTTGATGTCCCCCGTCGTTTATAATTGTCCGAGACTCCTAGTATGATTTGGAACCTTAATTCCTCACGACCTGATGAGTTGAAGACGAACTACCTTTACGGGTTGAAATTGTACTTTGTACGTCACAAGAGTATCGAAACCAAAGTACTATGTAATCTCAATTTAGATCTTCGGAAAAGGCGTAAGTAGAAACGTATCATTCAACTTCAGGTCTCCTTAGACAGTGTAAAGTTGTACCAAAAAACAGAAGAAATTTAAGGTGTTAGCTCACACTATACGACTTTACTATACCTAATTTGTCGAACCCTAGTAGACTCACAATTTCATTCCCGTTAGCGTGTTCTCGACATGTGTACCTCCCTACACTTCCCGTAAATCATACAAAGTAAATGTGTCTCACTCAAAACACGACAACTTTAAAGGACTTTGTAGAAGACGTGAGAAACTCCCTAAATAATAGACTCTCTGTCAAAGGTTTGTGAACCGCATAAATGTTGGTTTAGGTGATAGGGACTCAGAGAGTATACTTTGAGTATCAGACAAGAATTATTTCTATCTCTTTCACTTGTGTATAATGGAGAATTATCACAACCTGAACTGAATATGAAAATGAAACTCCTGGTCTCTCTCTCTCTCTTACGGTCTGAAAGAGGGTCCCGAAACTAGAATATAGAACCACGTAGGATCTTTTATTATATAGTGGCTTCGAACAGCACCAGATAAGAGAGAGAAGACCCTTTCGCATTTGTGGTCTCTACCTTCGTAACAGGAAGTAGATGGAGTCTGAGACACAAAATTTTAGAGTCACCGATGATCCTTCCAACGTTATAAGAAATTAACAACTATACTAATGTATCTCATTCTCGGGGTGTGTTCTGAATTTCTGTCTTCGGTTTAGACAAAGTTTTTATTTTTTACTTTTACAGTTCGAACACTGTTGTAGGTGAAATTATATACGTTCTCCTGTCGTGTTTTGACCTCATTCTTTACTCGTCTGACTTAAGTACAAAACCAAGACGGAGCCGTCTAGACGACACTAGGGACCGAAGTCTAAGGATTGTGATGGTCGACTGCGGTAGTGGATAGACATTAAGAAGTAAATTGACCGAAGACACAAAGGAAATATACATTATTTTATAATGTTCATTTGTAGTTCTATGTCTTTCATAGTATTTTTGTGGACCCTTGGGTAGTTGAGTCTCATTCACTTACAATTAAACGGTATGGTAGGAGTCGAGAAAAAGGAAACAGTTTAACGTAAAAATGTGTAAAATAATGTCATATTGTATGTAAGTCTTTTCAATCGTAAATCTTTCACATGTTAAGTTGAAAAATACTTGACTTTTATAGATACATTGGTCTTAGGTCTAGTTCTTTCTTCTGTAAGGTCGTGGGTCTTCTGGACGAGACATCCTACGTAACCGAAACGAAAAAGTAAAATTATTTAGTGTTCCTACATGAGAACCAGAGACCAAAGTAAAGAAGTTTAAGTACGAATACTCTAAGTAGGTCTGTCAACGTACACCGACGTCTAGTGAATAAGAACAACGACGGATCATAAGGAAAGACATATAAAGACATATATAGAAGCTTTGATGATGTTTTATTTTATATCCTACATTATTGCAAACTCCTCATGAAGGAAAATAAAAAATTGAACAAGATACATACATCTACGTAGGTAAATGTGTATAGTAAGTTTTCGAACGTAAAGGAGAGAGTTATAAAACGATGTCTACACGAAGGTGAAATTATATACGTATGAGTCAGGTAAACGTAAAGACTTGTCACAAAGTGACTTTCAAATGTAAATTTGTAGATTGGGACAGCTACCGGTGACTCCAAGATAAGAAGCCCACGTGTATGTACCACGTATGGATCTTCGTGCCAGTAACCACTCCCTCGAACGTGTGAGGTGGAAATGACGTGCCACGACGCAACATCTTCGATATCCTCGAGGACGACGAGGTGTGTACGGTTGTGCATCTTAATGGTCTAGAGACACGCGAAACAACTAAAAACGGTTAAACCGCTCACCCGTACCTTACCGCACGGAACTACTGACCACTACAACTTACAACTGACACATCTGGTGTTGTTTGAGACCTTTTAAGAATTTCTCTACCCTTGTGGTCTGATGGACTTTGTAGACATACGTCCAGTCCTTCGTTGTCAATCTTGGCCTGTACCTTGGTGTCTCAACAAGGTTTATCCCTTTCCTCATACAATTCCGACATATAACAGTGGGACGAATAAATGGAATATACGTCTCCTGTAGTACTCTTTGCGACCCGACCTCCTTCGTGTTCGACCTTAGTTCTAACGACCCTCTTTATAGTTATTGGAGTCGATACGTCTACTGGGGTGGGAATACTGTCTTTCACTTCTTCTTGATTTCTCGGAGAACTGCTTTCACTATCTCCTCTCACTCTTTCAACCGAATTTCGAGTTGTAAGTCTTTCGATTTTAGTACCGTAGACCAGGGTAGTGAAGTACCCTTTATCTACCCCTTTGTCACCTTTGTCACCTTTGTCACTCTCTGAAAACGTCCCCTCCTCCACGGTTTTAGTGACATCTACCACTGTCGTCGGTACTTTAATTTTCTACGAATGGGGAACCTTCTTTTCATACTGGTTGGATCGATCGTATAACTTTTCGTCTCTGTAATGAAACGGTTGTTTCCAGGCAACTCAGTTCCGACACCAAAAGGGTCGCCAGTACATACCTACACTCTCAACCTGTTATTTCTTTCGACTCACGGCTTCTTAACTACGAAAACTTGATACCACAACCTCTTCTGAGAACTCTCAGGGAACCTGATGTTCCTCTAGGTTGGTCAGGTAGGACTTCCTTTAGTCAGGACTTATAAGTAACCTTCCTGACTACGACTTCGATTTCGAGGTTATAAAACCGGTTGACTACGTCTCTTGACTGAGTGACCTTTTCTGGGACTACGATCCTTTCTAACTTCCACCCTCCTCTTCCCCTGTTGTCTCCTACTCTACCAACCTGCCGTCGTGGTTGAGTTATCTCCACTCAAACTCATTTGAGATCGTCAACCGCTACTTGTTCCTCCGGACGAACCGTACGACGTCAGACGCCCCAGTGTTCCTCAGCCTGTGGTGACTCGTTTATTTGACTTGACTTGACTTGGCTTACAACTTATAATACCAACAAAAACCAGTAGCGTGAAAGACAAAAAGATGTTCAAAAGAAAAGGTGTGTAAGTCGGGGAAAGAGGAGTGAGGAACGTCAAAAACGTCTACTACTACGTCCAAAAAAAAGAGGAGAGATGACAATGAATTCTTTTTCCTTAACATGAGATCATATTGCGATTAGGTAGGTCGTACTAAGACAACTGAAGAGAAATAGCAGAGCGAGAGCGGAGTACATCAACCGGAGACGGTAAGGTGACTTTAACTGTTCTAAGGTTACCGCAGAAGTAAAGACACTGAGGGAAATAACAGGAGTAGAATAAAGTAAAGATGCCTGAAGTATGGATATGGAGGTGAGAAGGGAGTAAATAATTTATGAAGAAACAGGAAGGTAAAGAGACCTAGTAACGTATTAGATGATGGACCATTTTAAAGGGTTGAGGAGGGTTGGAGTCTTCACACCAAGAAAAAGACTCGGGGGATCTTGGAACGGTCGTGATGTCTATACGTTTGATTTATAGACATATGTATGTGTGTACGTTGGACACAAAACATGAATGTTCATTGATACTATTCTCCTCAAGACTTCCTAAATGTACAGACGTAGGGGTCACGGATTACCTCTCAGGACTGTGTAATCACCTTACTTAGTTATGCAACCTGTTTGTAAAGAGACCCCAAAGAAAGTCAAGATTCTGTGATCAAGTCTCAGATGTTACTATTCTTTCTTCGGAGTTTAGTGGGAAAGGGACCAACCTTTCAGAACACAGTCTTGGGTTCTTCAAGATGTGACCAAGTCTGTTTTAAGGACAGTGTTCGACTCGTAGATGCGTCGTCGGTCCCATCTCCTCAGTCAGTGTGACTTAGGAGGGACGAAATCTCAACCCCGACCATCTTCTCGTCTACTTCGGGGAACACGTCAGGTCAAGAAGAGAAGGTAAGGGGTCCGAGGTAAGTGACTCGTTTCCCTCTGCCCTTCATCCCGTCTCCCTTCCCACTTCACAGACTTACTTATTCTTCTCTTAATTTCGAGTGTGTCCCAACAATTCTTCCACTACTATGAGTGTTCCTAAAAACAAACAAACCGACCAACCAAAATCGGGGGAGTCTCCTCGTCCTTTTTTAATTTAGATACTCTGAATCTAAAAATAAATTCAGTGTATTCAGAAGGGTTGAAATTCTGACGACTCAGGGTTCCACTAAATTCGACGGTGTATGACTACGAAAAAACGAAGTTTACCAAGGATCTTTAGACACTGGTAATAATTATTTGTGACTGATTATTTGTAACAGTCCTAGAGTGTGGACCACTTTCCGTAGCAATTGTATAATGAACCGCGTCAGAACGACACATACCATATACTCATCTAGAACGAAAGCAGTGATGCACTCAATCGTCCCTCGTCTTTTAAGTCCGGTAACACACCGAGAAGACGACTCTTCTTTGACAATAAAAGGTCTTAGTAGTGAACGATTAAAACTTAATTTAACATACGACGATTAAACACGTGTATTGTTTACCGAGAAAATACACAACCACAAC
The DNA here is from genome assembly GCA_006410555.1 of Capra ibex. Classification (NCBI taxonomy): domain Eukaryota; kingdom Metazoa; phylum Chordata; class Mammalia; order Artiodactyla; family Bovidae; genus Capra; species Capra ibex. The sequence continues at coordinate 446,989 of SJYO01053324.1, forward strand.
GAAAAATTTTTTATGACACGAAAAGGTGTACACGATTTTTTACGTATAGGTCCCCTTTTTTTCTTTACAATCTGACTAAGTTGCACGTCTCTCCACATGTCGTGGGACAGACAAGTTTATGTTCCCGATTAACTAAGGGGTCTCTGGAACTAGGAATAAGAATTTCGTTATTTAAAGTGAAGTTTTTTTTGGGACTAAATAAATGTGAAATTTTACTGTTTGTAGTGGGGTAGTCATTAGGATTTTACGACAACTTGGACCAGATACTGACGTTTCCGGAGAAACTGAGTAAATGAGTAACTCTGTCCGTCGACGGTTTACACCGGAGGAGTAGGGTGCAATCGGACGAAAGTGTTACTTTATTGTTTACTTTTATCCGTTAATATTATCGTAGAACGGAAGATCTCAGGTCGTAAGGACCTTTTTGACGACACGATATATTTATCGTCTATCTAATAGACGAACGGATTCCACCACACTCTCCGTCCTAAGAGATTTTCTTTTCTCAGTTTACGTCGTGTTTTACCTTTACCTCTATCGAGATCTTTAGAAATTCCCGTAGACTTTTATCCATGGATTATTCATGTACTTTTATTTCTGGACAGGTACGTTTTCAGGATTCCGTGGGAAACAAAGTACGTGTAAAAATTGGTGGGATGGTGTCACTAAAACGGGACTGGTCCTCCACTTAAGATGAACCATTCCCAAGACACAGTAAACGTTCAGAAGTCCGTCTCAACTTCCCTTTGTGATATTTGAATACTTTCAACTGTTCGAGAGTTGGTCTTAGGTTACTGAAGGGTCTACACATGTATAGGTTTATTCTTGCCCCTTACCCTTCTTAATTCCGGTGAATGAGGGACCGTAAAATTTGGATCTTTTCCTTGATTAGATTCATTACATTGACTAGACTCATTACAGTAGGAAGACATACGAAGTAAGATTTAAGTAAAATAAACTTTACGTTACGTTCAGGAAATAACACCGACCACTATTTTCGTATGTACGGTCCAATCTATAAATGTAAAAGACCATTCTTATCAGTTACTCTATATGTAATAAGTAAGTTTGTGTCAGCATCTTAATCCGACTAACTGGATCAAGTACACACTAAACTAGTAAGTAAGTAAATAATTAAGTTTTATATACATATCCCTTTATAATATATGTATATTATAAAGGATTATACACGGTCTCTGGACCAATGTTGTACCTACTTCTTCTCTTTACGTAATACACTACATTAGAGAGAGAGGGTCAGAACGAGTGAGAGAGAGGAAGTATAGGAAGATAAAGGCCAAAATGACTTATAGGGGTAGTCGTAGTAGATGTAGGGGTTTGATGTTAGGTCCTTTGGTAGAACTGATTTCGAGAAAAGAAGAGTAAAGTGATTTTATGTAAGGAACCATATGTGGGAGAACCTAAAGACAGACCTTGTAACGTTATCGTTTTTATACCCAGATTATTATTTTACCATTACTAAAATGAGTAATAAATTATAGAACCTGGGGGTGATTAACAAACGTAAGTTAAATTGTTAGCTATAAGTGTTATTAGGATACTTCTTTCTTATAATAGTGGTGGTAACATCTCTATTCTTTTGATTCCGAGTCTCTCAAATGTACTCGACAGGTTCCGGAAGTTCATCATTGATCTTCTCGAACCTAAAATTAGTTTCCGTAAACCTAAAGTTTCCGACACAGGAGAGGGGAGACGGTGTACGAATCCCAGGTTGGACTATGAAGACCAACACGAAGAGTAAGTACCTCTCAGGGTCATCTTCGAGGAAGTATGTGTGGCAATCAAGTAGGGAAACTCCACTATAAAATATAGATTCCACTCCGTGGTGTCAATCTTCGTCAGTATTTTTTTGGAGTTCCACTTCGTGAATTAGAATGTTCTTGTCTGACAATCTAACATCGGACCACGTCAACTCTGTCCGGGAAATTGTTTTCGGGGAGGACCTTTCAAGAACATTTAAAGTGGTATCAAAGTGTCACCCACTATATGCTAATAAGTAGAAGAGAAAAGAAACAGACTTTAGAGAAACCCTTCTCTTGTCATAATAAAAGACAATGAAAAAATTAGTTCCGTCACGGTCTCTTCGTATAGATGGAGTCAAATTATGAGTCTTTTGTCAATATCCTGACACAAACTCCATATTAAAGTTCACAGGTTTACTATAGTGGGTTAATATATTATTTACACTTTCGTTGAACCTTTGTTATCTATCGCTGTATTTACTTTCCACAATAATACGACCATCCATTTGTGTCAGAAAGTACACCATAAACTACTTGTAAGGAAAATTTCTTTCGTGTTGTTTGTTTTATATTTCTTTCCTTTTGTAGGATTGATTACGGTGCACTAATAAGACAATTTATCACTAGATACATTAATAAGAAGGAAAATTTAGAAGTGTCGCTTTTTACGTTGGTAAACCGATTTTTAGGGGTCGACACACCTACACATATTACTGGAAAAACATAACTTCACATCATCTAAATGTCAGAACACAATTAGAGACGACACGTCGTTTCACTGACGTACGTACATACATATGTACATACATACATATGTACATACATACATATGGTTGTGTAAAGATATATGTATATATATCAAAAAGTATGAGAAAAGGTAATACTAAATAATGTTCTATAACTTATCTTAAGTAACAGGATATGTCACCTTGAACAACGAACAGGTAGGATATATATTATTAAACATAGAGGATTATGGTTTTAAGGTTCTGAAGGGAGGAGGTAGGGGTTGGGAACCGTTGGTGTGTAGACAAGGGACTCAGACAAAGATATCTAAATAAACACAGTATAAAAACTAAGGTGTATTATATATCATAAACAGAAAGAGAAATACCGAATGAAACGAACCATACTATTAGAGGTCCAGGTAGTTACAACGACGTTTACCGTACATAGTAAAATACCGACTCATTATGAGGTGACGGACATATTGGTGTAGTAGACAACTGTCCGTGAATGCAACAAAGGTACAGAGCCGATAACACTTATCACGACAATACTTGTATCCCCACGTACATAGAAAAAATCAATATCAAAATAGACCGATATACGGTCTATTTTACCTAGTATACCGTTGAGATAAAATCAAACAACTCCTCGGAGGGTGATAAAAGGTATCACCGATGTGGTTAAATGTAAGGGTGGTTATCACACCCTCCCAAGTGAAAAGAGGTGTGGGACAGGTCGTTAATAATAAACATCTGAAAAATTACTACCAGTAGACCGACCACACTCCACCATGGAGTAACATCAAAACTAAACGTAAAGAGAGTATTAATCGTTATTACTCGTACACGGAAGACTTGTATACCCACAGAAGGAGCCTCTTTACAGATAAATCCAGAAGACAGGAAAAAAAAAAAAAAAAAAACCTCATCCAAACAAAAAAACCAACAACTAAACATACTCGATAAACATATAAAGCTTTTAATTCGGAAACAGGTAGTGTAGTAAACGTTGATAAAAGAAGGTCGGATATTCGACAGAAAAGTAAAACGAATCCCAAAGGAACGACATGTTTTCGAATGTCAAGAACAAACAAAGTCAAGTCAAGTCAAGTCACCGAGTCAGCACAGGCTGAGAAACGCTGGGGCACTTAGCGTCGTGCGGTCCGGAGGGACAGGTAGTGGTTGAGGGCCTCAAGTGAGTCCGAGTACAGGTAGTTCAGCCACTACGGTAGGTCCATAGAGTAGGAGACAGCGGGGGAAGAGGAGGACGGGGGTTAGGGAGGGTCGTAGTCTCAGAAAAGGTTACTCAGTGGAGAAGCGTACTCCACCGGTTTCATCACCTCAAAGTCGAAATCGTAGTAAGAAAGGTTTCTTGTGGGTCCCGACTAGAGGAAATCTTACCTGACCAACCTAGAGGAACGTCAGGTTCCCTGAGAGTTCTCAGAAGAGGTCGTGGGGTCAAGTTTTCGTAGTTAAGAAGCCACGAGTCGAAAGAAGTGTCAGGTTGAGAGAAACAAATCAAAACGAAAATAAAGATAACGGAACCCTCTGACTGGATTCTTTTGTATATTACTGTAATAATTAAGGGATGTACAAGTTACGTGATCTTGGTCACCAAAAAGACACTACCAAGAAAGTCATTCAAGATCAAACTTTTCTAATCTGAACTCCAGTTTCCCGACTAAGTGGTAAAAAGGTTGAACAAACGTATGTAGTGACTTTAATCACCACCTTATTAATATTTTCCACCTATGAAGTAATACATGTCACGCTAAGAAAATTTGCCTTTGACGTTTTAATTCACTCCATAGTTGGTGACTTTTCGGAATTTCCCCATCAAAAGATAAATCGTCCACGTCTAAAGTATTCACGAAGGAAGCTTCATTTTTAGAGTAGAGAAACATTGACCTTATCTAAGACTTCTTTGTTTCGAAGTTCTCCAAGTCTACCCGATATTTTTTACAACATTAGAGGATGTCCTCTCTACACTAAATATTCTGTGACATAAAAAATACTGTGCAGTTACAAACGTTGTCTGTGTCGGTCATTCATTCTTCGAGTGTAAATTTTCCTTTCTCGTCACTGTATTGAAAGAAAATGTCCACAGTAAACCGAATTTTGTTGGAAACGATTGGGGGACTGACTTAGCAAAACTTACACACGTTCACCCCAAACACATTGTTTACATATGAAGAAGGCAGATCCATGTCCTCGATCGTTGAAAGAGGGTTCTACTATCCGAATTTTACTAGACACGTACAGAAACAAACTGTCACTAGAATTGATCAGAACCCCCAAATCGTTTCGATCCAGAGACGGTAGTTTATGAGTAAAATTCTCCTCCGTCGTCTAGTATTGTCCCCAATACTTCAGTCTATTTAGACCCAAGTTTTCGGAGAAGACGGTTTATGATCCAACTATACTGGAACCCACTCAGTGAATAGTAAAGACGTGGAGTCAGCTGAGTTTGTATTTACTTCTATTATTTAGGTGAAGGCCCTTAATAAAACACGTGATTCATTATGAACCCGAAGGGACGACCAAGTCTACCATTTCTTTGACGGACGTTACGCCCTCTGGATCCAAACTAGGGACCCAACCCTTCTAGGAGACCTCCTCCCGTACCGTTGGGTGAGGTCGTAAGAACGGACCTCTTAGGGGTACCTTTCTCCTCGGACCGCCCGAAGTCAGGAACCTCAGTGTTTGTCAGCTTGTACTGACTCGCTGATTATAAATTCGTTGTGAATTTGATTATGTATACATTATAAATTGATTATGAATTCATTATGAATTTGAAATTTACAAATTGGGTCAGAGGTCATGTACCATTCGTTAGTCAATTCCGCACTATAACAAAAAGTCCGTTAATGTTTCGTAAATAACTTTTGGATGATACGGTGTCTTTTTCCTATGTTCACGTCAAACACACGTATAGGAGTTCATTACTTCGCGTGGGGATGTGGCGGAGACGTAATATACTTTTACATATTAATCTCAAAAATACGTCAAAGATTGGTGATCGTGTAATCGTTTGTTGTTTGTGATAACGTACCACGTCTCAAACAAATGAACCGTTTTACGTCTATTACGTCGACGAAGTGTGTTGTCGGCTTGGTTTCCCACGTGACTAACGTCTTATTTACCTCGGGGCCCTGATAGAAATCAATCTTACACTGTGGTAAAATTTTGCACTTAATAAACTTAGTAAAAAAATTTACAAAATTTATTCAAATCAATAAATCCCTCCAGATCCGTTAGGTCATTTACAGGGTGAGAAGGACGGACGTAGATTGGTTAATCTTGAACTTTTCCCGATATTTCATTGATTGAAGTTTTAGGTATTATAGATGTAGTACCGTATCGATAGGTCCAGTTTTATATACAGGACCTTGTATTATTGGTATACGATATTTTATATTAACTATATTATCATATTCAGTCTCAGAAGTAAGACAGGTGTCTGTAATCGTAATACTTTCCCAAGGGATACCAGTAATGCATCACTTTATGGTAATACGTATAGAAAGGTACATGTATCAATACTGAGACAGAGACACTGTGACTTGTAGACATACTTTTAACTTTTCAAGTGAGTTGAGAGGTCTACAGGGGTTTATAGTTACACGAAGTAAATACCTGTTTTGTCGACCTGAAAACAAAGAGTAAAATAAAAGTAGGTCTACAATCAAACAATCAGTGTCGAAGAAAACCTCAACACAGGATAGTGAGTGGAAATCCTAATATTGACTTAATGACTTTTTGTTTTTCCAAATATGCATTATACAAAGAGGACACAATTTCCTCCGACAGTCAGTTTCCAGACGATCTACTATGTGTCCATAGTAATCAGGTCTGTCGCCGTCACCTGTCGAATTGTCTTCTCTGTCGTACTTCGAATAAACTAAACACTCTATTTGTAAAACAAACATAAATGTTTTTCGTACACTGACCGATAACGATTCAAGTCCTCAAAATCTCTAGTTCCGTCACACGATATCACCTTTCTGTGTCCAATGCCCGTACTCCTTTAGAACCTGTATTCAAGTCTAAAACAGGAACTGAACACTGTAACACTAGAAACCAACGGACCTTCCCCTAGGTGGTGAGGTCAAAGGAATCCAATCGTGATTCTCAGGTCAGAGGCCCTTTGGAAAGCCAGGGTCCGTTTATCACAAACCAGTGACATAAAGAATAGGTATTTTGTTCCCGTCATTATTGAAGGAGTTTCCCGACGTCACGTCTGACTACTTATTTCATTTCGTAGACCGTCAACTCTTCTTATCCCAGGGGTTTACCCTTGATAATAGTAGTAACATTTAGAGTAGGTATAAAGGAGAAGACAAAGGAGAATCTTACGCCCGAGCAGACAAAGATAAAATAAGTTGTGTTAGTTGTGCAGTGAACATGATACTCTCAGTGAGATTAACTAGGGTATAGTAAGGGGTTTCGTGAATGCACAGATGTAACATAAGAGGTAGTAGTTCAGTCACCAGTACTTGAAATACAGTAGGAGGGACCTTAGATTCCCTACTAAAACAAAGAGGGTACGTCTGGACCATACGATGAAACCAGGTCTACTTGTGACACCTGTGAGACGAAGGGAGTCACTCGGACTTTGTGTCACCCGGATGAACAATTTACTTTCTGACTACGTACTTGTTTTTTTATCTTTTTATAACCAACTTAATACTGCTTGGTTATTTCCCTTGTGACTTGATACCGGGAAGAGATGTTTAAGTAGAAAAGACAGTACCTAAAGTGAAATGAATGACGTGTTTAACGAATGATAATTATAGAAAACTTAGTTTGTCTTTATAAAGAAAAGGTCTTAGACGTCACATGGACAACTAAAAATGGTTGATTAGTCAGATCAGCCAGGGAGTAGTGTAAGACCCAAGGTATGACCAGAAACTCGGAGACAAACGAGAGGACGACACAACTTTGTCGATGTCCAGTAGAGATCGAAACAACGAACCAGGTCGAGATCTAGGTTTCTTCGAAGAGAACTTAGAAAGTCTAAAGAGAGAAGTGAGGTAGAGTAAAAAGAAAGCCGAATAAATTTGATTCTGTACGGGACGAAGATCAGGAGGGATTTAGACGTCATAGTCCCTGGTCTGTATTGATCGTCATCCTGTAGTTAGTGTATAAATAGAAGAGGCGGAAGGGTCCCGGGTGAAAAAGATCCTCCCCAAGGGACTACTCAGGTCGAGTCACAGATTGGATGGTACTGATACAGTTCTGTCGGTAGGTGAGTCTCAAGACCGACTCGATCTCACGCCCAATTTGTCTCGATCTGAAACTTACTGTGGAGACAGTAAATATCTACGTACCGCAATTTACCGACAAAAATGAAGAGATTCGAAATTACCGAGGAAACTACTTTGCTCCTATTCTTAACATGAACACTATTTTACCTTTATTATTAATACCCTTAATTGACTCCATTCTATACATTTCGAACCCCGTCTCGTCTGTTAAGTAAGTGAGAATAAGTAAGATTATAAGGACAGTACAAACTTTAGTGGATGAAGGGAAAGAATTCTCAGACACCTTCTTTTTTCAAGACTCTTAATAACTTATAAATAGGGGTTCGTGACACACGAAGGAAGCCATCTGCGGATATAAGTAATGACCTGATTAAGATCTTCGATATCTTGAGTTTAGACAATTCTTTCTTCTACAAATAAACCCTACCTGGATTTTGGTTTGGAAAATCAAAGAGGTACAATGAAATTATCACTTTTATGTTTTGGATTGATTTTCTTTCGGAGTCACCCCTGAAAAGTCTTGGTGTCCCCTCTTTTTTCTTTCGAATGTGACGACTGGAGAGTGGAATCGTAAAAAGAAGGAAGATGAAAGTTGATCACTTATTAGTTGTACAGTCTCAAGTAAATCTAGATTTAGGTTAATTCAGACTGGTTTCCCTATCAATGAGTATCGAAGGTCGTCCACATACGAACCTTCTTTAGAAGTAGACACGGGAAACAAGGTAAAAATTTAGTGGATTCAAATACCAGGACCGGCTATTTCGGATCGTCGTGGAGGGTAACTTATAGGTTCCTCTTGTCGACGATCAAATTCGTAGATCCATAAACACGACATTTCATAAAATTCTTTAGTGAAGAGAGATAAATAGACGAATCTTGTTCAGACTCAACTTTTAAGAGATATTAAAAGAAGACTTAGGAGTACCATCAATGATTTGGTACCCATTGTACTGGTGACACGGAGAAAAAAAAAAAAAAATTAGTAGACACTTCACAAAACGTTCGAACAACGGTCTTAATCTTAATTACGTACACTAAGTTCACTGTGTGTCATCCACAAGTTAATCACCATAAGTAATAATTATATTAACCGTAATGACTGCGTAAGGGTTCTTAAAATTTGTAAAGTAATAATAAGTTGTACCTTTCTTTGACACACACACACACATACTTAAAGTTAGTCAAGAGTGTAAATAGAAGGTGATTGTTACAAGTACTAAAATCTAACTGAAGTCTTCAGTACGAGACTTTATAGAATTAGTGTCAAAGAGGTCAAGGAGTCGTACTAAAAACAACCCATTTCTCCTCTTTTCACTACGAAGTATCCACTCATCGATGATTCAAAACTCAGGAGACGATCCACAAAAAGTACATAAAAACAGTAGATAAAGAGTAGTGAACAGACGTTTCAAAATAATAAAGGTAATATGCCTTATTTTCGTGTGTCTATATTGATTCTCGGGTCTCAATTTGGTCAGACTTATTGAAATTTAGTGAAAGGTGAAACCGTCACCCCCTCCCCCCATGTCTAGACCAAAGACCAGAGTTAAAACGGGCCTTCATTAGCACAAAAACTTGTTTAATAGAGTGGTGAGACTAGACATTAAACAATTAGGTACTTTGTTTCCCCAACGTAATTTGGTAAAATTTCTAGGAGAGGTCTTGATGTTCACTTTTGACTCTGCGACGTTTTATTTAGATTAGTTTCTCTTTATTTTACTTTCCCCGTGGAGGGACCAAAATCAGTTATTTAGTTGTTATAAAGAAGGTCTCGGTTAGAAAGGACTATGATATTTATCTTCCTTTTTTTTTTATCTTCTTTAACAACCAAGAACGGGATTGCACGAAAAAAGTCTGGCGAAATAACCACGAGACAAACTGGAAACTCCGGACTAGGAGTCCTAGGGTCCCAAGAAAGGAGGGACAGAAACAAAAAGATGGTCGCACACAGTCAATTGTGACTTACCATAGTAGGAAGAGGACAGGAACAAGAAGGCTTATTCTTCTGTCCTTCCTCGGGTCCCTCTCACCTCCTATTACAGATCTTTCCATTGACTCCGAAAGGAACGTACTCCCCTAACTACTCTTACTGACTCTTTTGGTACTACTACAGAAATTAGGGGACACTTAAATAAAGAAAAGAGTGGTAAAAAAGGAAAGAGACGAGTCAAGATAATTAGGAATTCAGACCCAGGATCTTCGAAATGCAAAAATATGAGACGGGGTGTAACGGGGTGAAGAGTGAGAAAGACGAGTCGATTCGAGAGTATGAAAATCATTTCGTGTGTGTAACCTAACACAAATGAACAGATACACGACGACAAATACATTTAGATATGGTGACACTCAAATAGTCACGTGACATTCTATGTGATATGGTAGAAGGAACAGAACATACTTTCGCATATAGATGTACTATGAGTAAACGTGTTTGGAACATCTTCCTTCCATAGGAGTATAAACTTTCCTTTATACACGGATCGAAATTATTTCGGACTATACAGACAGGATTGGTTTATCTATACAATGTTCAGTCACAAAATGGAATGTTATCATAAGTACCTCATGAGGCGACACTCTGGTTTGATGTATAACTTAAAATTATACTTACATATTTTTAAACTAGTTATATGTTGAAAAAGTCCTTACAAGAGAGAGTGATCAGAAAATTGAGGTACTCTCATCCTTTGGAAAAAATAAAAAAAAGGTGACGTGGGGACTACTCTCGTATTTTATTCACGAAATACTTCTAATAACTTTCTTACTCATTTACTCTTTTCCTTACTTGTTAATGTCGATAATAAAATTTACTTTCTCTGGTAACACGACGATCAGAGACGACGTATAGTCTTTACTGGAATCATCATAATAAAATCCGATTAACCACAAAAGGACCACCAAGTCGTCATTTCTTAGACGAACGTTAAGTCTTTTGTGTCCGAGCTAGGGACCCAGTCCTTCTAGGAGACGACTTCCTTTACGTTGGGTGAGGTTATAAGAACGGACCTTTTAGGGTACCTGTCTCTCCGGACTGTCCGATGTCAGATACCCCAACGTTCTCAGTCTGTGCTGAATCGCTGATTTAGTGGTTACTTTGTTTTACTTAATTTTATACAATTAAGAGAAATAACACACACGTATTTACACGACGATATGTGTACTTATCAGTGAAGAACAATTACGAGACGTTACTCCTTCTCGTCCGCACTCAACTATCTGTTCACGTCCCATGGACCCGGTAAAAGAACAAAGGCAGAAACGTCATTATCGTAATGACAATTATCCACCGGAGTCTAATTTCATTATCAATCGAGACTTGTCAGTCTTAAAACGAGTTATTTTTATTACTGTAATTTTCGTCACTCCTCCTCAACTAACCTACGACACGACCCAGTAGTAGAAGTACTTTCTTTTTTTCGTCTGCGTACACCGACCACTAAAGGTGTCTATTGCGACTTACCCCCAACTCGGTTCTGAACTCCACTTCGGAGTGAATCTTTGTCGTCGAACTCCTACATTTTAGGACGGAATAGAGAGTTTGTGAACGGTAAGTATACGACAAATAAATCACTAACAGTCACACCGAAGGTATGGTCGTATATAGTTTATAGTGGTCCATCTAAGGACTTCTTCTATGACACCCCAACGAATCCCTATACCGACCTTTTTTCTACTGACAGAATTAAAGAGAGGTTAAACTGGAGAAAAGTGGGTCCTTAGGGGAGGACGGAAATAAACCTTCCGATGTAAGGTCTGGGGTGTCGTTTGTATGCCACATAAAAGAGACATTTGTCACAATGTTCTCCTTCCAACTTTCACAAACGAAACTTTTGAGAATGAATTCGTCTCTCTGGTTTTTACAAGTGAGACAGTTATTTAAAGAGGAGGAGACACTAAACCTTTCTAGTGAGAAGAGAGTAATGTGAAAAATGACATAGTCCTTTGTATCCTAACCAGTAACTCGTCAGAGTCTTTTACCTACTAGTCTCGGAACCGGTGGTCTAAACCAGGTCGGAGACAGATAAAGATAAAGATACTCTTTTCAACTTCGTTTTAGATTACTTGAAATTACGACCTCCCACCAGTACCATCAAATCAACGATTCAACATGGGTCAAGAAAACGCTGGGGTACCGGATATCGGGTGTTCTGAGGAGGCGGATACCCTAAAGGATCTGTTCTTATGACCTCACCAAACGGTAAAGGAAGACGTCCCCTAGAAGGGGTCGGTCCCTAGCTTGGGTGTTGAGGACGTAATGTCCACCAGACAAAACGTCCGTCTAAGAAATTGTTGACTCCGTGACCCCTTCGGTTACGACCTTCCAACAGGACGGTTTAATTTTCTTCAATCGTCCTGAGAAGAATCGGAAGAGTTTGAAATCTGAGACAATTGTTTAGATATTAAGTCTTAACCCTATTCTTTCTCCTACAATTAAAATTTCTCTGTAGGTTTTGGTTTTACTATTAGTCTTGAGAGTGACCGGTCGTTCACCGGTAACTCGGGATACTATTACCTGGTTACTGGACTGACACGGACAAAAACGAGTAATAACGTGGGAAGTACAAAAAGCCTCACGGTCCATGGATCATTCAAGAGTCATCTATAAACTCATTTACTTACTTACTTACTTGTTTACTTACTCACGTCTCGGTTTGGATGACCCGGGTTAGTACAACAAATAAGTGATGACTATAGGGTGGATGTAAGTCGTGAAGATAAATAACACTTTGGTTCCTTCGTTTGTAGGTCCTGTCGAAACTTCTCACAAGAGGTAGGGACGGAAAGTGGGTAAAGTACCGGTTATAGAAAGAATGGACTCGAGTATTACCTGGGTACTTTTCTACCATGAACAAACGTCTGTGGACCCCTATATTCGGAAAGAGACCTTATTATTTCGACATAACATAATACATTCAGACTTACGTATATGAGACACGGAGGGTCAAATAAGGAACTGGTCATATTTCCTCAACAAGGTGTGGTTTGCCTCATTTTCAAGTATGACGACTGGTATCATTGTACCTTTTACATCTCTCTTTTGGTTGTCACTGGACCTCCTCCATATCCTAACTGTTGATGAATCTTAGGGAATCCCGTGTCTACACCGGTAAGATAGAACATAATGTATGGGATACTCCCGAATATCCCATGTTTCCTAATTTAATCGTCATTTAGTTTGGTGAAGAGAAAAGAAGAATTCGTAAATATTTGGAAGAAAGAAAGAAATCAAAGGAAGAAGATAAAAACAAGAGGTGGTAGGGGATGGGACGAGGGTGTGCGACCAGGACACGGAAAATCAGAGAAACCTACCAATCTCTCCGTCGACTCTTATGTCGTCCATGTCATCAGTAAAATAAAGGGACGTTCATAACAGACACGGACTTTACTTCTTGGCGTGTCTTCCTGTCTCACCCCTGGTTGAGGTGAAGAAAGGTTATAACATGTTTAGTAGGTCGATAATCCTTGTCTCTGTGTCACAAAGTCTTTCAAGGAAGTCTACCGAAGGACTCTTCACTTACCGTAGACCGTTATAATCGACTGATAGTAAAGGTTCATACTAATTATATATGGTGAAGGTTAACGATATTTCGTGAATTATTCACGAGTAAGAATCCCTTGAGACCAGTTAGCCGTCTCGGTTAGTATATTTGACGTATGACCATCCATGACATTTGCAGGGAATCCTACTAAAGATAGTTATCTTTATCCTCCTCACCTGGAAGAAAGACAAGGTAAAATCCACCTAGTACTCGTTGTGAAGGTGTCTCAATACAGTCATCTGTAGAAATAAAGGTAGGGTACGGGACTTATCCGAAGTAGAAAGTCTTGACCTAGTGGACTCTTTTCAACCTCCGCGAACAAACATCACAAATTTACAATTTCCCTGTTTCCTGTTTTACTACTGGGGACCTTCGAAACAGATAACCGGACAGAGGAAACACTTACACTTTACAGTGACTCCCAATAGTGAGAATCGTTTGTAACGGTCTTTTTTTACAGTTCACTCTAGACTTTCAAGAAAACGTAAAAAAGGACTATTTGAAGATAGTAAAACATTCACCATCGTTTACACTTAAAAGTATTAAACTGGATAACAGTCTTTTTCTCAGTAGTTTTTTTATGGTTTTATTGGTTTCTGATAAACGAGTAATTTTATACATTTAGATAAATCTGTAATTAAATTATTCGATTAAATAACAACGAGACTTTAAGAAATGTTATCCTCTTTATGTGATGGTAACATTTTCAGGAACACACAGTCACACAGTATTTTAAGATTTTTGTCGATTTTTATTCTACAAATGAGTGAGTCCCATCTATGTGAAGGAAATCAAGATTACTTGATAATTAAACTGTATCTTCAATGAGACTCAATAAGTACAAACTGAAAAACCTTGTTCCGGGACTAATCCAAAAAAGAAGATTAAACCGATTATGTTCATAATTTTTTCACTTTGTCTTACCATTCTTTTCCCTGTTCTTACTGTATTAATTTTCCTACATAAATTTTATGCAAACGTACCGGGTATATAGTACTGTACTAGAACTTGAAACATTTAAAATTTCTACGTACGTTTATATAAACACAAAAAGTGGGAGTACTAAAGTTTGGTTCAGGGAGAAACGTTTCCCATGGTCCAGTGAGTCATTTCAAAATGACGTCAGGAATTTTTGTGGTTTACACGACTCAATAAAAACGTTTACTTAAAGGGTCTAAATTTACCAGTTTCATATAATTGAGTCTTAATTTGTCGGTTACTTAAGAAAGACTGATCCAAAGACGGTCCTCTTTATTACTTTGGAAATTGGTCCTTTATTGTTTAGAGGTTTAAGAAGACTCCTATCACGTCATTTCACTAATAGGACATTATCACCTCATGTCCTTGTATGTTTCCTCCAAATCTCCGTATTCCTCAAAAGTCCTAAGTATTGTAAAAAGGGTGTCTTTTGACCAAAGGACCAGATAAAGGTCTCAACTTTCCCCTTCCCTTTGACTACAATTGATCTTACGTCCGAAAAGTAGTCAAGTAAACCAAAATACTGATAAGGGGTTATATGTGGTCCCCATATATCAAGTATTTTGGTCAGGGTCACTTAAAAAAAGTCGATACAGAGTACTCAACAAATTTATTGTTCTCCATGTACGTACATTTGTGTGTGTGTGTGTGTGTGTGTGTGTGTGTGTGTGAGTGAGTGAATGTATTTGAGAGAAGTAAATCTAATTGGACCATCTCTTGTCATTTCGTTTTCACCATTTTTATCTTTTAATTCCAGTAAGACACGAGGTAAGAGAAAACTCATAGGAGTGAATGACTTCGTACCTTTTTTTCTATATGGTACATTCTATTAACCTCAAGGTTCATTCTCTTTTGGATTGTTCACAATCAACAAGTCCACACAGGTTGAGAAACACTGTGGCTCTCAACCAGACGTCAGACGGTCCAAGGAGTCTGGTACCTTAAGAGGTACGTTCTTATGACCTCAACCATCGGTAAGGGAAGAGGTCCCCTAGAAGTACTGGGTCCCTAACTTGGGCCTAGAGGACGTAACGTCCGCCTAAGAACTGGTAGACTCGGTATTGTCACCAAGAATTTGTTATTCCTGCTAATAATAAAGTATCCCTTAGTTCCCTAATCCTGATCCTAAGTAATTAAACCACCAAGTCGTAGTATTTTCTAAAAAATAGACAGAAAAGTGTAGAGTGGTGCTGATATTTTTCACTTAGTACTCCAGGTCTCTCCAATTTTGTGTCTGTATTACAAAGAGTCATTCGCTGACTCGGTCCTATAGTCCGGTGAGACAGACTCAGATCTCGGATAAGAAGATTAATGTGACTTTGGTACCTTATACAATAGCTACAATTTGTAATAGATTCCTTTACTCATTAAGGATAATAATTTGTATCATTATATGGACTCGTGGGTTTGTTAATCTAACGAATAATGTGTTGACAACTGTGGGACCAGGAAAATTTGTACAAGCTTTTATGTGTAACGAATGGATATGAAATTTTTCTCAACAGTTTCTAATATTATAGAATCTCTATTGCACTTGACACAGCACTTCCTTCGTTTTCATTTCTCAAAGACTTCAGTAAGACGATCAGAAGTCAGTTCAAATAACACTAATATGATCCTGAAAGTCTCTCTAAATGGTAGGTGATCTTTCTCGATCTGTGTACTCGTTAATACAATAGTATTAATGACGAATATGTAAATCACTGACCTCAGGTGACAAAGTAAATGAGTAGGAAGGGTTCGGGGTTATCCCAAAAAAAGGAGGTATAATAGACAAAGTATTCATACACAGATAAAAGTCACACGGGTACATACCAAAATATCCAACTTGTGACTTGTTGATATGGTGTATGGGGATTTATAAGATGAAACAGGGGTACGACGAAAACGAGGTTGACTTCCTTACGGGAGTAGTAGACGATCTTTTTATAGGAAGTAAATAGACAAAACTTTCAAAGAAATCTTAGTGGTAGAGTCCAGTCTTGTTTATAGATCTGTAACATTCGATTTGTAAATAGTTTATAAAGGATCCTCTGTCCGAGATGTACTGTCAAAGTTCATGATGTTAACATTCATCAAACACGTTATTGAGATACTTTATTTATAGTAATAGAGACAAAATGTTTATTTCTCTGCACCCGAGACCCCTAAAATTGTCGAGTGGGGTTCTATGTCTCAATAATTGTCACAATTCCTAATACGTGAAAGTAGAGGTCACGTTAAAGGTGAGACCTTTACTCACCTCTCTATTCTAAGTAATCCTTTCGTTCCGTCGGCTCACGTACCAACCGGTCTTCATAACTGCCCTAACCCTAATTCCATTTCTCTCATTCTACGAACTCCCTCTCTTCCCCGTATCACTCTTCCGGTTACTGTCTAAAAAAGAATCAGTGGAATCAACACAGGCTGAGAAACGTTGGGGTACCCGACGTCGTACGGTCTGGAGGGACAGGTAGTGGTTGAGGGCCTCAAATGAGTTTGAGTACAGGTAGTTCAGCAACTACGGTAGGTTGGTAGAGTGGGAGACAACAGGGGAAGAGGAGGGTGGAAGTTAGAAAGGGTGTAGTCCCAGAAAAGTTTACTCAGTCAAGAAACGTAATCCACCGGTTTCATAACCTCAAATTCGCAGTGGTAGTCAGGAAGGTTACTTATAAGTCCTAACTAAAGGAAATCCTACCTGACCAATCTAGAGGTACGTCAGGTTCCCTGAGAGTTCTCAGAAGAGGTTCTGGTGTCAAGTTTTCGTAGTTAAGAAGTCGTGAGTCGTTATTCCAGATATTTCTGAAAAAGATGAAGAGATAAATAGGGTCTCAGTCCGAGACGTCGATCCGGTGAAAGGATAAATAGGGTCCAAGTAAACCATCATTAGTTGGATTCTTTAACGTTTTCGTGCAGACGAGTTAACAGTAGTGTGTAGCACTCGCAGATGTTCCTTGTTTCTTGAAGACGAGAGATAACCGAACTTTCTTTCTTTATTATAGACCTTAAACGCCAGCTTCAAAAATATAAACCGTCCTAGTGGTTAGTGTACATTTATTACCAGTTCAGTAACTTGGTAGGCCAGTGACTAAAATAGTCGGTAATGTAATCCACCATTTTACTTTGTAATAATTATCGAACACTTAACAATAAGTAAGTGTACACCCTTTTTACGTCTTTACGAGTTCCCTTTCTCATAATGTAGCAGAATAATTTTAAAATGGGATTCAAATTTTCAGTACACAATTCTCTTGAGTTTTAAACTTATTCTACAAAACGAAGACATTCGGACTTCCTGTACTTCTGGGACGGGTCATATTGTCTTTTGGGTCACAAAACAAAATTACTACTCCATGTGTGTGTCTTAGAATTTTTACCACGTGTTTACACAAAATGATAAGTACACCCCGTCGGGTAGTCAAGTATACCGTAGGTGGTGACTATCGGAGGTCCTCTGAGAAAACAAAGAAAGGAGAGAGAAAGAATAAAGAACAGTAAATATCAAGAGACGTTCAACGTCTGGGTATTCGTACCGTGGTCGCTATGGACCAAAGGACTAAAAAGGTAAGAAATCTTATTTAGTGATATATTATTTCTTTGAAAGAAAACAATGATAATTCAAGTATCATATTAAAAGTCCGAAATAATTCTATTTTATTTACTCTTACTTCTCTTTTTAATTTTCTTACGGTAGGTAAATAGTAAGTACGAAGTTAGTTTTTAGCTTGTGTATAAATATATACTGGACACTATACGGTCCGTGGTAAGATCTTTGGTCACATCTCTTTATGTTCTTTAGTCAATAGGTCAGGGATGGGAGTCCCTTGAATCTAAGGTCACCCCTATTCATTTACTATGTGTTTATTATTTTTGTTGGTGTATAGTGTACTGCCGACCGTTGTTATGGAATCTCTTTTTTTATTTTGTCACGTTATCCAGTGGTGGTAGGAAAATCCTATTTCCTACCAGTAGGAAATCCTCCAGTAGTGGTGTAAAATACGACCCCCAGTCTCTTAAACCGTTACGTCCATTTCTAAGAAAGTAAGTTATAAATAACTGACGGACACTTCTCGAACCATACCATACTCTAGGTTCTACTTATTCTGTACCAGGAATGGGAGGTCCTCGACTGTCGAGTCACCTCTTAGAACGGTGGACGAGGTAATTCGTCTGTCTAATCTTCAGAGTCCCGTATAACTCCGTCATTGTAACATGTGTCGGTGGCTAGACTTGTCTAACATTCATAAGGTTTTGAGTGTCACCAAAGGTATTTTATTAAGAGTGAAGTTCATTTGTAAAAGTCAACCACTCATTGAGATAAAAGGTGACTGTCGGGAGTATAAACTCCCGAAGGAATTACGTCACTACTGACCAACAAGACTGACCAACGGTTCCTAACAAACCCAGGAATAACTTTACATGAACGAGTTGAGGAGGTTCCGTTGAACCGACCTAAGAACAACGACATGACCGTTTGTGACGGAGGACATGACTTTTTAAACAAGAAAGACTTTTAGATCTGACAGGGACCTACCCAAAGTACTTTTAGTTTCTATTTTTCTTAACCTAAAAAAAAAGTTCACTACTTCGTGAAACATAGATATTCCAAATGTATTTACATCCAGTGTAGGATCTACGGCACCGTAAAATAGGAGTAAGATAGTCCTAAACACGTCTATGGACTGAGTTTTACAGGGTTTAGTAGTTCCTCTGTCTTTTTCCACATTAATGCCAGTTTTATGATCGAACATAGTTGTCGACGTGAAGAAATAACACGAAAATTATGTTAGGGGTACTGGGCTCGAAATGGTTCAAACATTATTATATTGTAACAATTTTTTCGAGTTAGTACCCTCCCCTGTCGTGACTCGTCTCTTCTGAAACAAAAGGACTTCTGTCTCGGAAAAAACTATCCCCTACCCTCTAGTATAGTGTGTGTCAACAAGGTCTCATTTCCTCTGTCTGAACGACTAGAGGTGGTCGTGTCTGGCACCATTAGGTGAGTAAGGCGTCCGAGGTGCAATCTTGGAAGGAGTAGAGGTGCAAGAGTGACAGAGTACGGAGTGGGAAGTGGCGACGACCTTCTGAGTCCTCTCATGTAATAACACCGGTTCGACTCTGTGTTTGTGTCCCCCATGGCGAACAATATTTGAAAGTCAAAAACAACCCCGATACTCGACTGACAAATCACCAAACGAGACAGTCTCTTTGTTTTCGTTCCCGACGTCGAGGCCGACAACTAGTTAACGTGGCGACGACTAAGGGTGTCCAACGGTAGAACGTCTCTTGAACAAAGAAGGGGATACCGTGGACTCCTGGTACCACGGTCGGACTTAGTGTAGGTTTCTAGGAGTAAAGGAATGGCGAGGTCTGTCACGTAAACACGTCAGGACGGATAAGACACAACCCCTTTAAAGTGTAGTTTTAACCTTAAAACAACTCGATAAGGAAAAAAAAAAAAAACGACATGGTTCCATTTTTAGTTAAATAGTATTTAAGAAAAAAGTGTACAACCTTTGGAAAGGTAACCATTTCACAAAAAAAAAAAAAAAGGAATAGTACCGGAGCAAATATCGTCGAAGGTGACGACACTAGTACAGTCGAAATCCCCATTTACTGTCTGTCCTTAAAACGATAGTTTCAATGAAGGTTTCCGGTACTTGTTCAGTTAGTGACCTATTCTAGTTCTTGAATCAAGATTTATATTTGAAAGAGTCGTGAACGTTTATTATTGAAGACGGTTTCAAATTGGGATACAATTTTAAGGGGAATCCTTGAAACGAGGAGAGATTTTTAAAAGAAAAGATTCCTACAGTGAGTTCCATTTTAAGTGAGGTAACTTAGAATTCATCCACTAAGACACCAAACCAGCATGTAAAGAACCCACTATCTCCACGATTGTATCTTGAAGGTAATAGTCGAGACACTTGAAGTTAAGTGTCTTATATAACGTTAATTCATTGAAGAGTCCCACCGGAAGGTTTTACCCTTCCCACAGGTCAACAACCACCCGAACCGAATCAAACATGTCAAATAAACAAACCCAACA
The DNA here is from genome assembly GCA_006410555.1 of Capra ibex. Taxonomy (NCBI): domain Eukaryota; kingdom Metazoa; phylum Chordata; class Mammalia; order Artiodactyla; family Bovidae; genus Capra; species Capra ibex. Next base: position 467,293 of record SJYO01053324.1, read on the forward strand.
TACAAAACTTTTACACGGGTCCCGAAAATTTTTCTCACTACCCTTGTAAACATATTTTACCTTAACTTTTGTTTCCTTGTCCGTAACGGTTATGAGATTAATACTTGGATCGTTCCACCCATGTCTCAAATTTCCCATATTCTGTTTTTATCTACCTTTCTTCACCTTGGACCCCCAGAGTTCATCCCACCGACGTAAAAGAAGAATCGTACGTCCTTTATTTTTCGTATTTCGAGAGTATGGGAAAACCTATTGGTCTAAATACCGTTTGACCCCGGGAAAAGGGGTCATAGGAACAGTGAGACTCCGTGACAGACCTGTCTCCCATTTCAAGACTCCGAGGATCAGTAAATACCGTCTATTAGTCATATAGGTGTAGAGGGAGGAAGGGTATGACAAGGGAAGTTCCGGTTTTCTTGGTCACGAGGTACCTCACGACTTGATCTCCTCTCTCTCCCTCCTGCTAGTGCAACCACGGTATTGGGAATACTACAAGTCAACGGGTTCTCCCTTTTATGGTTTCAGAAACCTTTGAAAACTGTCTGTTTAAAGGGTCTTCGACATTGGTCTTATCGACCTCCCAACAATTTGTTTCCATAAAAACATAAAAGAAAAACATAAGGTTTTTCTTAAACCTTTCAAACTCTTAGCTGTTCTATACCAACCAACTGTGTGTGAAAGAGAATTAAAAACTCCAAAGAAAGGGGAACGTAGCAGTAAAGGTCCGTTCACACAAAGTAAGGTCTGACTTTTAAGAGAAGAAAGGTCAGCGACGCACCTAATCCTCATTAAGATTCCATTTGTATTGTAACGGCGGAGGGTAACTTTACGTATCAAAATAAGATTTCTTCTAAAGTAACTCCCACAGACAAACTGTAAGGGGGACGGGGTCCAACATGTACTCTAGTATAAAGGTTCCATCGATAATACGACAAGATTATATTAAATTCCTACCCTCCATCTATATCAATCGACTCTCATAGAAAATTCCGAAAAAATTTTTTCCACCTCTTTTTGTGTATGGTTGTGTTTATGAAGTGCCGGTTCAGAGGGACTTAGGTTTCGATCTTGGTCGTACAAGGGTTTATCTTCCGACTTCGGGTGACTTTGCAGGGTCGTCCGATGACCCAAACGTGATGTTCCAGGCCATTTAAAGTACATTAATGTCGACGGACGACTTCCTCAGGACACCAGAGATGTCCGACAATTCTGGAATCAATATCGATCTCTCTCTGTCTCTCTCTCTCTTCCACCCCAAGTTGGGGGTTGGTCACGGTCCTCGATCCGTGAAGGACGTCTCGTACCTGTCAATCTTTTTCTGTCGACACGTCTCATCTTAAATTTTTGAGTATCTAAATCTATTTTATCACGGGACAAACAAAAGGAAAATTCTTCATATCTTCTTTCTTTTTCCGTTTAGGATCTGTTTCCGTCGATCGGAAAAACCTTTAGAGTTTTAGACGAGGCGACATGTCCCAGTAAAAAGATCCTCGTTATGCATGTTGTTCAGTACCTAAACTTAACTCGATTAGTACCACCACAAGTCTTACTGGGGTTTTGTACGGGGCTTAAGACTGAGGGTCCTTGATCGAGTCTTCAAGACTAAGTCTCGTAGGTCTAATTAAGTACCCAATAGACAAAAACAAACAAAACGAAGTGACACACTGTACGTCGTAGAGTCATGAATCTCGTCGGTATCTAGGGGCGAGGGACGGTACCTTCCTGGATCAGAATTGGTGACCTAACGGTCCCTCCAGGGACCCATTACCCACAAAATAGTAGGTGTCTTAATAATCCTCGGAACGTTCTCCACCAGTAGAATTTTAAGAGACACTTGACGTTTCACGGTGTAATTATAATTATAAATTGATTATACCACACCTGTCACAAGGAGCTTAAACAATCGATGACACGATTCTTGAGAATCTCTTTATTTCCTTCAGACGATATCACCGCAGCAAACGTGTCAACTAGTAAAAGATGATACTCACAAATGGTTCTTATGAGAGGAGAGTTCTTTTACTTAAGGAATTCGTTTTTAAACACTCGGTGTAGAGAGAGAGTTTCATCATCAACACAACAAGGACTAAATTGAGTGTTTATTGTGTATTTGTAGTTCTGAATTAGGGTCTAAAAAAAGGTTCCCCTTTCCCCAAAGTTAGAAAGACTAAGAAAAAAAAATTAGTGTCCAAATAAACCCCCACCCTACCGATCTTAAATTCGATTAAACTACTGTGACGAAGGAGAAATTTAACCTGCCGTTCCTTACTTTTAGTAATCCCCTGTAAACGTAACATAAACCTACTTTCCCAAAAGGAATTATACATACGGAATGTCTTGTGTAAGAAGTCTTACTGAATTATCGCGTATCAACTGTATGGAGTGTGTGTCGCCTCCGGACTGACTCACTTGACACCCTACTTACTTTTCACTTTTGATTCATTTTTCTTTATGATTTTTGTAGGGTGGTCATAAGTTTTAAACCTGATACAAAGTAAACATCAATGATGAATTTTTGCCTTAGATTAGTGTGCCTGTAAAGAAAAAGTGAATATTTTCACGAAAGTGTTTTTTAGGACCTCGACCCTTTGTCCAATCTTTTTGATCACAAAAAGTTTAACACAAAGGATCTCAACATTTCGTTACAATGAAATGGCACCAATTGTAAACTTAGTGAACCCTTCTAAAGAAAAAAATTAATGTGATTACGGGGTAAGAGTTTGTTAGGTTAAGTCTAGTATACTCAACTGAGACTCGTATACCAAATTCAAAAGGTCCACTAAGATTACATATCGGTCCCCACCGTGGGTGGAAAGATTCCCAAGTTGTGAGGGTTGTAAATCTGGACACAACACTATTTACTTTGATATGAGAGACCTCTGTTGTACTACCTTATATAATTTGACCTTTTTGACCCTATACAAACACGGGGTGTCTCAAATGTAAGTATAGTCTCTTTTGCGATCTGAAGGCTTTTTAAGTTATCGTAAGAGAGAACGGGAGAAACATATCCTGGAAGACGTCCATATGTCCCCTGTGTACCTACTAATTCCGGGTCAGACAGAGAATTTCTAAAATATAAGAACGGTAGACTTTTGTATGGTTCCCAAACGAACACCGTCTCCGTGTCCCTTCCTTACTCTTGTTGTTAATATTGAAATTATTTTTCGTCCACACAATACCTATTGTGTCCTTTCTAACTTAGTACCTGTTTTATGTCGAAAGTCGTAAACGAGATGAAAGAGTAGAGAAGAAAGGGGTCGGATTGACTGGTTTAACTCGTCAAGACTATACGTGTCAGACCCTTGTCAGACGAAACCCCGTCACGTCCTTATTTTCCCTTTTTGTTATGTCTACGGTACAAGAAGAAAGAAAGGAGATGAACGACACACGACACGAATCAACGAGTCAGTACAGGTCGAGAAACACTTGGGTACCTGACATCGGGTGGTCCGAGGAGACAGGTACCCCTAAGAGGTCCGTTCTTATGACCTCACCCAACGGTAGGGGAGGAGGTCCCCTAGAAGGGTTGGGTCCATACCTTGGGTCCAGAGGACGTGACGTCCTCCTAAGAAATGGTAGAGTCGGTGGTCCCTTCGGGTGAACCACGTTTCTTCCTATAAAGGATCTCGGACGGTGGTCCAACCTCCAAGAAGACCACCTCTTTCGTACCCGCGGTTTCCAGGTAAAGTCCTAACGAAGATCTACAGAGTGTGTAAACAGTTCCTTTTCTGTCTCTTTTCGAGGACGGACTGAACTAAACGAAAACACGAAGAGGTCCAGTTTCTAACAATTATCAGGGTCAAAACAAATAGAGGACCGTACTTATTACTCGTTTCGATTCACCTTCTGTCTCCCTCTCTCTCTCCCTTTCCTCCCTCCCTACTTGCTTCCCTATTTCCTTTCTCTTCCTTCCCTCTCTCTCTTTTTCTCAATTTTCAAAGGTATCAGAAGTCGAGGAGTATAAGCAGAATTGAGTCTTAAAAACCTTAAAGTAACAATAGAAGGAATTGTCAGTGGACCGTTTTCTTAAAAGTTCCACACTAATCTGTATTCAAGTACATTAAAGGGTGACTGAGACAGGTCACGTAAGAGTATAAATATTATACAATGCCAAGGTTATTAACTATCTACGGTTAATTTGTTCGGTACTTTGTGTAGAACCCGTACTCACGAAAGACACTAGATAGTAGAATGAAGTCATCTGACAAATAAATCGTGTTCTCTTTAAGCTTCTTAGTCTATAAAAATTTACTTATGTGTTCAAATAATGGTACACTCAAATCTTAGGTCGTATCACTTAATTACGTTGTCTCTTTTTTACAACATCCCTTTGGGTTTCTTAGTCTACAAAATTTACTTTATCAAGAGTCCGGACCCATCTTCTTAGTCCTTCTGTTCTTTACGGGTCGATCAACTACTCTAAACTACTCTACCGGGAATTTCCGACCCGTCCTCAAGTTGTACATCCGTTAGTATTCTTTGAACTCAATTCTTTTTACATGTCAAAACAATTCTGTTAAGACCTCAAATTCCATAACCATCATTTCGTCACCTTTAAATCTTACCTTTTTACTCAGTCCATCGTAAGGTAAACACCACCGGAAAGTTACGACAATCTCATAAAGATGAATCCAACCAGTTATCAGGACTTGGTGACTCTAAAACCCAAAAAAAAAAAAAAAACTCGTATCTTGAATATATTAATTTGACCACGAGATAATTTAAATTAACGTGTCGTGTTACCTCTTATCTAACCCCGGTTATTCTTTTTGTAATCCTCGTCTCTTATATGTTTTCTAATAACATACTCAGGTTTTTTCTGTAAACATAATCTTTTCACCCAAAACCACCATTCTTTTCCTTTGTTTTATACTGGAAATTTTTAATTTTTTATCTATTATTGGTTCTTACTAAAAAGATATAAATATTTTGTTCGTGACTGAACTTAACTACTAAATTTCATTAGTATGTACACCCTTTATTATCAAAAACAAAACGGACAAATTTAAAAACGACCTGAACAAATCACAATGATCATTAGAACCTCTACACTAGTTACTCAAAACTTTTAGTCCTACAAAACCTTATTATCTACTACTATGTCCTTTTCTTATAAATCTCTATTTACTTACGAACTAGACGGATTATCTTCACATGGATCAATCTTTACTTTTCAAGTCATGGTTAGTCTCTATCCTTCCTAAAAGTAAGATGACTTAACTAGTCAATAAGACTGTAGATCATCCTTCGGTATCTTCAAACATTAATATAATTCTTAAGACACCGTGATACTTAAGTAGGTGAGGATAAGTCTAAGATGATAATAAATAGACACTGTAAAACACCATAGAAAATCAATCACTCCGGATTGAGTGTCAATAAAATGGAAAGTCGTCTCCGGATCATTCTCCCTGACACTCCCATTGTAGACTGGTCGGAGTCCCTATAGATTCGGGTACAATGGAAGGTAGCTCAGTAAGTCGTCTTCAGAACTCTAAACGAATATCAAGTCAAAGAGACGAACATCTACCACTTTATACTCACACCTCTACAAATCTCTAATTATCCCACGTTTATATGTGTATGTTTTATGTCTCTTTGTCCTTTATTCTTCTTTTTCTTACACTCTGGTCTCCGTCCTGTTTAAGTAGGAGAAATTCACTTGATGTCCTTCGAAACATTCATTTCACTACAAAGAGTTCCTTTCTGATTAACTGTTGGTTAAGTAAAGGAGAAAGAGAGAAGGATCGAAGTAGGAAGTAAAGGAAATGAAAGAGTTTATAAATACCTTATGTATCTCTCGACTTTCCAGATAATATTCTCGAAAGCCGAGGTCAGTCTGTACTTAGACGACAGTTTGTTGCTTTTTTTATAATACCTGATAGGTCATCTTTAACAATTCAGCATATTACTTCATATTCTGCTTCTATCTCTTTTCAAACTTTTCACCGACTTTTTATCAGTAGAATTACAGAAACGACACAAGTAACAGAACTTTTGACGAGGACTTAAAGAAGTCTTTGTGGGTGTCGATACGACCCTTCGTTTCACTTTAGACCATTGACCCCCAGGGCTAGCTCCTATTTTCGAGACCAACCAGTGGTCAATAAATATTAAGTGTCGGACACTTCTCCATACGACGACGCCGACGACGATTCAGCAAAGTCAGCACAAACTGAGACACACTGGGGTATCTGCCGTGGGTGGTCCGAGGGGACAGGGACCCTAAGAGGTCCGTTCTTGTGACCTCACCCAACGGTAAAGGAAGAGGTTACGTACTTTCACTTTTCACTTTCACTTCAGCGAGTCAACACAGACTAAGAAGCGGTGGGATACCTGACGTCAGGTGGTCCGAGGAGGCAGGTACCCCAAAAGGTCCGTTCTCATGACCTCACTCCACGATAACGGAAGAGGCCACTTCTCCATATGTGCAGGTACCTTAAGTTGAACACAAAACGAAGACTCACTCAAAGACTTTTAGTGAAAGACTTTAGAGTAAACTTTCTGGGAAATGTTTGTTGAGACACTGAGACGTACCAAAAGATCCATTTTGACACTTCTGACTTGAACCAAACACCCGTGTCTTCAGAATGTAACTTTTCGATGACGTGAAACCCAAAATGGGAGAACCAAAATAAGAAAAAAAGAGAGAGAGGTTGGTAACTCAAAGTTTCGGGTAAGAAAAAATTCCTCTACGTCGTGGGAGATGTCATCGCCTAACACTCAGTAATTGTAGGACGTCGTTCAAGATCAGAACTGTCTATTCTCAGTCGGAACACGTGTTCTTTACAATTTGTTTACGACGAAGTAAAAAGAGAGTAAGAGGATGTGTTATGGTTGAAACCAACCGGTCCCTGGGTTATTATTTTGACATCAAAGTCTTAAATTGCAGTAAAGGTCCAATCCAGGGTACTACAACTATAACTTTGGTTTGACAAAGAGAAAAATTTCTTAAAACAATAGTGAGGGTTCTTTAGAGCCACTAAGTAAAGGTAAGCACGGGGTAAGAACACGGTAAGTCGTTTTACCTGCAACGAGGTAGTCAAAAACCAGAGGGATCTAAAGGGGGAGTGACCACTAATTAATGACCGAAAGACCACTGAAGAATTAGAAAAAAAAAAAACATAAAATTTTATCAGAAATAAAAGTATTAAGGGATCACATTCTATGTTTGGGATTTACCTTACATTCATTACCGTTAATGAAAGGAGTGGTAAGCCGAAATGGAAATGATGGTTTCTGTGGTAAACTTTGACACATGTTTAGTTTCAAATTTTAAAGTTTTATTTGTGTTCCGTTAATTAAAGAAGTCACTTTTGTAATCGTAAATTTCCAATTTCAGAGTCTTCTTACACGAATAAGGAATTTTAATGGTTGTTTAATGGGTAAACACAATCGTACACAACAGAAAAATTTCTACGACGTGTATGTATCTCTCCATCGGAAACTGATAAATTTGTGTTAGCCAAATTCGGTTGTTTTGGCTTTGTGTGAAAATAACGACCTTTATGACTTTAGGTGTCGAAGTACATACTTAATTACGTTGAAGAACTGTTTAGTGGACAATTTAAAATCGACTGTCGAACAGTATATAATTAATATTTATTAACATTATATGCCGATAGTATTACGTACGTTGTGTTTTTTTATCCTTTCCATTAATCTCAGATAGGAAACAAAGGGAGGAAGTGAAGAACGAGTGTTCTTTTTTTTACTGGGTTACAAAGTGAACCCAACCCTATCACGGTCACCAATTACCTTACGGGGTGAGATGATTTCTTAAATTACCCTTATAGGTAAACAGTGTCAGAGTACGACATTAGAGGTCATCGTCTCGGTTACCTTTTATCGTAGCATGGTATTGCAGGAGATGTGTGTCGTCCACTCCTTGTCAGTCCTCTCTCCCGGACCGAAAAGATCCGGACAGAAATCTCTTTCTACACCTCAAAAATTTCTCTTGTAACGACGGACTGTCGTTGTTCTTTACGACGGAACCTCTTTCTTCTTTCATGTAAAGGAAGTATACCTCTTTTCGACCTTACAAACGTATCGTACAGAGTTGTAGAGATTGGTGGAGAAACAGATGACCTTCGGGTGGACAAACATTTCTCTGAAATCTGAAATCCATCACTTTGACCTTTCTAGTCCTAATCTCCGAGCAAAACTAGTCGAGGATGAAGGCTCAAACTCGAAAGTTTAGACTCCTTACCCTTATTGTAGTGGATTTGGACGTCACAATTACCAGACATCTAAGAGGTACATTCAATTTTTATCATCGTACCGTAGACTCAAAAGAAGGAAAGAAGAAGTGTCAAATGCATCTTAACATCACAGTAGACTTATGAAATATACACATACAGAACACAAGACTTTACTTATCTTTATACCAAATCGAATCCCTGACACAAAACGTATACCCCGAAGGAACCATAGAGTCAACCATTTCTTAGGCGGACGTTACGCTCTCTGGGACCAAACTAAGGACACAGTCCTCCCAGACGACCTCTTCCCTATCCGATGGGTGAGGTCATAAGTACCTGAAGGGACCACCGATGGAAAGAGTACACGGTCCAGACACAAACTAGTTATTTATTCGATGACTCTTTACGGTATACTTAATTTAAACCTTTCGAGAGCGTTTGTAAAATTGTGAACATCTCTAATTATAAATTCAATAAACTCCTAATTTTGGTAATTAACAATAAGATACACACGTAAATCGTCGTTGAATTACTTTATATAATCCGTATTGATCGTGGATATCCTTCTCCAGAGTTTATGAGTAAAGTCACGGAATCCTTTCCCAAATTATAGAAGTCTTGTACGGTAAACTTGGATACAGTATAAAGAGGTGAGATGAACCTAAATGATGTCTAGTAACATCAGAAGTGTTTCCTTTATACTGGTTGTTGTTAATTACGTCAAGGAACCTATTATTAAATATTACTCTTATCTTCATTTTTGTGTTTTAAAACTTTATCTTGTCAACAAAGATTTAAGATCGAACCGGTGAGTGATCGATACAATCTAACCGGTTTAATGAATATGGGAATCGAAGACAAAGGAGTCAATATATCACCCCGATTACTATGAATTCATTATTCCGTCAACAATTCTAACCTCCAAAACTTTGAAAAAGAAAGTTAGTGATCGGCGTACTACCCTGGTTTTCAAAATGTTTTGTTATAAATTATCTCTATTACGAAAGAAAGGATGCAAGTAAATTTTTTACAAAGTACTGTGTGATCTAAGTACTGGGTCTTTTCCAGTACTACACGAAAAACTTTTTGTCACCCTATCGTACTACAAATCACGTATTATGTTCACTAATGACAATAACAGGAATTTGTAATAAAAGTCGGAAAAATCCTACGAAGTACTACCTATTCTTATTTTAGAAGGGTCATGAAGATCCTTAATTGAAGGAACCTACCCCAGGTTTTATCTGAGTATGAGTAGCGTACGACTTAATACGTGATCTCCCCCAACACGATATATCGTTTCGAAGACACACGACAAGTAGTTTCTTACACTCTCGATCTTTCCTTGATTCCTTTACAGATCATGGTAAGGAAGTAAAGGGAAGTACCTTCATAGACATCAAAATTTTATAAGACATAAATAACGAGTGACTATTCGACTTTTTGACCGAAGAACCTAGGTCTTGACCCGTCGTTAATCCTCATCGACTCCCCCACCCCTGTGACCTGTTACGGTAGACCCCAAAACAAGAGGAAGACGGTTGGTTATCAACCCAGTGGAATTTGAGAGACCCTGAGTCAAAGGAATGAACATTTTAATCCACTAAACCGTCTAATCAGGGGGAGACTACGAAAAACTGGAGTTTCGAGGTTTACCATTTGAGAGGATATGACATCATCTACGGTGTCTCTCGATAAAACAATGTTTAGACTAGACTTATACAATTATACATATACCCCGACGTCAGAATAAGGGTAGTACTGAATCTACATGTCGTCTTCGAACCGAGAAGATGAACACGTACGAGAGAGAGTATAGTGGGACTTGTTGTGAGAAAACATATCCCAACCGGTTTTTCAAGCAAACCCAAAAAGACATTCTACAATGTCCCCTTTGGGCGTGCTTGAAAAACTGGTTGGGTTATGTTATTATCGAGTCTGAGAGATCAGGGAAGGAAAGTAACGATGAAAAAAGAAATTCTACAAACCAACATCACCCCGTCCTTGTAACTCCTGGAGTACCACAGTACTTCAACCCAGGAACCCGAACATAGTAAATAAAGACGTAGGGAAAAGAAAAACGAACAACGAGTGGAACTATTGGTCGTAGTGACACAAGAGATCGGATAGATTGAACGATACCCACCTTATATAACTATGATAAAGAAGAAACTGTCGTTAGTCTGAAGGGTCGGTCCTAGAGTTTATTCCAGTTTTGATCAGTCTAGAAGAATTTACTCCATTGACCTGTACACAGAGAGAAAGTTTCTGTTGTCGTCTCCTTTATGGTCCCAAGACTTTTTGAAAGACAAACAAGGAGATTGTGGGTTGAAACGTTCTCCTTTCACCCGGAGTGACCAAAAGTTACTCTTTCGGTTCAAACTCAAATATGGAAGTTACTCTTAGTGGACACGTCTCCGAGGTGAAAGACTTAAGTAGGAATCCCGTATTCCTCGTCCACAAGTCGTTTGGACGAGTCGGAAAGTCAAGGAACCAAATAGTCTTTCAAGACCTCCGAACGAGTCCTTATCGACAGATGAAGTAAGACTGATATTCCGATTGGTAAATTTTTTTCTTGTTCCTTATCAGTGCGATCCTACTATGAGGGGGAACGGGGTGTTTAACGACCTTTTGCTTTGAAGTGAATCGTTCTTCGGAAAGTTTTTACACACTAAAGAAAGATCTCGTGTTTCCCCCGTCTCCTAATGACTGGTTAGGAAATCACCGAAAGTCCACGAGTTGTATGCTTCTCACCCTTGTTTACCGTCGAACTCTGTTGTCGACTTAGTAATCCGACTAAGTCAGATTCCTCAACCGAATGGAAACCAGAAAGTTTCTGACGGATGTCGGACGTCCTTATTCATAATACACATATGCGACGGAACTCGTGTGTCACTCGTTCCGTCCACTGACCTTTGGAACTGAAAGGAAATTGGAAAGACTGGTTCAAAGATAATTTTAAAACCATCCAGTTAACGGTTACCACCGAAGGGCGACAACTGAAAAACGTGAACGACCTCTAGGAACTCCTCATTTTTACCATTTTTCCACGGAGAAGTCGATTGTCAGGTGTGTCACACAAGACAACTACTTCGGACACATCGGGGTGTTGACTCGCGTACAGATCCGTCTCCCAATATACCACAGGAAGTCTGTTCGACCCCTCATGACGCAATAGTTGTAGTATTTTAGTTCACCGTACCTTCGTTTACTCAATAAGGTGATTCTGACTAAGCTATGAAGGGAAAGAAGGAGGGACTAAGGTTTCATCTAGGTGGTTTGCAGGGACTTACCTTCGATGTTTCCACTTGACCCCAACATCTGTGTTTGGCAGAGTAGTGGCAGGCGCGGAATATAACAGTAGCGACGAACTTACCCTACGCTGGTCGTAGAAAGGAGGGAACACGGTCCTGGGTCTCGTCCTTCGTGGCCCACACGTCGAGAATCCTCTACTCACTTAAACAATCTCCCCCAGAAAAGACCTACCTACGACCCTTCACTGCAGTGGGTCGGGGGAGGAGACGTTCACACACACACACACACACACACACACAACGTGCGGAGGAAGAGGGTCGAGAGGACGGAGGAAGGAAGCGCCAGGTCGAGAGACCGGGAAAGTCACCCAGTCACCAGGTCTAAGTCCCTAAGCGGTCACCCGCGTCACCCGGACCGGGAGGGGAGCGGGCCCGCGTGGGTATGAGTGTGAGAGCGCGACCGTTGCGCGTGCGTGTTAGGGAGTCGCGACCCCGTGTCGCTAAGGCACCCTAGGGGCCGTGCAATGCTCCTAAAAGCTTTAGTGGGTCTGTTCCTTTGTTTCTCTCCTCGAAAAGGTTAGTGAAAGGACTTTAAAAAAGTAAATTAAAGGGGAGGTTTGGTGGAGCGGAAGTTGGCATCGGCGGTCCAAGTTCGGTCCAGGCTCCTGACCCGACCTGACCGGCCGGGGAGAGGGCCGGGAACTGAGGCGCGCCCGGCCAGAGGTCCGCAGCGGAGCGGCGGAGAGGGGGCGGAGGGGAGAGTGGGGGGAGGGGGCGGCCGGAGTCAAAGACCAATGGAGAGCTCACGCGAAGTGAAAAAACCCCCCTTCTTTTCTTCCTGTCCCTCCGCAACTCCCCCCGTCGGCTCAACGATAAACACCGGTTTCTTAGGAGAAATTTTCTTCGTCGTGGCCCTTCCTCCTTTGTCCTCTCCGCCTGCCTCCTCTCCGAGGCGCCGGGGCCTGGGGGGTCGGCGCTCGCCGCCTCGCAGCTCCTCGCCCTCCTCCTCCTCTGTGTGTCGCCGCCGCCGCCGGCCTCTCGCTCGCGTCCCGCTCGTCCTCCTCGCCCTCCTCCTCTTTGGCGGCGCCTTCGGCGCCCGAGTCTTCCCGGCCCTCCTGCCGGGCGCTTCTCCTCCTCCTCCTCCGCCTCCTCCTCCTCCTCTTCTTCCCCCATCCCCACCTCCCTCCCGCCCCCCTGCGCGAGGAGACCTACGACCTAAAGCCCAAAAACCTGAGTGAGCGTCTGAGAGGAGGTGAAGGAGCGAGACCTGACCCGACCGGCGCGCTCCTGGCCCGCCTCCGCCGCCGCCGCCGTCGGTGACCCCCACGAGGGCGCCGCCCCCGGCGTCGACGCGCCCTAATTTAGCCGGCGGGCCTGAGGCCGCCGACCCCGTCCGCGCCCGACGCGCCGGCACCGCCCCCCGCTTCCGCGACCTCCTTTCACGACCACCGCCACGCTCTCCGCCACCGCCGCCGACGGGCCTCGGTTGTACTGGTCCACTCAGGAGGCTCGACTGGGCCAGGCGGGGGGCCTCAGGAGAGCCCAGACGCGAGCGGTCTCGGTCCGAGGGCGTCGGGCGCGAGGCCCCCGGCCTCGATGTGAGAGGGCGCAGACGCTCGGGCCGCGGGGCCGTGACCTCGCTTGTCAAACGAGAAGACTTGGAGGAACCCGTCTCCAGGAGGGAACGTGCCAAGCAAAGAGCGAATTTTGGAGTCTGGACCCTCACACCGTCAAGATCTCTTACTCCCACAAACTCAGACACACAAACACGGTAGAGGCGAAAGAGGAGGACCCCACCCGCATTATAACCCCTTTACCACCTCGCCGCCCCGTTATGCTGGGATGGGTCTCTAAGACGGTGACGTTAAAAAAAAAAAAAAAAAAAAAATTCTCCGTCACTCATGACACAATTCCTCCCGACCAAGCCTCTCCCCCGCTAAAGAAAAGGAAAGAAAGGAGACTTGATGACCCCTCTTCCTCTTTATCGTCCTTACTTTCAGATGCGACGACGGTTTCTCCTCCCCCAGACAAAACCTCTGGAAAGGCACCGTTCTAGTTTCGAGCATCAAAACGACACCGCTAGACGGGAAGAATGTGCGAGTAAGGTACCCCTTCCATTGCGGCTTAAATATTACGTTTCAGGTTCAACATCCTTTGTTAAACTTTTCTTTTGGTTCTTGTTTGGTTTGCAAGAAACGAAAGGATAAATAACATCGAAAGAGTGACCGTACATCTTTTGAACTTAGCAAATACACACTCCAACTAAAAGAAAATCTTCGTAATTGGTTAATTCAGTGAAAAGAATACTAAGGTTTTTTTTTTTTTTTAGAGCACTCGAACCGAAAGTAATTAACCCACGAGGTCATAACAAGGTAATCGGTTTTGGACCTACTAGTGTTAAGTAAACATAACAAAGGTCGAAAAGGTCATGTAGTGAACAGACTACAGAGGAGACAAAGGATTGTCTCTAGAGGTCTTGTCGAATGTGAAACATCCTACGGAATTTGGAGGTCCTTCTAAGGACTCCCTCAGTCCTTAAAAGAGAATTTGAAAAAAAGAGGTGGCAGGGGGGGGGGGGGGGTGGAAAAAAAAATGTACGGGTGTCAGTATCATGGTCACTGAATCTCTTCTCGTGTATGTAAAACTCGGACAGTCTCTGATCACTGACGAACACTGAACTCTATCTAAGCGACGACCTGAAGATCTCGAAGTTTGCACCTGGAAAGGAAAACCACACAAGAAAGGTTGGTAGGAAATCGTGTGTATACCCCTCAATCAGGTTGGTGACTATGAAGATTGGTAAAACCGATAAGATAAAGACAAAGTTTCACAAGTGTCAGTGGTGAGTTGAACTCATTTTGGTCCCACTAGATGGCGGTTCTAAACTTTATAAGACTCAATTTCCTTATAAATTCACTATGGTTGAATTTCTAAGAGTACAACAATAATACTACTATAGGTCCTGTTTCGAATTATCTATAATATACATAAATCTTTTGTAAAACAACATACGGTGTCTACCTACAATGCAATAATCGAATCGTTTCTCTCTTATGTTAAAGTCACGAGTTACAGGCTTAAGAACTTTGTCTAGAGGTTTTACCTGTTATCTTCCTTTTAAAAGGATGAAGGGTGGAGGGTATTCATATATGATATGAAACCAAAAGTTACCTCGATCGTTAAGACACTGTCTAAAGAATATAAGTGAGAGTACGATAGTCGATAATAACATGAAAGTTTCACACTTTAACTGTTCGACCAGTCAAGATACTTAAGTCGACAGTCTGACACAGGTCAATTTTTAACGATTTTCGACATTTTTACGGACGGATCTTAAAAGAAAAAATTTCCTTTCCGTCGATCCCCTACTCCTAATTCACCACAATAATTAACATCTAAAAAATTTTATCCACGTGAGATTGCATTCAAAATAGTGACCGAAACAAATATTTTGTAACCAAAATAAACAACCCTTCGTGTAAATAAAATCTAAAGACAATAAAATTTTCACCGTAAGTCAAACATAGATATAAAGTAAAATTTATCGTGAAATGCATCTTTATTAGACAAGAATATCGAGAGTCATTATGATCATATTATCTTTATTCTAAGTTTCTCCTTTTCACAGAGACCTTATATAAAATAACATACTCATTATATAATGAAAAAATTACTGTACGTTTCTCCACTTACTTAATTTATAAAATAACACCTCCAATACATTGTTTAAGAAGGATCTAGTCACGTCAACATCAACAATTTCATTACTTTAAGTCACGAGATAAATCATACATACATAAAGTCACCTATTAGTCTTTTCGTTTTGACGAATTTCATAATTTATGTTACTAAACTAAAAGGAAAATTCTAACTGTAAGTAAATATCAGTCTTATAGAGTTTCAGGTCTTGATTCTTAACCTTAGGGGAGTAGACGACGATAAACGATTTGGTGATCCCCGGACATATTGACAAGAATATAGGTCCTCTATCGGACCATACCGTATTCGTTTGGGAAGGATCTCTTCGTAAATTTTTCTTAGTCCATCCGTCAGGGGACACAAAAACAAAACAGAAAAATTGGATAATTGAGTACGAGACTACAATCAGTATCTGTAACTAACTTCCCAAAAAGTTCTTATAACAAATCTCGTAATGTGATACCACCACGTTCCTACTGAAAAGTCTCTCACACACCTTGTAACCTCTCCATAAAGACGTTTAAGTATACACTAGGTTCAAGAGTCACATACAGTTCCTATTTGTTCATCCTCGCAATTCAAAAGGACTAACCTGACTTTTCCCACAATAAACGTATTACATTCCAATTTTCTCTTTCCTTTGTCTTAATGAAATTCCTTACACATCAGTATCTAACTACCACACTAATTTGACCGAAACATTCACGACACGTTCAACACACCTTCCTCTTAGACTCCGACACTGATGTCAAATCAGTCGTGAACTCCCTGGACGTGGCCCCTACGTGGCATGTAAAAATTCACAGTCAAAGTGTTTAAACTTTAGCTGGTCGACACCGTTAGAACTATCTGTAATCCGTTATTCCAGTTCATATGAATGTGACAAGAAGACAACTAAAAGTCAAAAAGTTTGACTGTTCCCACTGATAAACATTTTCTCGTGTAACATTCATAAACGTATAACTTAAAGGAAGTCTGGTTTGAACTAAATAGTTCAGTAACTTGTGAAGACAAAAATTTTCCTAAGATACCTATTTATTCTTAAGTAATTGTGTTAGTACATAATTTTCACGGTAAAGTCCTCACTACCTAAAGAGTTCCACTAAACCGAAGTTTTTATGGGAAAGTCACACATAAACATCCATCAGCCTCTCAACTTCATACGTATACGAGATTAAATACTAAGACTCTCGTAGTTTGAAAATCCGAGTGTAGAAATTTATACGAAAATTGGAAACTAGTACCCACGGGAAAAGGGTTTCAAAGACCAGAAGTGCTTTTATTTGAAATGGAACTTACATTATATAAGTTGAATCTTCGGTGTTTCATGTGAAAATCCTAAGTAAAATATTTGTACTTATATACTTTACGATTTATCTTTCTATATTAATAAGTCAAAAGGTCTTATAAGTCTCTGACAAAAAAAAGGGGACAAAAGAATTTCCCGGTCATCAAAAACTAACTTTTCCAATCAAACTCATTTACTCAATATAAAATTCGTTCCGGATAAGTCACACAAAAACGGAATACCTCAATAAAAAGTCCAGAAACATGACAAACTAAAGAACCTTTTTAGAAATTTCTTTCGATGAATGAACACTACCGTATTTCTGTTGAACGTCGACGTTCGTTTTAGTCGTAAATTTCTTAAAAATGTAATAGTCACTAAACGTTTCTCTTCTCAACAAAAAAAAAGACACTCGATGTTCTAACTCCTAAGGATATATTGCGTAGTTGTCTTCTTTGGACTTTTACACCTCCTTCTAATGAATCCTCCCTTAATAGTCATTTAAAGTAACGTTGTTTGTAGGGAACAAATTCGAAGGTATTATAGTACCGTGTTACTGTAAAGGTGGTTTCCTATCCAAACAAACCCCTATACACAAGACATACCTATTAAAGTAAACGAAGATTAATCATCGACCATTGTGAATAATTTTACAGTGCACACCGAACGTAAACAAAACTGTTAAATACCACAGGTTTAAGAGGGTGGGGATAAATTTTTATTTTTACACAAAGGTCGAGAGGTGTCAGTTCGGGGATTTTTTCTATCGATTTTCTTATTCATCAGACACGGATGACTAACAAGTAATATACTTTAACATCGGAGTCTACATTTTCAAATGACAAAAGAAATGCAGTATTCAGAACCCTCCAATTTCTCGTTTACGAGTACGTAATATCTCCAGAGACTGGATTACATTGGATTTATTATGTCAGTACTGTCACCCCGTTCTGACTCCGCAATTACTTTATCTTAAGAACTTTCTGCATTGAGTGTTTTAATGTACAGTCCGGACACGGGGAGTAAAAGGTAAATTATTTAGTGGACAAACGAGAGTACATTAGTCGTCAAACGTCAAAGAATTGTAAATATTCTATAAGAATTCTGTCTGTAATTCCATTGAATTTATAACACAGACCAATATGACAGTTGAACAACCCTTCTTTCTTATTGACTTTATCGGACGATACAGGACGGAGGAAGGAGACTTTGATTATGTAAACTAAAGAAAGACAAGTAACAAAAGACAAACTACGACTGTAGAAATTATCCCAGTATAGTTATGAACAGTCAATGAGATATTGAAAATTTTTTAATGTTCTTTGTTTCTCGTTTTGCCTTGAAAAAGAACCGAAAAGCTGGAGACGACGGGGGATTTAGTTTAGGTATATACAGTACCTAGTCATTTAATTTAGTTTCTCTACGGTTAAATCTTTCGATTCTACCGACTAAGACAGACACTCCGTCGTCTAGTCCACGTGGGTATGTGTCTGCCACAGCTCTGGTGAACTTATCAGGAACACCAAGGATGGACGTCGTTCGTTCAAGACGAGAGGAAACGTTTACCGGTGAGAATCCACCGTCCGAGGGGAAACCGAAGAAGTCGTAAATATTACTTTACATTCTCGTTTTCGTCGACAGACCGACCCAAAAGAGGATCAAGAAACTTAAGTGACGGGTCGTCGTCCTGAATTGAAACTGTAAGTCTATTGTTACAGTCCTCGGAACACTGGAAATGGTAAAACGGCAAATGACCGAAATTGGTAACATTGACAGTCACAGTACTCCAACTAACTTAAATATTTAAGAATTAACAGAAAAAGGTGTCAGGAGTTCGATATAAGAAATTACATCGTCATCGATTGATTTAACTCTAAACACTTAACGTAAATCTTTTAACACAAAGAGTCATAACGAAGCCCTGATCCCCTTTCACGCGAAAGTCTAGATACTTTACCAGTAGAAATTAGTAGCCCAGGGTTCATTGTTCACTGAAGAAAAAATTCGAAGTCATTCGCCTAAGGAAAATAATTGTTTTTCCAAATATAATTATGACTAAAATAATTATTAACTTTTTCAATAAATTAGAACAAATTCGTACATCCACATATCACATATATTATGATTTCCAACGTTTTAGACCTGGTCGAAGAAAAAAAAAAAAAAACTGATGTCAATTTTTTTTGTATTTAAACTACGGTCTTTTTGATTTAAATATGGAATCAAAACAGTGAATAAAAGACACCTTAGAACCGTCTTTAATGTATTGTAAAATCCCAGAACAAAGTGGTAGTGTTGTACCTCTTTTATCGGTATCTACACTACTGCTATGTTAATCTATTCTTAAACGGAATAAAACATAAAATTTAATTTTTTTAAGGACCTACGTCCTCACTACATTACCTGTACGACATAAGATACTACGCTAAAACATACTATCACAGGACGATAGAAATAGATGATATTTAACAACGAAGGACTAAACTTTTACTTCTGAACCCATACTCAGCACATGTGAGACAACACATGTACCACATTAATGATGTCTAAGATCTTAATGGAAAAGGACAGGTCGTGACAAAGACTTCAGACATGTGTAGTCAGACGGTATCATGCGACAAATAGAGACTTTCGAAAATTTCCTTTTCGATCTTTACTAAAATGGATGTTGCATGTTTCTCTCTTAAAACGAATTTTCACTTTTTATAGAATTATCTAAGAAGTATAAACTACAGCTCGATTCAGAGCTCCTTCTTCACAAATCTTTTCGGAAATTAATTTTGTGGCTTGGCTGTCTTAACGGAAAAAAAAAAAAAAATTTACCACCACGTAGAATCTTTCGCGGAATCGAGAAACGGGTCGCGTCGACAGGAAGGTACTTTCTAGTCCAAAGTTCTCGTTACTACCTACCACCCACGGACATCGGTCAACACCCCAAACGAGACTCCAGTTTACATAACTACCTCCTATCCTTAAATGACGGAAGACAGACAGGGATTTTAGGCGGTCACGTTAAATTTAATCTGATCTGTGTAGTTTACGACTAGGTTACAAGGTAATGTCCGGGTTTTCTGTAAACAAGCGTTTCAAATTTTATAAAAAAAAGGAGGTCAGAGGAAGGTGGGATTGACTTTTCTGTATAGTACGTACTCGATTACCAAAGAATGACGTGTTCACCTGGGGTCGGAAGGACGTTTGTGTATAAACTTGACGAATATGATCATTGAATTAATTGTTTGACAATTTCCTAAAATTCTCTCTTTTATATCGATGAGTAAAACTGAAAAGACTAACTTTATTAAGTCACACACTAAAAATCTATGAACCAAAATATAGGAATAAATATTTAAGACAACATATAGAATTAAATTTACCTCATCATCCGATTAACCATTATTATCATTAGATGACCTATACAGAATTCATAAGATTTAAGTGAATTACCGATTGATTACTAAAAGTGTAAAAAGAACCCCCTTTTTCTTTCCTCAATATTATAAAATGATCTCCCTACGTAAAACCCCTCGTAGAAGGTAACCTTTATAGAGTACCTACCTCCCACAGAGACTCAGGAAAAAGACTAGGAGTGAAAGAAGTTGTAACGAAAGGGAAGTAACATATGAAAACCGGAGACACAGGGAAGAGGTAAGATTTGAGAATGACAAAATAGGGACCGGGAGAAGTCTAGTGACAGATATGACAGAGTACTCGATAAGGATAGACGAAGAGTATCTTCGTTATTAAAGACTATCTACTGAGACTTTTATTTTAAATATTGAAGAGAGAGTCCAAGGTCTAGACTAAAAAAATTTTAGACGAACATTCTATCAACTCTTCATCTTTCTAGAGGAAACAGGGTGTAAGACATAAAATATTTGGATTTTATATTAGAAAGTAGGTATGAAAAAAGAACCATGGAATAAAAGAGAAAAGAGGAAAAGTCAAGAAGGATTTTTGAAAACGAAAGACTTTGAGTTCCGAAAGTTGAGACGTAGGAGTTCACGACTTAAGGGTCGTATCGTCAGTTTCGGGAAACGTCAGATTAGGGTCGAACACACAGGTCGGAGACAAGAGACACCTCGGAGTTCTCGAGACTGGACGACGGCACAGTCTCGGGGACGGGAGTCCGTGGAAAAACCAAGATGGTCACGACAAGAATCTTAGGGGAAAGAGAAGAGCGGTCGACAGGATTGAACCTCGACAACTTTAGGATTAATAAGAGAGTAAAAGACTAAGAGTTCACGATGTACAAGAAACGAAACTTAAATAAAACTCATCTTAAATTAACTTTAGTACTTACACTCCTTATTAATAAGTCAACTTTGGAAACCACTATGAGTCCTGTAACTCTATCCACCTTTTGATTAAAGAAAAATAAAAGAAATAAATATTCATGTTATTATCACTAACCATATATTTCAACATTAACACTACCAACGATTTTAAATGACTCGTGAATTGTACAAGGTCCGTAAGTCGTATCGTGTAATAAAAGTGACAGTACAAGTTACAGATTTTGTTGCGATTCATTCAGTTTACGAAAATAATAGTAGTCAATAAGTTCTTCCCTAAGGGTCCGCCACGACCACCATTTCTTGGACGGACGGTTACGTCCTCCTGATTCTCTCCACCCAAACTAGGGACTCGGTCCTACTAGGGGACCTCCTCCTTTCCCGTTGGGTGAGATCATAAGAACGGACCTTTTAGGGTACCTGTCTCCTCAGACTGCCCGATGTATCAGATACTCTAATATTTCTCGACCTGTACTGACTTCACTGAATCGTCCGTGTAACTTCTCTGTCGAACTCCCCAATTCATAAACGGGTTCCAACGTATCGATCTATATTATTTCTACATTGAATTTCGGTTCTAAAATTCAATACTAGGGTTGATAATAGATGAGGTGAGAATTTGGGAGTTATATAAGAACACTTACTATACCTAAATTTTTTTTTTTTTGATGAAGTATATATGGTCCGTGTATACGTGCTATTGTCACACGAAAGAATTGGTTTAAGTCCTTCTTAGAATTTGTAATACATCCAAAAGAGTAATAACAAAGACTTCTCAGAGACACAAAGAAAGAGACGAACCCTGACTTAAAAAAAAACTTGAATTTGACAAACCAAACCTGACCAATTGAAAAAAAAAAAAGGACGTCAACGGAAAGTCGAGATTTTAACATACGAAAGTCCGGTCAGTGTGTTGAAGGACTCGAGAACCCTATCAGGACCTCATCTTCACCAATTTATTTTATAAAGGTGGTTCTTGTCAAAACAAAAAAAAAAAATTTAGTGTTTCCGTACGTAAAAGTATCGACGGGTTGTCCATCCCTTAGTTTTCGTAAAAATGTTTCTCTTGATATCTAACTCGTCTCTATAGACTACTTGTCGGAGGACAGTTTCTTTACATTAATACGGTCCACTGACTATACATACACAATACAAATGACCGTCGAATGGGACGTGTTGACATAGACCCTTTAAAACGGCCAATATGACAGAAGATTTTATAAGAAAAACGTTGAGTGGACAATTAAAGTACAACTCATTACCTACTAAAATATTGTAAAAAGAGTAAATTGGGTAGAAATATTTTTAAATCGAAAAAACCACCCCCTCCCTAGTCCATTGTCTATTGGATAGAGACCAATTAATACCAGAATATTTATTATTATGTTCTGTCCTACAACCTAAACAAACTACTAAACCTTTTAATAAAAAAAGAGACTGTTGTTCCGTGGGACTTCAAAATTTAGTCTGTATCATGTATTTCAATGTACTTTTTACGAAACCAGTAAATACCGAGAATGTCATACAGTTGTTAATTCTCAGAAGAAACGGGTCCAAAGACTTTACGAGTCGAGAGAGTGTACGTACGTGACAGGAGACAGGATAAATCAGTACAAAAGGACACCCAATTAGATATTTGTTTTTGGACAATCCTCGGACCTCGACACACCTGACACATCACTTCCAAACTCATGACACATCACTTCCAAGAAGGTATTATTCCGAGTATTATTCACAGAAAACTACTATTATCAATATTTAATTCTCACTCTTCAAGTTATTTATAACAATTTTTATGGGTCCATGATGAAATTCTTTACCAACCGATTCACGTTAACTTAGCTTAGACTCAAAATGAAAACGGATCTGAGTGGAACTCAGACTAGAGAAAAGTAGTTTTTTTGATCCTTTATACGAAAAATTTAGAACTAAAATTTAAATAGTAAATTTTGAACAAAAGAAATTTACTCGAGAATAATGAGGTCATACGGTTTTATTGACAATTGAAAGAAAGTCGGTTTAATAAGTGATGGAAAATTATACAATCGACCGCAGACAACCGTTCCGGAAGTAGGAGAAAACGGATCTGACGTTGGAGAGACAAATGAACCCCAGAGTCACACCAACGAAACCACGAGACATCGGTCGTACAAGTAATTCTTTAAGTGTAGACTAATACAGTGGGAAGAGGAAGTCTACGAGGTCACCGAGAGGAAGACGAGATACATTTCGAACATTATGAGTTGTTTTCAGTGAACCGGGAACTACAGGAAGAGGGAAGGAACAGAGAACGGTGAGACGGTAAGAGAATTAACAGAAAAGACAAGGGGAAAGGGAGTGGGGGTTGTGTGAACGTCGGGTCGGTACGATTTCATAAACGACAAAGGGACTACACGATGAAACTGAGAAGACACATATTAAGACTCGTACGAAAGAGGGAAAGGACCTTTGAGGAAAGACGAAGGTAGAAACGGACTAAGGGGAGAAGGAAGTCCCGAATCGACTCGACTTTTGAGAAGGTCCTTCAGAAGAGTAGGACTGTTTGGACCTATGGGAAAGAAAGTCGTGAATCTCTTCGTTTACGGAAAATGTATACCGTAGAAAAGTATTACGTAACATTAACGAACAATTACCGGACTAAGTAATGTTTAAGGAGTTTCGGTTTCGGATTTAGGAAAGAGGGTAATGTAAAGATTGTGGATTGGGTACCGGCGGACTGAGTCACAGGACCATTATAACAGTATAACAATGACTCATTAAACACTTTTTTAAGTACACGGATCTTTTTCGTCTCCAGTAAATCGAGTATCGGGTCTAGAATGTTGGGTATACAAATTACAAATTGAAATGGTCAATACTAATATAACAGTCAACGAGAGTTCATTAATTAAAATAAAATGAACGCGATTGAAGGCGAATGGATCGAGGGATGGTTTGGTTCTGTTTCGATTTAGACACATATGACTCACATAGAGGAGTATACGGTGATCTGTTCTGTTTAGACGGAAATGTAGACCGACACTATCCTTAAGGGTCTACGTGAATTAAGACTGTGTACCAGTAATAACTTGGTTTTCGGTAACGGACCGTAGTAACATCGAACATAAACAAAAGAAAAATTCCCCGGAGTTACTCCGACGGTTTACATGTTGTCCACGGAATCAAAATATGAACGGTTAGACAACAATAAGTTTACTGGCGGGATTGTCTCTGATTACCATAGATTATTTTAACTAGAGTCAAGACCGTTCGGGCCGAACCTGTTCGTCCTCGTCATCCGTGACGTCACACCTTTATACGACCACGACTTACGAGGGCCACTTCGTCTGTAAAAAGTCTTCCACTGTATACAGAGTGTGCATCCGGGGAACAAATACAACTCGGTACCTTTAAAAGGTGACGGGTCATAATATACTTGTGATCCTAAACGTTGGAGATTAGAATAAAATCTACCCAAGGGACCCACCGTACCCCTGTCCTGATCGACACGGTCGAATAGTTACTTACAGACACGGTACAGACATTCCGTGTCGGTCTGTTAGAAAAATCCGGTTCGTCGACCGAACATACTGACGAAGATAAAGGACAATCTTTAAAGCGGAGTGACTAAAGTATTACGGGACGTTTCTGAAGTTATAATTTGTTTCTCTCGACCCTCTCCTCATACAGTTGAACGTTTGTCCTCGACTACAAACCCGTGAACATAAATTTGTAACTTATAGTAAAACACCCCAAAAAAAGGGGGTACGAAATATCCTTTGACCGGATTCCTCTCGAAACAGTGGTTTCCTTCACTGAAGAACCGTTGACCGGTAGTCTTCTTGAGTTTTCAAACTCACTATTCACAATCTTGGTCCACAGTGTCCCTATACTTTACGTTAAAACAGGCCATTCCCAGAATCTTTAGAGTAAAATATGTGAATGGACGAGAGGGTAAAAACACAAATAAGAAATTTCCTAGCATGTAAATAGAAAGGATTTACGTTCCGTGACACCCTTACATTCCTACTCGGTTTACGACGGTCCATGTTAAACGTGGCTGTCTATCCGTCTCTAGACTTAAGAATTCTAAAACCTTTTAATTAAGATCGTATTACATGTAAAGATTAACCTCAGACTTTCCCTATCGATGGGTGAAGTCATAAGAACGCACCTCTTACCGTTAACCTGTCTTCTTGGACCGTCCAATGTCAGGAACCCTAGTGTTCCTCAATCTGTGCTGATTGTGATACAACGGTACACCCTTTTTTTCGATGAGTCTAATGGTACTGTCCTTTCGAATGTCCAAAGTGAGTCATTATGATTATTATTAAAGATCTTATTCTCCTCCACCAATCTCGGAACTAACGGATTGGTGGGAAGTGAACCGAGGTATCAATTAACTCGAGTAGATTAAAGGACACTAGGTCGTATATCTCATCAAGAATCCAATCCTAAACCGATAATAACCTGGTAGAAAAACATAATAAATATGGGTAGAATGAACTCTTTCTTAAACACCGTCGATAATTTAGTATACGAAGTAATAGGAATTATTTAGTGGAACCATCTCGTCTGTTACCTAATAACATATCTACCAATCAAAGATACTTTTTAAAAATTTTTATACGTAGAAGAATCGGAGGAAGACTTCCTATAAAATAAAATCTCGTAAATTTTTTATTATCTCGGGGAGTTCCTCACATTGTTTCATAGGTGCATCACTGATAACCATCATTACCCTTTTTTGACATGATTCATTTTCATCACATCTCCACTTATTATAAAAATTTAATTACAAAAATTTTCCGGTCGATGGTAAAAACAAACACAACAAAAAGTGTCATCAAAAGTAGTAAACCTTCTTTTCTACGTGTACTATACCATCCTAAAATATCATCATTGTAAGAAACGTTGATCTTAACTCTTTTTATTACTTTATTTGTTTACTTATTTTCGACCGTAGGTGTTTGGATGTACTTGCACCATAGTGACTATCGGTTTCCCATGTATTTACTAAAAGATTTATAAAATTTGTATCCTGAGATAAAAAAGGAAAACCTAAAAAATTCATGGTCTCACTGTGTAATGTAATACAAAAGTATAGAACGCTACTCTTGATTTGGGTAAAAACAGACATTTTACCTGGTGTCATCGGAGAACCAGTATTTCTATCGGTAAAGAGTCTCTCACTCACCCTTTAGAAGGTTCCCACGATCTTTCCTACAATCAAATTTGCAATACAACTCCTCTGAAGCGACAGGGTCGATTGGAAAGACCGAACCAGAGATCTTGGGTTCACTTAAACAAACATCAATTACGACAGGGAGTATATGACGTTCTTTACCCCAAGACAGACTGCACAACGACCAAGAGTCTACTTCCTTCCAAAACGTAGTCTGTCGTAGACGAAACTACTCTCTGGATAACGAAAAACAGTTTTTTCTGAGTTCCCTTCTTGTTCTCTGTCTAGAAATACGACATATAAAAAATTAGTAGTCCTTTGTTTAGAGGTAGAATTAATTTTAATTCATATTAATTTTTGAATCAACATCATCGACACAAAGTTCACCAGTTATCGATGGACATCCATCCTCGACAACATATCTTATCATATCTGTCTTTTAAGACAACGTGTTTCAACCAAACCTGTCATGACTCGACGGACTACCAAGACTCTGTGGAACACTATAAAAGTTCCAATGTATACATCATTTCTATTCCGTAAACATATGACTCTTATGGGTAACTAGAATGTTCGTTTCTTAGATGAACAGTCTACATTCACTTTCTATGACACAGAGTCTTTATTAGGAGTTCCCTTCACTTAATTATCGGCTAAGACACGAAAAACAGATTACTGTATATACGTATGAGAGACTAAAAACATAAACAGGTTACACCTCTTTATACGAAGATACCTTCAGTGTATACCTTTGTTTAAGTCAAAATAGTCAAGACGGTGTAGTGCAGAGTCCAAAGAAGAATCACTCAGAAAAGACAACAAAAGGTTCACTAAAACAACAGACAGACGTCGATGAAAAGTGACTTCCCGACATCCACTAGTATGTCAATCGTAAGTTTGTCCTACGATACTCTTACTTACCCCTACGAAACTTACCCCGTCGACCACATCTGCCCGACAACAGTCGTCTGGGTATTTAGACTGTAGAATTTCGAAGTATACGTCTCATCTCGTTTACACACATAACAATCCAACCGGTCCCGACTAGTCCTCCCGTCGAACTGCCTTTTGGACCACTCCGTTTTCGTAATGCCTCGGAAGAAATCAGTAACAAGGATGAGCGGGTATAAAGGATGACAGGAAAACGAAATAATATGTGAGACCTTAAAGCAGTCCCTAGTCCGGTTAGGTCACAGTGTACATTAATTACGACTGTCTGTGTATAGTGACGTTGGACAATGTTCAGTAACTTTCTTTACACCTCCGTCTACTCGTGGAGGTCTGAGTGGGGACTGTCAGGGCACCCCTACTCTCCGTCCCGTCACCTCCGTCTTAATTCGGCATGAAATTGACGATGGAGCGTAGAGAGGTGAGTAAAGGACGGTGACTCCGTTCCCAATTTCCGAGGTGAAGTCCGAAGACCTCTCGACAGGATCTCGTCGGTCCCCTTCCTCCTCCCTACTTTCGCCTTCCTGAAACATTGTTAAGACCCTTGTCTCGGGACGAAAGAGGATTGACCGAAGAGAGAACCAGTACCTTGGACTCCACTAACAAGGGTCTAACAAGGGAAGAGGAAAGTGTAGGACTCAGTGATAGTGAAGGGTACCTCTCGTAGTCGTACAGACCATTAAAACAAGTCAACGATTCAGTGCAGGCTAAGAAACGCTCGGGTTCCTGACGTCGTGCGGTCCGAGGGGACAGGTGATAGAGACCTCGAACGAGTTTGAGTATCGGTAACTCAGCCACTACGGGAGGTTAGTAAAGCAGGAGACAGCGGAGGAAGAGGAGAACGGAAGTTAGAAAAGGCCGTAGTCCCAGAAAAGACTAGTGACCTGAGAAGTGTAGTCCACCGGCTTCATTACCTCAAAGTCGAAGTCGTAGTCAGGAAGGTCACTTATAAGTCCCAACTAAAGGAATACTAACTGACCAAACTAGAGGAACGTCAGATTTTCAGAGACTATTACAATCAACGACGTAAACAGAAAAAGTCCATCGGAAAAATATAACAAAAACTTAACGTTTTACAGCTGATATTGATGTCAATATAGCTCCTTAACAAAACAAAAGTCATACGAAACCTTTCATACATCGTCGTCGATCCACATCCAAAAAGAACAATAACAACAACAACCTCAGAATTAGTCAAGACTCTGACAGGGGCACATGGAGGTCAAAAATATTAGTTTTACTTGTTTTTGTCCGAAGACTCCCTACTCGCAAAAATTTCTGTCAACTAATTCTTATGTTAGCTGATACATAATCCACTACGAACATCGAAACTCTTTCGATACTTCTCCGTCCCTTGACGTGTGTACTTCACGGCTCCCACAAGACCACAACCAAGTCTTGGTACCTGACTCAGACGGTGATGAGAGGGGTCTTTTAAACAGGTAATTTTTTTTATTTCGAACAAAGATAAAGATCGTCTAAACAATAATAAAATTTAAAGGAATCGTTTCTCCCAAGGACCGTTCCTACCTTCACAAAGAAGAAGTGCGTAGGAGTCGGGGGTATTGTTTTACCCTTTCACGTCCC
Source organism: Capra ibex (assembly GCA_006410555.1). Taxonomy (NCBI): domain Eukaryota; kingdom Metazoa; phylum Chordata; class Mammalia; order Artiodactyla; family Bovidae; genus Capra; species Capra ibex. The sequence continues at coordinate 495,729 of SJYO01053324.1, forward strand.
CGAGGTTCGTGAGACTCGGTTAATTAGGTAACCTCGGACCCCTGTGACTGGAGAACGTCACAGAGTAAAAAGTTCAGAACCGAAAAATAACACTAATATGCCTGACAGAGATAGTCATTGACTCCACTTTTAGTCCCAGGAGAACATTAATGTCTAGATTTGGAAGTACTAGTGTCCTGATAATCCTAACCCATCTTCGACATACTTTGTCGGTGTGTAAGAGTGGGGTCTCTCTAAATTATAAGATTTAGGAGTCGGGGTGGTGTACCGTCAACACCCTGTGTCCATTATTGCATCTTGAATATAAACAGTAATGTCTTTCCTAGTATTGAGAGTCAAGTCCACTGTACTACCTCAGAGAACAAGTATAACAATGCACGTGACATCCTCTATGTTATAACCAGACTATACCATGACATCAATTAACTACATGAACCACGGTTTCCCAACGATTCAGACAATTTCCCGGTTAAATAGTAAAAGTCAACAAATTAATAGACTTTTTTTAATTCCTACCCGTAATAAAGTCTTTACACATCAAATACAAAATCATACAATTTACATACATTAATATCGGAATGACTTAATTTATAACTCGAGTGTGAGTTCTCATCTCTTGCCTTTTCGTGTCTGTATACCTTGTAAGATGAACCCATACAAACTGTTTATCGTCTGATTCTTTTCAGAAAGAATGAAAAAATAACCCAATGTCACTTCGTTAAACTTTCTCTCGTACTTGGGTTTCATCAAAAAGATTATAAAATGAGATTATGTCGCCAGTTCACCATAACAAATGTGTAAAGATATACGACTGAAAATAAACAGATAAAATTCAGCATTGTCATCATATTGGAGTAATATCCTTTCAATCTACACTTGATTTTTTTCAACGATTATTAGGGTAGTGAACTTTTGTTGGGTGACAAGACTGAACTCTTTTTAAAGATCTGGAAGTATGACATACCACTCGAAAAAAAAAAAAATCGTGAAACACTCAATAAAACCGTATTTATTTATATATATATATATAAAAGTAGAACGGAGTAGTACTAACAGTAGAAATTACCGATGGGTTATTAAACAACTGATCTAAATAGATAAAAGGACAGTCATCGGTAACAAAGACAAGAAAAGCGGTGGAAAAGGAGTGATAAGGTTTACGTTGCAAAACTCCTTGTAAAATTAGTCCTATCCAAAAAGACATAAAACGTAATAAAGAAAATCATAACTGTGTATTTCACCATAGGAATCCAGTTTCTTGTACTTGTAAAAATACAGAAAACTTTGTAAAGTGGTCCAGCACAAGGTCTTTTCTACATACACGATTATTACGATGGTCATTAATGACTCAAAGAAAGAAGGTCAACCAGTCAAATTTTTAAAAGTAGATCTAAAACAACTAAATTTTTCGTTTCGTAACGAAGTAACAGAATTATACTTAAAGAAATTAATACCTTCACTACGAAAGAGGGATTACAAACAAACGTTCATTAATAAGGACAATATACTTCATAGACATGTAAAGGAAACGGATTCTTAAAAACAAGTAATCAAGTGTAAGAAATATATAATCCGTAAAATTGAGAAACAGTACAAACATTGTTCACACAGAACTCGTACAAATAACTAGAATGAAATCATTAACTAAATGTATACCTTAAAATAAAGATTGCAATATATCAGTTTTATCAACTAGAAAAAGACACAACAATAAGGAACATGTTCTTTACATGAAGAACCCGTCTTCACCTCTGAAGAGAGAAAAGGACTCTAAAAGTAGAACAAAAAGACCACAAAATAAGAGAAACAACGATGAACCATAAACAAGAAATTAATGTACTAAAGGATATATTCACCATTTCATGAACTTTCATAATTTACTAATAATAAATATATTAGTACAAATTAAGATCGAGTGTTTCGTTCACGACGAAACGATCTTTTTTCATATTCATCTCGTACAATATTTAAAGGTTACATTTCAATATACACATGTCTAAAAAAAAATTTCTACAGCTCAATTTACCGGTCAAAAATTAGTCACAAAAGACAGCGACATATATTTACCATAGAAAAATCAGAGTTCGTTAAATAATCTCTTTTCACAACACGAGTCATTTTTCTAGACGTACTCAATTAAAACTCAACTTAAAGTTTTCCTAGAATAATCAACTAAAATTTTCACTCTGTAAAGGTTCATCGAGTATCATAGACCTATAAAAGTTTCCCTCCTTACATCAAATTATTAGAATGGAAGTTTAGTAGACATTCCCTGTTTATCAACATTATATCCCGTTCTAAAAATTTTTTAACGGTCAATGAATAGGAGTTTGATTTGTAAGGAAGGAAGGAGTCAAACGTCACAAGGAATTTTATTAGACTTTGGCAACTATAAAGTTCCGAATAGAGACCAAACGAGTAAGTCAAAATAAAAAGACATCCAGGTACTGACTCAGTCAATATTATCAGGTAGTCAATGACACCCAAAAAGGACGATAATACCAACCAACCTGACTTGGGAATGGGGAACACAAATAGAATATCTAATAAGAAACAATTAAAGAGACTAAATAAAAAATGTTACTTGAAATTAACTGGGATTTTAAAACTCAATTTTTGGTTCTTTGGAATTTAGTCTTAACTGTATTATAGTACGTTTAATGAATACAAGACTCTGTACCATTATAATATATATATGTGTATAAATATATGTACGTACACACATATACATATTATATATTAAATTAACATCAGTTTACAAATTGATCTCAAACTTTAAAGAATAAAGAGAAATGTTGGAGTGTTGTTTTATTCTTTCGTTTATTTATTTTGATGAAAACCAAATTTATCATGTCAGAACAAAGTAAAATTTCAATCTATGACCTATTAACAGACGGATCTTTTAAGGATAAAACTGAAGTTTAAGTTAAAAGTACTAAAGTTTTAGAACAAAGTCAATCAAAAAAAATACCAATCTTCTTTTTGTCGTATAATTTTAAGACGTGAATCCTGGATTTTAATAAAATTCTTAACATATATTTTCTACTCTTAAACTTTCAATTAAAGACATAAAAATATTCCGTTGTAAAAATAATATAGACACCATGTATAACCCGAAGGGTCTACCACGATCACCACTTCTTGGACGGACGGTCACATTCCCTACATTCTCTCCACCCAAACTAGGGAGCAGTCCTTCTAGGGGACCTCCCTCCTATACCGTTGGGTAAGGTCATAAGAACGGTGGACCTCTTAGGGTACCTATCCTCGGACCACCCGATGTCAGATATCCCAGCGTGTCTCAGTCTGTGCTGACTTCGTTGAATCGTGTATACGTACACCATGTATAGTCAACAAAACATCTACAGGATTGTAATTTCTGGAAAAATAAAAATTGGTTTCTTTCTTTTGTCAGGTACTCTTCATACCCAAAAATCACTAATTGGTCATTGAGACCAGAAAATCTTTACACGGTTCCCGAGGGAAAGAAACACTTTATCTCGTATAGAACATCAAACGAAACAGTCATAGGATAATTTGATAGTTTTGTAAGTTCAAGACGTAAAACTCGTCATAAATGCGGACTTAATTAAGTGTTCAAAGTTCCAGTGATTGAAACTAATATAAATAAAAATAAATGGTTAAATCGGTAGAGAATTACATATAGTATCTTGTACATCGTCGGGTATTTTGGGGTTTGAGATCGTTTACTTCTTACCGTAAACTTGTTACAACGAAACTTTAAATAGAAACATAATTCATCTATTGATGAATAACTCAAGGATGACACAGGGTCTGTACCTAGATCCGTAACATCTATGTCATCCGTAGTTGTTTCTACTCTAATAAAAGAATCCCTCGAAAATAAGGTCATCCCTTATTAGTTAGCGTTATTTGTCTGTTCTCACACTCTATCACTAATTCACGATACTTCTGTTGTCGAACCTTCCCTATATTCACTGACACACACCCCTCTCCACCCTTGTCCCGAGAAAATTACTTCCACCCATAGACTCTTCCACTGAAAGACCCTTTCTTCCATCCGTCTCTCTGATCACTTACGTCATAGGACTCTGTCCGGAAACGACCCTACCGTAAGGAGTCGAGAAAACCTTTCGTTTAAAATAAGAATCTAGACAAATACCTCCGATGTCAAGACCTGAATGGCCTAAGAGACACGGGGGTCTGGAGGTCACTTCGCGGTCCAGGAAGAAACGAGAGACTAAAGTGGGGACGAGGTCGACCACTGTTCTAAGACCCCGTACAGATACGTGTCTTCCCGGTTCCGGTAGGCCAGGGGGGTGGGTGGGATGTGAAGTCGAGACGAAACGACTGAGACACCCAGACGTCGTGACCGGGGGCTAACTCATAAACGGATCTGGTGACGGAAAGGACTAATTGAGTGACATTGGACGTCCAGGAAAGTTTTGAATCTATCAATAGTTGAACCGGGAAAGGTGCGTCAACCTAAGGAGTCAAGTCAGTACGAGTGGGGAAATCCGTTTTCATGGTCGAAACGAGACTCGACAATAAACGAAACTTATTGCGGGGACGTGGGGATGGGTGGAGGCGGGGGCGGGGTATTTAAGTCCTCAATGGTTCGACGGACGATATTTCGTTAAGACACAAGTGAAAGAAAAGACGGAAATAAAATATATCGTTTTTTAGACTTTTTACCTTTCAAAGTTACAGAACAGGTTTCGAGATCTCCCTTGCGAGCTTCCACACACACAATCTTTAGAAACTAAAACGTCTAGAATCGAGTAACATAGAAGAGATGTACCTGACCTCAAATTTAAGGACGACACATTATCGGAGAAACTAGGGGAAAAAGAATAGAGATTTCATCCTTTCTGTCCTTGTGGACGAAGGGAGGATTATAACGACACTTGTAATTTACTCTATTACGTAAATTACTTATCATACGAGACTGTGCACCTCAAAAGTCATTTATCTCGGTAAAAATAATCATAACTACCATGTTAATAATAATGAAAACGACGACAACGGGAGACACATTTTTGAAATCTTGAATCCACATATTCGTCAATAATTATAATAAAGACTTTGTTTACTCTTTTTTAATATTTTCCACCACTCTACAAATTGTTTTTATAAAACGTTTGAATAATTTAAAGAATATTCTAAGACCTATATTTTTAATATAGGACAGTATCACAATCAGTGAGTCAGCACAGACTGAGAAACGTTGGGGTACCTGACACCGACCGGTCCTAGAAGACAGACACCCTAAGAGGTCGGTCCTGATAACCTCACCCAACGGTAAAGGAAGAGGTTGGGAAGGTAGGATAGTGGATTAATGACAAAGAAATAACACCATTCTCGTAAATTCTAGACGAAAGAATCCTTGTAACTTGATAGACTACGTCATAATAATCGATATTAACGATACGATTACCCGAAAGGACCTCCGAGTCTACATTTCTTAGACAGACGTCACGTCCTCTGGGTCCAAACTAGGGACCCAGTCTTTCTAGGTGACCTCTTCCCTCACCTATGGGTGAGGTCGTAAGAACGGACCTCTTAAGGTACCTGTCTCCTCGGACCACCCGGTGTCAGGTACCCCAACGTTTCTCAGCTTGTGTTGACTCGTTGATTGCGAAAGTGAAAGTGGTACGAATAAACTTTAAAAAAATGTCTTAGATCTCCTATTACTCTTAAGAATGCATTCTGGATGATTCCACTATTTACTTATTTAATTTTATGTAAATATGAGTGACCTGGGTTAAGACAGAGGTAGAAAAACGGACAGTGAAGCACATACATTCCGAACATCTAATGGTGTTCCTCGATCCGAGTCTGTAAGACGTTTTAAAGTTTCCAGTGTACAAGTTTAGGTACTATTCGTGGAGAACCTCATGGTAGGTTATTCTAATTTAAAATCGCTTCAGAAGAATCTGTCATTCAGTCTTTTCGACATTTGTAGAATAGAATTGGAAATTTGGAACTAACAATAATAAAAAAGAAGAGTGATAATCGACACACCGACACCGGAGATCTACTTAACCTATACAATGGTGACAATTCTAAAAATCCCGGGTGTCTCTAATATAGTCCAGTCAACATGATGACTAATAAAAAAAGAACACGTTTCAATCTTATCCTTTCTTTTACAGAAAAACATACATCGAGAGACATATTACTTGTCACCGATAATTTAAATACTCTCATGGTTATACTGCACTTCCCAACGTAAAGAAAAGTAAATTCTATAATAAAAGACAAGAAACGTCCCATACACATCAATAAGTCAAGTACCTTTTTTACTTCGGAGTCCGTTGGACCTTTTCTTTTTCTCTCTATTGAGGTTAAATCTCTTTATAAATTATAGGTTGGAAGAAATCTGTACTAATGAAAATGTCAACTTTCTAAAGTATAAATTTCATTAGGAGAAACACTTCAGAACACTAGGACGTTACACTGGTATTTGAGTTAGTTTTAGTGAAACAATTGTTTTGTGTGTGTGACCCGCGTTTGTGACCAATTAAAAGACAAAGTGTATTGAGGTTCACATAACACTGGGACAAGTCAGTCCGTAAAGACTTTACAACACACCGACAAAACCATTAGCGGTATTAACTGAAAGAGAGAAGGAACACTAAGTAACGGATAAAGGGGGTATTAAAAGTTTAACACCTTACAAAAATTACTTTTTGTGTAAAAAAAAAACACCAAGACGAAAGTACTGATACTTTTGTTTGCTGATGGGCAGTAGTCTAAAGTGACAGAACGTCCTAAAAAGGGTTTCGTTAGGAGGTAATTCCATTTAATTTCAGTCTAATCCTCGCAACCCCTAATGATCTAGTTACGTGTGTTAAAATGCATTGTAATTATAATGTCCTAGGAATTTATGTAACTCTGTGACAGAATCATGAGTAGTCCGTATACATATATAATATATATATTCATAAATAGTATATATAAAAAATTAGTAGTCAATGGTAAACGTAAGTCACGTGTAATATCGAGAGTCTTCTGACCTTTGTGAAAAGTCATAACGGAAAATAGACAGTACGACAAACTTACTAAAATGACCTGTGATGATTTCATCCTTTGCCTACGTTCATTTAATGTTGAACATGGGTAAAGGTTGACAGTTTTTTCGTGATTTCCTTTTCATCTTATACCGAAAACATTTTGTAACACTAAACCTTTCGTCAAAAACGGTTTAATCATATACATTTACTAGAAACGACACACTTTGAGAGAGACTCCAAAACGTCACAAATGTTATGGCAACTGAGTATTTTCATTAAGTGACAACTCTACTTATCGTCTCACAAAAGTCTTAGTAGTTTAAGTAAGATTGAACCTACTTTTTCTGCATAGAACATACTTAAGAAAAAACAAACATAAACCTCTACAGACTAAGTCCTGAAACTCAGATGTAAAATTCCCTAAATCACACGTCAAAAATTTTTAAACTCGTTTGAAATGAATGGAACACCAAAGAGGAGGATAGAATGTACTGTGTGACATTCATAAATAAGTTGAACCATTCGCGAGTTGTCATTTACATTTTTCCCACGCGTCCTGTATACCACAACAGTCATATCACACCATCTCAGAAAGATTCTTATAAACAAAAAAAAAAAAAAAACGTTCACGATGTAATATACCTTATGGGAACGGCTGTACACGAGATTTCTACTTTTGCGGGACTCAATAAGACTTTATGATTGTTTAAAGAGTACAGAACTCAATAAAGTCAAATGAACTCACATCGTAAAGTCTTTACAATATACTGGAGTAACATAGGACAACGTTTACTATTTCTAAATGTCACTTGGGTTGTTTGTACAGGAACTACAAAATACAAAATACCAAAATTTTTAAATACCTGTCATTATTGGAGACAATGGTAGAGTGAAAACTGTTGCTTAAGACGTTGAAGGTATCTTTAACAATGGTTAAGAAATTGTTGAGACATATAAGAAATCACTGACCTATAAACTAACAAGATATCATGATGATTGTACGAGTACAATTTACAGTGGTCAAATTTTCATAACTTATAGTCAGAAAACGTCTACCTTCACTAAGGTAAGGTCCAGGACACACAAAGTATTAGTAACGTACTTTAAGTAGTGGACGTTAATACATTTGTTGTCTGAAAGTATCCCAAACGAAGGAAAAATCTATTACCTCAACGACCGTTTTATCTAGAGTCACGGGTGGTGTAATAATTTATAGAATAGTAGAATAATAATAAAAATCCCACCGCTATTCATGATTACTTTACATGAAACTCCATAATGTGATTATTAATACTTTTACATCGAAAGGCTTTTTCTTTGAGAAGATGGATTAAAGTCCGGGTAATAAAATTTACCTAGGATAAGTTCAAGTAGATCCATAAACCGAATTGACCAAATCTTGGTATAAATCAATTAAGTTTTTAAAATTATTGGAGATCTCTTACTCATGTAAAAACTCACTTCCCTGTACTATTCATAGGACAGACAGTTTCCACACGAGACAAAACTCTACATTTGCCATTAAACTAAATACAACGTTTCAGATCCCAACCCCCCCCCTATCCTTAAACCACTGAAAAACACCGTCCTTTCATTTTAAGGAACTCATGGTTTATCTAACCACCCAACTAAGTAAATAAGGAAATGGTATCTCACACGACTCGAAACCCTTAACTTTATATTTAACCTCTACTATGTTAAGACTCTAGAAGAGAGACATGTGAGACTCTCTTCATGTCTCTCATGAGAGACTTCTAGAGTCTTAACCTAGGGTCCTCACTCGTCTTTAGATGGTCAAATTTGTTCCTCTTTTTCTCCTAAGGTCCCTCTTCCTCGTCGTGTACGGGTCGTCCGCACAAGGAACCCAGTGGGAGTTCAGAAACTTTCCATACTACCCTTCCCCTCATCCCCAACCTCTCAACCCTCACCATCAGTCCCTGGTCTAATACGGCAATGTCCTCCTACTAGTACAAGACCCAGAATCCACTCAGAGACCTTATCCGACGGTTCGTTTCCAGGGGGTTTTATCCCCCCCTAATCAAGAATACCTGATCCATTAAAGCGTCCAGTTGTCCACCCACCCAATAAGGTCGGTAAAACCACCTCCCCGTCTTTAAAGGTCCTTGACCCAGTAACCGGTGGAAAACCAGAAAACACCAAACGGAGTCTTAACAGTACCGGGGACACCCTCACAGCACATCGTACGACTACATAATGTCACTTAGACATTACTCCAAGTTCCAGACGACATTCAGGTCAGAAGACAGTAGAACCTTGATTACCTAATATTGGTCAAAAACAGTATGGGAGTCACAGATTACCCGAAGGGACCACCGAGTCTACCATTTCTTAGGTGGACGCTACACCCTCTGGACCCAAGTTAGGGACCCAACCCTTCTAGGGGACCTCCTTCTGTACCGGTGGGTGAGGTCATAAGAACGGACCTCTCTTAGGGGTGCCTGTCTCGTCGGACCGTCCGATGTCATACACCCCAACGTTTCTCGACCTGTACTGACTCGTTGAGTCGTGTCGCCGATTACCAACACGGGACGGGGAAAGGGAGACAGAGTTTCCTTCCGAAACTTAAGATTATAAAGATAAATAATCTTACGGAAGATATATAGTATCCGTGATACGATCTCTGTAATGAAACGGTTGTTTCCAGGCAGATCAGTTTCGATACCAAAAAGGTCATCAGTACATACTTACACTCTCAACCTGATATTTCTTTCGACTCGTGACTTCTTAACTACGAAAACTTGATACCACAACCTCCTCTGAGAACTCTCAGGGTACCTCACGTCCCTGTAGTTTGGTCAGGTAGGATTTCCTATAGTTGGGACTTATATGTAACCTTCTTGACTACGATTTCGACTTCGAGGTCATGAAACCGGTGGACTACGTTTCTTGACTGAGGAACCTCTTCTGGGACTACGACCCCTTCTAACTTCCACCCTCCTCTTCCCCTGCTGTCTCCTACTCTACCAACCTACCGCAGTGGCTGAACTACATGCACTCAAACTCGTTCTAGGCCCTCAACCACCACCCGTCCTTTCGGACCGTACGACGTCAGACACCCCAGTGTTTCTCAGCATGTGCTGACACGCTGACTTGAATGACTGTGATTCATGACTTCTAAATGATCACTAGATTCGTCTATGGTAAGAAAGGTAACCTCTTGAATTGTTGTATGTTAATATTTGACGAATTACGGAAACTGTTCTTTCTTTTTATTTCACAACGGACGGCGGAATCTTAGAACCAGAACATTTGAGAAAAATCTTCGTTATACACTCGTCTAGACTTCCAACTCTTCATTAGTCGACCTATACCTATCTCTCATGATAGTCACATATATTTCCTGTTCTCCGTCCTTTATAATTATCGACAAACTACTTGACTTTCCTTTGGTCGACCCGATCTCCGACAACCTGAACATCTCGTTGACTAATTCTAACCTCCCTCGACCAGTCCTCCAGACCACCGAGTCCCAGACGTCCGGAACCACCCTTCTAACCTAAAGTAAATCACGTGTCACCCTGTGATATCTTTCCTCCCGACATCTACCTCCTCTCTATGTAACCTAGAAACAAAATTTTTCTAGTGAGACCGACGACACATTTCTTATCTAACCCTCCATGTTCTCGTCTGTATCCTTCCGGTAAATCCTTCGACAACATCCGTCAGGTCGACTCTCTACCACTACCGTCAACTCTATCCTAAAGACTACCCGACCCCATACAGGTAGGAAGTCGCCATACACCACCACCTCCTCCTTATCGTCTTTGACTCCTATCTATGTCCAAAAACAGGGATTTATCACAGTACATGGTTCTACCCCTTTCGACCGTTTCGCTGTACAACCCTCTACCCCTTCAGTAAAACCTTTTGAAAACAAACCCCCAGGGACACTTTATAAGTCCCTTTCCCCTTGACACATAACATCCTCAGAGATCTAGTCTCCACGTCAAAAGTATCTCTATTTTTAAACTCTTAGTAACCCTGTATTTCGATCCAAACTTCCCTACCTTACTGGGTCCTTACAGTTCTTCCCTCCCAGTCACCCTGTGGGTCATAAATCTCCGGTCCCTTTCTTTCGTGTTCAACATTCTCCGGCCCCTTTCTTGACGGGTTTATTATCTGTTGACCCTATCATAACGTATCATCCTACGGTTCTTTCTTCTCCCTAAGTTCTCCTCCGACTCCCCTCATCCGACAATCCAAATCGTCCTACCTTTTTCTTGGGACTCACAAACCTTACAATGACCCTGTAAATAAACAAGAAAGAAGTCTACATCTATACTTTTGTAACTTCCTAAAGTACGTCTCCTGACTGGACTGGTCTTCACACAGAATCTTTCCAGTATTATGCCCGACACAGTTGTAACCTAAATGACATCTCTTCGTCTTCGGACATGTACGAAGGACGAGAGATTCGACAATTTGACGGAATAGGATTGTATGGACTCATGTTGTGGTCCGAAACCCTCTACGCCTTGAAACGGCAAATTACCTCGGTCTAAGTTGAGTAGAAGGTAACAGTCGATACCCTGTAACCCGTGTAACCAATTGGAGACAGTCGAACACAAAGGACTACACAAATACCCTCATTTTATATGGGGGTGGTCTCCCAATATTCCTAATTACAGATCCTCTTTATCCAGGAGTTATTGTAGTGAATAATAGTAACTATGTCGTATCTTCGTTTCCATTCGGAAAAAATTCTTTACTAAAATGGTGTAATTTAGTAACGTAAAGCGGGTACAGAACACCTTCATAAAATTGAAATCAGAAGTGATTCGAACAGGAATTGGAAGATAGGTTCCCTATTTACGTTGTAAAGATGAGAGAGACCCTCTTAATGATTTAACATCACTTCACGGACCGACACCTGTTAAATTTCACGTGAAAGAGACTGTCTTGTGTACAAATATAACCAAACATGAAAATTGTAAAATAAGGGTAAAGAATATCGGAAAATAAAGAACCAGATGTAAATGAAAATATCGTGAATCCTAAGATCTTGGGACCGATTGTGTCTGTAATGGTCCCACACGTCAATTGACAAAGTTCCCGTTCCAGTTTCTCCTCTCTACAGGATTTAGTGACCCCTTTAACCGTCACTGCGAGGAAACATGTCTTATGTTTGTACCCTCCCCACAGTGGGGGACACGTAAATTCCTTATTACCTTCGATCTTTTACGAATGATTCCTTTTGTTTTTCGTCCTGTCATATCTTTACTGACTTTTGTACCAAAGGTGAAAACGTCACTGAAAGTACAAATCGTGTCACCACCGTTGGTTAGGACGTCGATGTACACTAGTGTCTTATAACTTTTGGAGAACGAAACAAGGACCGAATCGAAAGAATCGTCTGATTCCTTTATGTCGGATTCATCTTCTACTATACATAGGCACGTCATTAAACAGTGAATTAAAGAATTATTAAAAAGATATTATTACTCAGTAATAAAACATTCTGTATACACACCTTTTATGTCAATACAATTACTTGTTTCTCATTTTTACATTTGATAGTTTAATCAGAGTCTCTAAAGGAAATATTACTGTATAAGTATTAACTATAAATTATATAAAGAATTTCGTCATTGTGGTCACAGATTTTATATAGAATGAATTCTAATTGGATACCAACTCTGTAGGGACCACAAGGTCCCAAATTCTGAGACACGAAGGTTCCGTCCCCTACTTCTAAACTAAGGACCAGTCCCTTGTTTCTAGGGTGTACGACGTATCGTGTCGGTTTTTTTTTTTTTTTTGTTTGGTTATTGTTATTCGTATTATTTTACAAACTTTTCTAATTGAATACCAAATTTTAACTGAAGTTTGAATTAAACCTATTGTAGTGTTACCGGTATCCTAATTAATATTCCTGTATCCATTGTTATAATTTTACCATCGAAACCGACACTAGGTCTCATCTTCCTGTGACCTATGGTTTAAGTTTAAGGTTTGTCTCTCTGACTAAAAGTTTTCTTTATAACCTTTTCACAAAATCCCCGATCCGAAATTCCTACCTTAAGTGTTTCTGTTCCAAAAACTATTCTCGATAAGACTCACGGAAAAGGTCGTGGAACAGATTTGGTTAATCCTTTTTTTTTTTTTAGTTTCCTTGAAGAAATTTCGACATACAAAGGATTTCAAATTTCCTAGACCACTTATCAATAGGAATAGGGACGAAACTTCTAGATTTTCCTAATTCTCGTCCAGACGATCGACAAATAGTGTTTCGTCTCCTTTCTTCTCCATTGACACTCGTAACTAGAGGGAGAAAGGACACCTGTTCCACACCGGGTGGACATTCTGTCTACTCCGGGAGAAACCGGGACAAATCTAACGACGGTTCTCTATCCTTGTTAGAGTTGTCTGGAACGGGACCTAAGGATTCCCGACACATTCCTCACACACTACCCATCCCCTCTACTATCGTGGATGTAATTCACACTGTCGCCCCATCTGAAGGTCCTTACTCACGGGACACTTCTTCAGTACCAGACTCTTTTTCGATAATCGTAATCGGTCTTGGACTCCTATACACCAGTAGATGGTTGAAGTCGGCGAATTTTTATAAGAGTAAGGTCGTGTCAGTTTTTATTTATTTTTATTAAACTAATTTTTTTTTTTTAAGAGTAAGGACAATTCAAAGGAGGAGGAGTGACAAAGTCGGACCACCAACTCTTTACATCGACAGGTAACTTCATCATCACCTTCTTTCCTCTTCATCCTTTTCTTCTCTGACTGTAGGAAAAGACAACCCACGACCGGACATCGGATGAGATCACACCTTTACCTTCATCGAAATTGATCCTACGAAGACGACACCTATTACATAAATTGACTCGTGAGAGTAAAGAATTAATCCTTACATAAACCACTCATTTCATTAACATGTAGGAGTACGACAAGTTATCAATCTTTTCAATAACCTGACGGAATAAAAAATCCGTCTCTTCTTGAAACGGGTCTCTCATCTAAAATTTCCTTACCATCTTTCATTTTCGTAAAACACTAATATGAGGTACTGGGAAATACCTAGGTCTCTACATATGTCAGTAAGGAGTAATAGACACCCTAACTGAGGTCCTAAGGGGGTATAGGGTTTTGGGAATTTACGAGTTCAGGGAATATATTTTACCTCATCATAAACGTATATTGGATACGTATAGGAGGATATATGAAATTTAATAGTGATCCAATGAATATTATGGATTATGTTACATTTATATTTATTAAAGGTCTTGGACCGTTTAAGTAAGTCCAAAATGAAAAACTTGAAAAGAAACTAAAAAAATGTTTTATAAAAGTAAAGTTCTAACCGACTTAGGAGTCAATCAATTTGGAGACCTCAACCTTCGGTGTCTATGTTTCCCGGATAACTTATGCATTTTTTTACATACATATAGACACACAATATATCACGCACAAAAAATCGAAATTACTTCGTAAGTACCTCTTTATCTTAAGAAGTAAATTTAGGATTATAAAAGATTACTCGATCACTTATACTAGTATAAAACATGTCATTCTTATATAAGACAAATAGGAAAGAAGTTTATTTTTTCGACCTAACTCCCGTTTTTGAGAAGGAAGTAGAATTTACGACTTCAAATTTCTTACCTAAAACCTTGAAGTAACGAATCCTATCTTAAGATCGAGATGGTGCATGGTCGACTCACTGGCAACTAGTTTAATTAAATAAACACGAAGTCAAAGGTGTAGACTTGTTACCCGTATTATCGACGTAGACGTAATGTCCGCCAACGTAATTTAAACACATATTTTTATATTTATATACATTTCACAATCGTTTAAAACAGCAGATATAACCGACAATTTTTTAAATAACTAAATATCGAGGAAGAGACAATCATGTCTCTCTTTTCCTATAAAATTCTTATAGATTTTATAACGGAGTTTTCTTTACAGACGACGCTTTACTGACGAAATTCTTAGAACTTAGTTCCCGTGAGTTGAGTTAACAGTACCCTGACTGTTAACAATGACAACATGAAAATATTATCCGATCGGAGGTCTCACATAGTAACACTTCTGGTCCTTTTGTCCTGTGTCCTCTCCGGTACTCCCTAGAAAGATGAGTAAAACACGAGAGACTAATATACAGTCCCCTCTCTTAATAGCCCATTAAGGTCAATAGTTCTTGAAATGTTACAGCCCATTGTTCCTTAGACCGGAATTGATTCTAAGAAGACCTATTAAAATAACCCTTACTAATTCTACAGACATCTTCCAGTTATACACAAGGTTCAAAAGGTATTTGGAAAATATAATCTTTCTCTGTAAATACATTTCATATTTAATAATGTAATCATCATTTTACATAGTTATATTTATATATTTTATATAATGAAATGTCAAAAATATACAAAGTACATAAGTTGTCTCAGTTCACACACTGTTTGAAACTATCTATAATTAGAAAAGTTTAATCGCTACTCTACCAGTCCTGAGTCTTTCGAACCACAAAATATGTTTCGAACACTGCATAATGATTGTCCCAATTTCCATTATACAAGAGCACGGAAAAGTAAAACTTTCACGTCGAGAACAACTTGTAGTGAAGGATGTCGAACAAGACCATATCACTATAAAGTATAAATTGTGTCGTCAGTTTGCACCGTTAACCAACCAACACAGAAAGAAACAACAAACATTGTCCCATGACATATAAGGATTTATTTTTGTCCCCTTGGCCAAGGAAGTCCTTATTAACAAAATTACAATCTTGTTGGTCGAGACAAATCTTAATGACGGAAATGTAACGATATTTTTACCGGTCTATATAGGAACTTTCCGTTTTAACGTCAATAGTCTCGGTTTAATTGTTAAACAGACTTCAAAATACAGTATTTACAAAACACTCGTTGTCAATTTATAGTATACATATTCTCTGGCACTAGAACATCCCTCGTGTACACTTATAAATTAGATAAGGATCTTATTTACTTATATCATGGTTAAGTCACCTCGACTGAACCTTAAGACCTTTGTTTCAAAAACCAACACACCGAAAACCGTCTGACACATAATGGAGACTTGGAATCAAAAGAGTAAACATCTTACTTTTATGGCATAGAGTTTTAATAACACTCTTAACTTCTGTATTCACATACACTTATATGAGTAGTGTATTATACATCATCTGTTATGTGTACAATAGTACATAATTATTAAATTTTATATAATTGTTACTTCTCTTTTCGAGAATCCTGTCATAGACCGGATATTATCCACGAATGATTCATTAAGAATTTTAATAATAATACTTTCTATTGTAATATTCATTTACTCAATAATTTGGATTAATTCGGACTAAAAGATGGGACGAACAAGGCATGGATAGAGGACATCAACGTCTCTCCTAGTTTATTTCACTCTATATCTTATATGTAATATCTTAAAGTTCACTTGTTTGTTTACATTTCACGATAGTAATAAAGTATAATTCACATATCAAAATACAAATTTTCAGTTCAATTAATTTCACTATAAAAGATTTCAAAATTTGACTGTACATCGAATAAGTATACTTTTCGGATCTTGAATTTTACTTGCTAGAATTAAATACGTCACAAAGTCTAAAATTTTAACATTAAGTCTCAATCAATTGAGTTCGATTATAAAGACGGTTTGATGGTCACGTAGTCTAGTATCGGTCTGTTAACAAAACCTTCTCTAGACACATGGTTACATGTATAAATTACCATAACTCCTACAAATCGGAAAATTTTTGAAGATTCGTCAACTCAAAATACACCAGGTTCGGGAATAGAAGCAATAAAAAAGAATGTACCAGTGTCAATGCTCCACAAAACCTCGTTGCAGACGAATAGTCTACCTCTTCCTTTACCGTTGGGTGAGGTCATAAGAACGGACCTCTTAGGACACCGGTCTCCTCCGACCACCCGACGACAGACACCCCAGGATACCCCAAAGTCTCAGCCTGTACTGACTTCGCTGAATCGACGACGAATAGTCTTTAGAAATTTAAGACGGGGACTCAGGTCCTCTTTCTGTTAGGACTAAATTTCGACTTCCACAAACAATCTCCTCTCCGAACGGGGTGAGAAGAAGGTATCAGTCAAAGGAACAACCCCGGGATTTCTTAAGGTAGTAAATATAAGACACTTTTATCATATTCCACAAGAAAGACATTTGTATTTTATATCCTACCCCTAAATCCGGAAGAAAATCATAAAGAATTATTTTAATTTCTTTTCTTATATTTAATAAAAGAGTTATGTCCCTTCATTATAAAAGAATATTTTAGGTAACCGAAATTTCGATTCACAGTTTAATAATTTAAGTGACTTCAATAACAATCTCAAAAACAATACGAAAACTATTCATTTAAATTGATTGTCCTCCTCACAGGTTATCTTCACTTCAATTGGATCACACTTTGGTACAGTGATTATATTTTGTCAGAAGTCTAAATTCCGATATTAGTTATTATATCGAAGTAGTTCGGTATCACTTCCTTTTATAGGAAATTACTTTACCTAGACGGAACGAAGAGGTAGATAAGACGAATAGAATTTTTACGATCAATCATTTACGACGTCGAAAAAGATACATTCAATATGGATATCAGGTACACATAAACTTGCGTATAAAAATAAACGTTCCTTTACTGATATTTTCTAAGTCGTTCTAAATCTTTAAGAGAAACACAAGGGATCTTCTATCCCTTTCTAAGGTAAAAATTTTCTGGTTCATGACGGTCCACTTAAAGAAAGGAAAATAAGGACAAGGTTTTACACACGGAAGTTCTCCGAAAAAAAAAAAATTTGTCTGACTTGAACTGATTAAATTCTACAACTATACCTTCCTTATGTATAAAGGGATTAAAAATTTGTATAAACACGGAGAGTGGATAGGGATTATTCCATTGTTTACATCACAATTAAATCTACTCAATATGAAAGATATACTCAAACGATTGTCTTGAACTGTATTTTCGGCAACACTTCTTCGAACTAACCAAACCAATGGTATCGTTGTGACAACTTACCTTCTTACTAAAGGAAATCCTTGGAAAGGATTTACGACAAAACATGGGATATTGCTATAACGACCGAACGGTAGGGAACACTCCTCCATTCTTCTCTACTGAAGCTCCCAGTCGTACCACAGAGCACAAATATCTAATAGGAGTCGGTAGTTTTCCGACGAACCGAGTAGAATAAGAAGGGTAACGACTTGGTTAAGACAAGAAGTCATATGACACTATTATCCTCAGAACTTGTCTGGAAATACACAATCTTATGTGTTTTCCTTTTTGACCTAGATCTGGTTGCTAGTATAATACAATTCGAGTAAAGGATTTCGATTACAGAACAATACCTAAAAATTAAGGAACGAATAGAAACAAACTTTAAGACGTCAAATAGTTATTAAACAGGACACTCACTACAATAGGAAACCTCCTCTGCTTTCCCAAATTGGTTGTTTGTCTAGTCGTCCCCGAAGTAAATTTTAGGAAATCACCACCAAACCATAAGACCTCAATGATATTTGGGATTCCGAATGTAAACTCTAAAGGAAACAATATCCCATTTTCAGACGAGGTAATCGTGTCGTTAACACATGTTTTTACGTAGATTAGTCAGTTCATGGTGGTATCCCACAAAAGGTCACCAATTTTGTCCGATTACCAATAAAGTGAACATGTAAGTTATTTTTGTCGTCATTTCCGATAATATTGATAAGAAGATTAGTCGGTGCAAACATTAAAAAGTAAAAGTGGGGAACCAAATCCAAGGAACTAAATCTAAGAACCTTAATCTAGGAGGTTTTATTTGAATTACCAAATTGAATTTTTAACATAGTCATGACGACAACGATCATTATCTCACTAAATTCGACGAATCCTTATTAAAACACGTCCTCCACTCCCTTTTTTTGTTGTATTGGAGTTTGACTATACTTATAAAATTTCTAACATTATGTATCAAAGTTTGTTTTACCCATTGTTTTATCCATACTAACCATTGTTAAGTATATAAGTAATGATATATACTTAATATCCCAATAACAAAACAAAACTCATTTACGATCTTGAGTTCAAAAAAATTACTGAATACTTACAAGTAAAAGTTAAAGATTGGTCAAGAAAATAGATTCAATTAGACTTCACAGGGACCGTCAATTTGATAAAACTTTTTTCACCAAGTGTGAGTAGGTTGAGTGACTTTATAAATAATAACACATAAAACCTGACACACCGAAGAGAACCTTTTATATACAATGTCATCGTACAATAAAAGACTAATATCCATTCGGTCAATTTAAAGACTGTCATCTCATCGTCTTTGTACCACACACCTGACCCTTTGTTCAATATCATCTACGCCTCAAAAGTTTACTCGTCAAATGAAGTAGAATGCAAAGGTGTAACGGGAGGATGACGAGGAACGGAATTCTTTTTACTCTACCTGGAACCGTTTTTTATCGGTTTAAGATATTTCACTACAGGTGAAATTTACACCGTACCCTGTTAAGGGTATATAGACGACTTAACTTCGGCGTTCTTTCGACTCTGTCTAAACCGGTATAAACTCTTGTCTTAACTAGCTTATTCTTCACCATCAAAGTCTATTTTAAATATGTAAACGAACCTCAATGAGATGGCTTTACTTGTGGGAAACGTCTTCCAATGTGTTTACGTGTACGTTTGTCTTGAAATTCAAGTAGGCCCTTCGGGCGAGGAGTTAATCCCACTTCGTAAAGAGAAGATTGAACACAAATAATAGACAAATGGGAGCCACGTAAGAGAATCATCAACGTCACAAATACGATATATACTTACGTACACAGAAATATACCTGTGGTAAGAAAGGCAATTTTTGCAGAGAAGAATTAGTAATAATAAATTCCAATGAACTTGACCGCATACGGTGTCAACCAAAACACAAGAGGTTCAGGTAAGGGTACAGAATAGGAACAGGAGCCTACAGACAGAAGAGAAAAATGAGTGTCAAAGTGTATAACACTGAAGGACGTCGATTGGTCTCACATGAGGGCCTCCCGGTGACGACCAGAGTCAGAAGGACTCTAAGAATGACCAGAATTGGAAGTCCAACAGACGGAGGGGAACAAGAGGTCCAAGGGACTTGTATGGAAGAAGCCTAAGAAGGGGTAGAAGAATAACAAATAAGAGAGGAGGTGAATCTCGTCAAGAGGGTGTCTAGTCGAAACACACAGGGTGGAAGATGGGTGCAAGTAGGACTCCTCCCGAAGAGGTGACGAAAGGGCAAGTCAGTGAGTCAGCACAGACTGAGTAACGTTGGGGTGCCTGACGTGGTACGGTCCGAAGGGACAGATAGTGGTTGGGGACCTCGAACGAGTTTGAATACAGGTAACTCACCCAGTAGACTCAATTTAAGTCTCCTACTGGGTGAGTTACCTGTACTCAAACTTGTTCAAGGTCCTCAACCACTATAGTGAAGTACCATTTATCTACCCCTTTGTCACCTTTGTCACCGACTGAAATAAAAAGACCCGAAGTTTTAGTGACGTTACCACTAACATCGGCACTTTAATTTTCTGCGAATTGAGGAACCTTCCTTTCAATACTGGTTGGATCTGGCGTATAATTTTTCGTCTCTGTAATGAAACAGGTGTTTCCAGGTAGATCAGTTCCGATACCAAAAAAGGTCATCAGTACATACCTACACTTTCAACCTGATATTTCTTTCGACTCGTGTCTTCTTAACTACGAAAACTTGACACCACAACCTCTTCTGAGAAGTCTCAGGGAACCTGACGTTCCTCTAGGTTGCTCAGGTAGGATTTCCTCTAGTCAGGACCCACAAGTAACCATCCTGACTAAAACCGATGGACTACGTTTCTCGCTTGAGTAACCTTTTCTGGGACTTCGACGTTTTATAACTCCCGTCGTCTTCTTCCCCTACTGTCTCCTACTCTACCAACCTACCGTAGTGACTGAGTTACCTGTACCTAAAACCCACCTGAGGTCCTCAACCACTACCTGCTCCTCCGGACCGCACGACGTCAAGTACCCAAGCGGTTCTCAGTCTGTACTGACTCGTTGACTTGACTAACTCAATCACTACCGTAGGTTGGCAGAGTAGGAGACAGTAGGGGAAGAGTAGGACGGAAGTCAGAAAGGGTCGTAGTCCCAGAAAAGGTCACTCAGTCAAGAAGTGTAGTCCACCGGTTTCATAACCTCAAAGTCGAAGTCGTAGTCAGAAAGGTTACTTATAAGTCCTAACTAAGGGAAATACTAACTGACCAACCTAGAGGAACGTCAGGTTCCCTGAGAGTTCTCAGAAGGGTTGTGGTGTCAAGTTTTTGTAAAAAAACCGCGAGTCGAAAGGAACACCAAGTCGAGAGTGTAGGTATGTGCTGATGACCTTTTTGGTCTCGAAACTGATCTACCTGGAAACAGCCGTCACATTATAGAGACGAAAAATTCTACGACAGATCCAAACAGTATCGAAAAGGAGAAGTCAAGTCAGTGAGTCAGCACAGACTGAGAAACGTTGGAATACTTAGCGTCGTGCGGTCCGGAGGGACAGGTAGTGGTTGAGGGCCTCAAGTGAGTCTGAGTGCAAGTAGCTCAGTCACTACCGTAGGTCGGTAGAGTAGGAGACAACAGGGGAAAAGGAAGACGGAGGTTAGGGAGGGTCGTAGTCTTAGAAAAAGTCACTCAGTTGAGAAGCGTACTCCACCGGTTTCATGACCTCAAAGTCGAAATCGTAGTCAGGAAGGTTTCTTTAGGGTCCCGACTAGAGGAAGTCTTACCTGACCAACCTAGAGGAACGTCAGGTTCCCTGAGAGTTCTCAGAAGAGGTTGTGGTGTCAAGTTTTCGTAGTTAAGAAGCCGCGAGTCCGAAGAAGTGTCAGGTTGAGAGTGTAGGTATGTACTGATGACCTTTTTGGTATCGGAACTGATCTGCCTGGAAACAACCGTTTCATTACAGAGACGAAAAGTTATACGATAGATCCAACCAGTATTGAAAAAAAGGTTCCTCATTCGCAGAAAATTAAAGTACCCACGTCAGTGGTAGAAGTCACTAAAACCTCGGGGGGTTTTACTTCAGACTGTGACAAAGGTGACAAAGGGGTAGATAAAGGGTACTTCACTACCCTGGTCTACGCTACTAGAAGCAAAAGACTTACAACTCGAAATTCGGTTACAAAAGTGAGAGGAGAAAGTGAAAGGAGTTCCACGAGACTTACAACTCGAAATTCGGTTACAAAAGTGAGAGGAGAAAGTGAAAGGAGTTCCACGAAAAATCAAGGAGAAGTGAAAGACGGTATTCCCACAACAGTAGACGTATAGACTCCAATAACTATAAAGAGGGTCGTTACAACTAAGGTCGAACACGAAAAAGGTCGGGTCACAAAGAGCACTACATGAGTTGTATGTTCAATTTATTCGTCCCACTGTTATATGTCGGAACTGTATGAGGAAAGGGATAAACCTTGGTCAGACAAGAAGGTACAGGTCAAGATTGACAACGAAGGATTGGATGTATGTCTAAAGAGTGGTGTGTGTATCTTCTATAGGACGAGATGTGAAAATTGGAACTGAAAGGCAGTCACAACTCCCGTAATTGAGAACTCAAAGTCCTGTCGTACAGATCAAAAAAAAGCTCAAAGTACTTCGGATGAAACGTAACACATCAAATAAAAGTCAAGGTTTAGTTATTTGTAAATAACTCATAGGTAATTCACAGTCCGTTACACGAGACCCTTATGTCTCCACGTATTAGATACCGGGTACGGGAAAGACTCTAATCGTCAAATCTCCCGTCTGTGTATTTATTTAGACTAATGTGACATCACAAGTCACTACCTCCTTCTTCCGGTTCTCTTTATACTTTCGTGGATCCTCTTCTTTGACTGAGTCTGTCCCTTCCCTCCTCTTTCTAACACTTCTTTCAGAAAGCCTGTTTCAAGATAGGGATAACATTATAAGGTGGGAAATATAACAGTGAAGGAAAGATAACAAAAAGAGTCATTCGTTCGGTAAAGACATTACAATACTTGATCTTGGACAGAGTAAGTTGTCTCAAGTAGAACCGCAGAATATATATACATGGTTTACTTAATTGCACCAGAACACTCTTCTGGAGTCTCGGACACTTGACTTTTACAACCCTCTCTCTTATCGTACGTAAGACGAACAAGGGACTTTACGTAAAACAAACACGAAGAAGTTTGAGAGTTCCAACAAAACTTAAGACTAAGATATCAGATATTACCGACCATTGAGGGAGAACGGAGAAAGGAAGGGAAGGGGTTGGAAAGGAAGATCAGACCAGAGAATACGTCTAAATTACTACCATGATTAATAAGGTACGGGGTGTAGTAATTACTTTTTCTAGGTGGTCACACGACGGGTCTTAACTGGTGTCACCTTGGCGTAAACAATACGAGGGAGACTCCGACTGTGAAGAGGTAGCTATCGAGGAACGGTCCGTACTGGAAGACGACAAAGTCTCGACGAGTCGCACCTAGGATAAAAGAGTCAAATAACTACTAATACAGTACTCCCGGTATTAGTTTTCGAAACAATTTTAGGTTTATATTTATCAGAGATCGACAACAGGGAACTAGATGACCCGACCAGTGAGGTAGTCTTTTCTAGTCCAATAAACCGTTCTGACCCAGGCACGCTCCGATGGCCAAGAATGAGTTATGAGACGAAAGAACTTCTACACGGGTCGACGTAAAATTTTTTTACTACAAAGACTCCATTACGGTTCTAGTATTGGAAATTTTTATACAAATGTATCAAATAATCGGAAATTCCGTGTGTGTCAGGGTTTTCTCAAATATACAACTAGTGAAACGTCACCCTACCCGATTAAGGAAATTGTTACCCAACTTCCAGTCGCACCTGATGTCTGATCTTCTAATCTCACTTCAACCAAATAACTTAAGAATAGTTTGAAGAAGGTGGGAGATAGACAGAACTGACTAGAAAGACTTCCTCAAGGTGTACAAAGTCTTAGATAATCTCTCATAACAATAGTTGTCTTTAATACAGAAGGATGTTCTCATTTTTATTCTTATATATCCTGATTACCTGTATTCAAATGATTTCGTCCCCTAACAATTAAAAAATTTCGTTAATGTCCCTGTGAAATGGGTTTAGAAGGATCAAGATATTTACAACGAAAATAAGTTCTTACTAGATCAAACAAAAAAGAAATCTTTTAGTAAATATAACTAAGAATGCACACATACAAACACGCACATATGTAAATGACAGACTCGGTGGTCCCTTCGGGACATATATGTGAGTGTGACAAAGATCAACGATCTTTGTTATGTTGTCCAGACATTGGACCTGACGAAAGGTATGGAAAAAAAGTTCTTGTCTTCTCACGTCCCGTATAAAAGTAACACAAAATCCGAAAGAGATAATTCATGAATCAAAAGACAAAACGAAAGTGGCATACATCTTCATCCTCTTTTTAGTCGGACAAGACGACAAATACAACTCCATGGGTGAGTCAACCATCTTCCTTTCGGAAATAGAAACACCTTACAAGGTCTGAGGGGAGGGAACCCAACTGGAAAGCCTTCGAAGGGATACGTCTGGACGGTGAGTCCGAAGAGGGAAGTCCCGGTCGGTCTGGTCTACTTTTGCGACAGTCTCGGAATCCCCATTCTTACAGTTCCACCTCAATCATACCATCCCTTCCACTTAAAGATTCAGTGTTCATTTCTTTTAAGTCCAAGTCACCATCTACTACTACTTTGACTTAATATTGACAAAACAAAAAGACCCCTCCTCGTTTATATTAAAAAGATTTGTAAAAATAATTGTAAAAACTTTTTCGTGTGTAAATTTTGTATATAATCAACTTCTCCAAATCGGAAACGTCTTTTGTTTCAAGTAGAAACAGTCACTAATTACTAAAACTCAGTACTCCGAGAAACCCATGTCCTCAGTTCTTTACTAACAAAGTAAGAAATCACTGGAATCCTGACAAAGAGGAACAACTTAAACCCATTATCAACATCGATCAACTCGTTAATTTTTAATATAGTATAAACAAATAAATCAGGGGTTTCGTGATTACCAGGAAAAGACACTTGATTAAGTCAGTCATCTAAAAATGACTTGTAAGGTCATAAGAACGGACCTCTTAGGATCCCTGTCCCCTTCGGACCACCCGACGGCGAATACCCCAGCGTGTCTCAGTCTGCGCTGATTTCGCTGAATCGTCGTCGTCGTCGTCCAATTTGGTCCAGGACCCTTATTACTTGTCCCATTCCTCAGAAAGGAGTCCCACGAGTACCAGATCCTCCAGTCATCAGTGCCGGTCGAACCACCACATTTATGACTATCACACCTCCCACCCGCTCGAAGTAGGTTCCCGGAAACAAGGTCCGCCATCAGTCCCTCCGAAATGAGGTCTACTTTGCGTCTACCTAGGTACTCGATCTAGTCCGGACACAGGTAATCAATACACTGGACGTGACACAAACGTCAAAATAATCAACGACATCAACAACGAAAACCACGTCAAGTCAGCATCGACACCGAGACACACGCTTGTGGCTGACGTAGGGTGTACTCCACGTCAGTAACGGACAGTACAGTCTTGAGAAAGTTTGACTCCTTCGGTGAGCCGTGATACCGTCCATGTCGACCTTTCACATCCCCTCAATCCTGAGACTCCTTATTAGGAATTGGCTCTCTCCTGTCTTCGACCCCCAATTACAAGGACGACAGGCAGTAAGTGTCCCTTCTAAGAGCCTCGGTAGTCCACTGTACCGAGACTACGCGGGAGCCAACCAAAATTTTACATAAAATACGGAGTGAAAAGAGAGAGGACTAAGAACCTTAGTAAAGATTTTATTAACTGAACGTTTAGGAACGGAATTTGAATTAAAGTCCCCTTTTGTCAACGTTTTAATTTTTTACTTTACCTCCCATCGTTTATTTTTAAGTCTAAAGAATAATACAAAGAACTTTGTTCCTCCTAGATCATTGGGACTTTTGTCTAAGGATACCACCGTCGGTCGACTCGTCTCCGCACCGACAACCAATTCTACTCCATTAGATCGTAGAAACCAGGTCGGAGTAGAGGTAGGTTCCTCAAGGTCACGGAGCCGAGATTTTTGTCCCCTTACAATGTGGGTCCCATTGTGAACCCAACTCAGAAAGTCTCTTTCGTCCTAAACCGGGCTGTTCTCCCTAGTCCGTGATGTACCATTTTTCTTCTAACCCCGTCTCGGTTCCTCTACTATCCGTGTGTCCGTGTGGAGTTTCTGTACCACCCAAGACAAGGTCTGGTGACGTTATTGTTTCGTTCAGTGTACTTCAAAGAGCGAAGGGTCGCGTATATTTCGATACAAATGTGATATAACATTGTAAAATTCACACATTATCGTGATATTGGCCTTTTCATGTATGAAATTAATTTTAACATAACGATTTTTACGATACAATACTTGGAAGTCACTCAGTATTAGAAAAAACGTTATATTACCGATTTTAGTGACTAGTCTCTAATGGTATTATTTATATTATTATCCCTTATTCAAACTTCATAACGTTCTTACTGGTTTTGTACTTCGTTTACGATAACCTCTTTACCATGACTGTCTGAACGAGCTGTCTTCAACGATATTTAGAAGTTAAACAATTTTTTTTTTTTTTCGTTGGGGGTTTTTGGGATCATAGACGTCGCGTGTTTCCCTTTACGTTATTTTAATCAATATTGACATATATTAAATATAGAATCGTCCTAAGACACAGACATGCATACGTGTGTACACGTCATCAGATAGAACAAGAAATGTTTCAGGTAGGGTGACACCGTTACTTATATCAGTAAGTTATGTAAATACATTAAGACCAAAAGATAGTTAATGGTTTTTTGTACTAATAGTTGTGACTAATTAACCTAACGATATGTTTGTTCGGACGTCATTATTTGTGGGTACACACCGTCCCTCCGTATACAAACAGTGTGGGTAGTCCCCTCGTGAACCCCGGGTCTCCTGACTACTTAACCGGGCGTAACAGAATGAGGTGTCGACAGTATCGTCGAGACTATCGTCCACTATCAAGACGTTCTCGTACAGTTTAACCACTAATAGACAATACTGTAGGCGACTACCTTCGAGGGAAAATCCAAACTAGGTCTGTTACTGGAACTATAAGGGCCACTTCTTATTTCTGAGTGTTAATAACAAAATTCTTCCTCTCTGAACAGCCAACACGGAGTGTGGGCAGTATAGTTTAATAGTCTGACTTTGACTATTATGTTACTTGTGATGAAGAAACAGTCATCACATCATATACGACCTAAACATGCACGTACTTTGGAAGGGGGTTGAGAAAATATCTTTAGGTAACTCTAGTGTACATTAGTAGTGGGTCTTAAAGTCCATACACGTACCTCTGAGACCACCTCCTATCTATATAGACAAAATCCTTCTCTACGAACTCTTGACTTACAAATTCTTTACTCTTTTGAAAATACCAATTCGACTCTCATACATATGCAAAGTCATGTCATATTCATCTTCCTTCTGATTTGAAACTCTCTCTACCAGGTCTAACCTAAGGACTTGATCCAAAATCCCGAGACTCTGAAATCCCTTCAGTGATTTGGAAACCTTTGGAGTTAAAAGGGTATAGATTATACCTCTATGATTATGGGTGGGACCGATAGAATAAGGCCATGTAGTCCCTTAAAATCCTTTGAACCTTTATAAAAACCCCCTTCCTAACCATTTCTCGTATTTTACCACGAAACAAAATCGGGAAATTATACCTCTATAATTATATTAACTGTTACTTCAAATTTGTTCATCACAAAAGTTCGACAATAAAACATCCCTGTCTACCTCTCATCCGTCGACCTTACCCGTAGTGTTGGTCTCAGTCCCCTAGACCAAAGTTCAAGTTTGTTATATTGTTGATCAAACCAATGGAACCTGTACACACGAAAAAACGAGAAGGGATCGAAGGAACCTGACACCAGAGACTAAAAGGAAGGAAAGAGAGAGAGAGAGAGAAAAAAAAAAAAAAAAACAAGATACCGAGTACCGAGGAAAACGATTGGACCGATGGACCCGTGAAGAGAAGGTAGAGAGGCACAATGAAGGTAATAAAATACTAGTACTTCACGTCTATAAGACGAGTACGGTTTCAGTCACCATGAATGAACGTATTCTTCATAGACACTTCGAGAAATTTGCATACATAAGGTTCAGAGGTGTAGGTATTACAGACTAAGACACTCAGGTCACATCCAGGGTTCTTAGATTCAGAAATATCCGTAGGGTAAACTTAGACTACGTCCACTAAGAAACTTTTTGTAACCGACTCTTGTATACATATACAAAATATTTTGTAATACCAAACGTTTCAGTTTATCTATACCAAAACTAGTGAACGAGAAAACTTGACTCAGATGAATAAATGAACGCAGCGACTCAATTGAAATCTATTTATGTCACCCGGTCGATCAATTGTTCTAATAACTCACAGAGACTCCAAATGACATCGTACAATTTCCAAACATATGAATCAATATTAGGAATGTCAAAAAAAAAAAAACCGGTACTTTCGTTTTTGTTTTTTCGGTACTTTGGTTATACACGAAAATTTTAAGATGATCGTGTACTTAAAACACATACACAAACCACAAAGTAATATGTACAATCGCACTCATTTACACTTTAACCGAATCAAGAAAGGGTCTTCACGAATGGTACTTTTTTCCAACACTACGTAACAGACGTTGCTCATCATAATACCACTTCCCTTCCTCATCCCCGGTCTAACACCCACGAAAACCAATTAAGAGTTTGTTAGGGGGAGCTAAATTCTTCAGTACGAAATACCACCGTAGGAAATGACTTGACAAAACTTGACGGTTTATGTTCAGTCAATCTCGACATTCACCCTACGACCATTCTCACTTTCTCCCTTTTCGAAAACCCAAAATCCATCACAGGCTCTACTTCTCGTCTCCGTTTCGGTAACCCCTGAAGGTGACGGAACACGTCTCACATATACTAAAAATAAAACATCTCGTTTACACAGGGTTTCGCGACAAACTGTAAATCCAAAGATTAAATACATTTTGAAATATACGATCTCACTTGATCTCATAAATCACCTTAGCTCTGAGATAAATCTAGGTACAACGGAGGGACAGAGGGGTGTGGTGAGGACGGGTAAGGGTAACACATAAAACAATTCCATCTACGTCGAGTTTACCATTTCTTAGACGGATATCACGTCCTCTGGGACCAAACTAAGGACCCAGTCCTTCTAGGAAACCTCTTCCTTTACTGTTAGGTGAGGTCATAAGAACGGAGTTCTTAGGGTACCTGTCTCCTCGGACCACCCGACGTCAAATACCCCAGTGTTTCTCAGTCTGTACTGACTCGCTGATTGTGATGGTGATGGAGATTCCTTTTTTCTGACAGCTATTCTTTACGTTTAGTTGCTTCAGTGTCTGGTGCTAACAACCTGAAAAATCATTTTAGTTCAAGTCTCCCTGACACTACCTGAAAACACAAAGTAAAATATTTGAATGTCCCCCGATTATTTCTATACTTTACTCGAGACTGATTCAGGTATAATTTTTCGGTTTAGGAAGTTTTTTGTTTCGATGAGAATTGAGTAATTGATAAGTGTTCATTTTAATGGGTATGTCTTTACCTCACTTTGAAAGATTTATTATCGAGTGAAGAGAGGATTACACATCAACGAAACAAACAAACTAATATTACTAATATCACAAGTAATCATGACTGACCCATCCACGTCACCAAGTATAGACGTTTATTTAATATCAATCACTCACGAGTGTCGAAGACAAAAGTAGAAATTTTGGTATGAAGGGTCAAACAAGTCACAGTCGTCGATAAGGGAATTGTATTTATAAAAAGAGTGACACTAACACTACCTTGTTTCCGTTAAGTACCCATAAAGACATAAAGGCAACAGGATCAATGAGGACATTGTCTTAATCCAAAATAAAGGTAACTGATTCAACATAGTCATGTATATATAAAGGCCGTGGTTATGTCATATAGAGTCATTCGTTGGCTTTCCTACCTCGTACAGACTTATGAATCAAAATTGTCTCTAAATTTTTTATGTAAAAATAATCATCAGGTCCATAAAGAAGATAGTTTTGGGGAAATTAGTCTACCTTACGTATTTTTTTTCAGACTTATTTTAGACACACAATCAATGTCTTCTCATTAGGGAGTAGAGATTCGGTCGGTCTTACACTTTAATTTTATGACATAACGGAATTGGGCCCAGAGGACGAAGCGTCCGTCTAAGAAATGGTAGATTCACTGGTCCCTTCGGTGATATAACGGTACTTGTATATGTCAATTAAAGTTCTTATGAAACAGTCATGTACGACCATTCATTAGAGTCTGGTACATGAGAAATTTGATGTATTGAGGATCTTCCATTACATTTTTCCCTACTCCATTAAAAACACACACACACACCTTCCATGACAAATTTAGAAATCTTCACGACTACTCACCATCCAAACTTAGACAAATAATGTGTACTTATATCCAAGACAGAAATTTTATTTTAGTGGAACATTAAACTTAAAATTTTGATTGGATGACTATCACTACAGTCCTAAAATTTTAGAAACTTTTACTTTCCCACTATAAATACATGTAATTTTACCAAGTCAATAGAAGATTCTATAGTTCTTTACGTACGTAAGTATCGTAACTGTAGGTCTTCTAAAAGACAGAGACAGAGATATAAAGATAATAAAATATGACGTTAACTCCAAATATATATATATATATAGAGTGATATGATAAGTGATATATATATAGAGTGATATGATAAGTGATATATTTATATTTATATTTATATTTATATTTACTGTCTGATCACCGAAAGAATGGTACTAGTGACATACCTCTACTAAACGAATTCTAAAAGTAAAGACTATAACTCCAACCTAATGAAACTACAGACGCACGGAAGTTCCTATGTATCGAAAATCTCTCTCTAGTGAACTGGACTTAACAGCTCACCCCTTTTTCACTTAAAATTAGGGTCGAGACAGAATGACACACCTAAACTTGACGAGTTTGAAAGACTCGAAATCAAAGAGATATTATTAAACCTAATATGGTTGAAATTTCTTAATAATACTTTAATGCACCCCGAAACGTGACTTCCTTCTACCGCAACTAACCGAAAATAAAGTGAGAAGAATATAAGTATCTATCATAGACTCACATGTCCAAGACTAGGACACTGACTAGACTACTCGTGTAAACAGTAATTGCCTTGTCTTCAGATCATCTTTGTCTTCAAAGATGGTAGTCCCATTATTTCAGGGAAAAGTCAGAGGGAAAAAAGGGAGAATGTGATCTTGGTTTTTCGTATAGAGATTACCTTATCGTAGTAGTCCTGAGAAAAAGTGTAAATCTTCCGAGTACTACAATATACTAGACTCTCCATAATTTTGTAGAGTAACCGGTTGTGTCGGGAATCCGAATGAATAGACAGAAAAGATGGTCCGAAGTTCGAAGGACACCGGTTCTTAGGACGGAATCAATGAGAATGAGGAGGTCCTATGACGCTCCGTCGGTGACACATTCCAGATACCTTAATTCTTCATCTTCCTCCTCACGTCATAAGACTAATTCTCTTTCAAGTACGGTATACAAAAAGAGATCAGTCCAATCAACGAAAATTTCATGGATCTCAAACAAGAAAACGCTATTTACCACCGATAGTTTGTATGACTTTTTTTGAATTTTTTCTAGTCGGTCAAAACCACATACGAAATCTCACAAAAAATCGTCAGTCACCCAAAATCTATAAAAACCGACATCCGAAAGAAAAAAAAAACTGGTTTTTACAACAATACATATCCGGATATAGGTCAGAAGAGAAGAAGGAAAGAACACTACATATCACAGAGATCACACGTTTCTCCTCTTCCGTTACCGTGGGGTGAGGTCATGAGAACGGACCCTTTAGGGTACTCGTCTCCTCGGACCATCCGACGTCAGGTGCCCCAGCGCTTCTCGGTCTGTACTGACTCGCTGAAGGGAAAGTGAAAAGTGAAAGTACGTAACCTCTTCCTATACCGTTGGGTGAGGTCACAAGAACGACCTCTTAGGGTCCCTGGCCCCTCGGACCACCCGACGGCAGAGACCCCAGTGTGTCTCAGCCTGTGTTGACTTCACTGAATCGTCGTCACACGTTTCTTAACACTATTATAGTAAGTACAAACTTTAAATCTGAGTCCTCTCCAGTTTGTATTGTGTCACCTCGTACGTTGTGACCGTCGGTGGGAATGAAGTGTGGCAGTGTTAATTACTTTAAATAAGTCTCACAGAGTATACAAAGGATTTGTAGTCATTTTATTAATAGGTTCGTGGTAAAAATTACGAGAGTTCTCTTATCGTTTTGCTAGTCATACCTTTTATTTAATTTATATCGTTCCAAACTCTTAATCATTAATGATGTACTCAATTATTATCGAAGATTACGTAAAAATAAGGACCTAAATAAGTATGTAAACACTGGGAAACTTGCTATCACGGATTACTAGAATAGTGGAATCGTTCTCTTTAACCATTCCCTCGTTTATAAACAAATTCTCCGTCCAAATACATTACAAATAGGAAACATTTTGTTCACATCAATAATAATGAAGACGAAAAGTCCACTCTTTTGAGAACGAGTCTATCTAAATTATAAATAAAGTTCCGGGGTATCGTAACTACGAATTTATGTCTAGACAGACTGGATCTTAAGGTACGAGCAAGTAAACACTATAGGAAGTATGTCCAAAATGATTATAATAAAAGATAGAAAACTAGTAAAGTCTTTTTCTTAACTCACCAAACATACTACATGACATCTTGTCCTTATTTAATTTTTTTATAAGTACATCATACATTTTATCTTATAATAAGTCGGAATTTTTTCTTATAGGACGGAAAACATTGTTGTACCTACCTGAAACTCATGTAATACGACTCATTTCAGTCTCTCTTTCTTTATAAGAAACACAAGAGTTAGTGTACACCTTAGACTTTCTCAACTTGAACACATTTATCTCACCATGCACATCTTTCTCTCTTACGCTTCCCCATCCCAGTTTCCGATTTTTGAAGGTCAATATTCTACTTATACAAGATCCCTAGAATACATGTCATACTACTGATATCATTGGTTATGACACAATATATAAACTTTAAATTACTCTCTCATTTAGAATTTACAATAGTGGTATCTTTATTTTTTTCCATAAAATTAATACACTCCACTACCTCCACAATAGACTGGAAGAATACCATTAGTAAAATGTCATATTTGTACATACTCTAGTAGTGTAGTATGTGGAATCAAAGTGTGTTAATTGTACAATTAACATAGAGTTATTTCAATCTTTTTTAAATTTTTATTTTTATACGTATATAATATTCGGTTATTTATTAATTCAATTATTTAAATAATTTATTCGAGTAATTTTGACAAACTACAGATCGTCAGTAATCTTTAGGTACGTACGTATGTTCGTAGATATATATATATAACTTCCGTTTTTCCCTACTTTATCAGTAATAAGAGACTAATGTACAGACACGGAGACTTTTTATCATCTTGGTAGAGGGATATGATCATACGAAAAAAGAACTTTTGAGTACATATACTTGGAAAAAATGGTGGAGTGTGTTCTAATACCACATCATGATATCAAGAATAAAAAAATTTAAAATAAAATTAACCTCCGATTAATGAAATGTTATAATATCACCAAAAACGGTTTGTAACTGTACTTAGTCGGTACCCAAATGTACACAAGGGGTAGGACTTGGGACGAGGAAGGAGGGAGGGGTAGGGTAGGGAGACCCAGTAGGGTCACGTGGTCGGGACTCGTGGGACAGAGCACGTAGCTTGGACCTGACCACTAGACAAAGTGTATACTATTATATATACAAAGTTACGATAAAAGAGTCTAGTAGATATAATAATTAAATGTCGACAGAATAAAAATATACGGACCTTTATTCACCTCTAAGAAACAAACCTTTTTTGTTGTTTTTTGACTCAGACTTTTTTTAGACGGGACCGAACCGAACCTTAGTACATGGTAAAACCCCTTTTTTTTTTAAGACACACATACACACAAAACTCAACTTCCCTTGTTTATAATTTTCACATTTATTCCTTCCTACTAAAGAAACACTTCTTGACCATTTCATTTATTCTTACTACCTATAAGTAACGTCTCACGTAGATTTGTGTTTTCTTATTTTTAATGTATAATTAACCTCGACTGACGAAGACGATGTGGTAGAAAAAACTCTTCCCGTCTTCAATCCTTCCGTCGACCCTAAAAGTCAACCAACGATTCAGAAACTCGAACTAACAAATTAAGACCCTTCTCTATATTCGTTTAAAACTGAAACGATTATAATTTCTATAATCCTCAAACGTTCCATTGGGAGAGGAAGGGGGTTGAATACAAAGTCAGTTTACCAAAGGAAAAGAAAAGTAACCCCACTGTACCAATCACGAATATAGAAGATTTGCTCCGTGAAGAACCAGATGAAGTCGACCCTTTGAAATTTTGCGGAGTCCCTGACAAAATACTTAAGACTCTACCGACGGCTTTAAGAAAGAGTATGGTTGGTATTGGTTTAACTTTGTGTAAGGTCGCAGTGGATGTACCCCCAAAGAACTCCTTATACTTGGAAACATAAAACGATGGTCTGATAACTATTATATACGTCCATTTGTCTACGTAAGTAAATTTTTGTTTTTGAGTTTTTCAAAGAATATCTATGGATACACGAACCTGTATATCTATCGTTCTCATAAAATAACGTTGTCGTATCCTGACATTAATCATAATTTATTTCATTAATACATTTCAATCATGACATAGAACATACATATGTATATACAAGTGACATAATAGTGAAGTATCGTAGTAAAATAATTAGGAGTTCCAGTGGGACATTCCTTACGTCTTACTTTGAATGGGTTGAAAGGCACAATCTGACTCCGACCCTTAAGAATACTCCGAAGACTTTCCAGTGAGTTTGACGTCTTTACTCTGATCTTGGATCCACGAGACTGAGTATCGATTAACATTGATTTCATATTTAAATATAGTTACTCTCCAGACACTGGTTTTATTGACATAAAGAAATTCTGGCCATTTCGGATCATCCTCAGTCATAATATCTAATTTATATCAATTGAAGAACATTTGAAGTTATCCTGTGTCGAACAACATAATAATTATTGAGGACTTAACGGTGGGGATGGGGTGGTACGTTAGTTATGTGTTCTATCTCATTCACGAGTTATTTGTACATAATTTACTTACCCATTCATTTTTTACAGTGGTGAAAATCTACTGAACGATACGATCGAAATCTTACGTTGTCCTTCGAAGAGAAATAATGTGTACTAAGTCTTACTAAAACCATCTAAAATTGTAGAAGATAAATATTAGACAAAGGACAATCATTTATAGTCCTAAGACGACTAAATAACACGAATCTGGTCGTTTGGGTCTTAACAAACCAAAACGTAAGAGATTTATTAGAGACAAACTTTCGGCATAATTGGTGTAAGAACCGTGTCCCCTACTGTCCTACTGTGTAACCATACTAAATTTGGATCTATCGTATAACTTTTCGTCTCTGTAATGAAACGGTTGTTTCCAGGCAGATCAGTTCCGATACCAAAAAGGTGACCAGTACATACCTACACTCTAAACCTGATATTCATTTCGACTCGCGATTTCTTAACTACGAAAACTTGACACCACAACCTCTTCTGAGAACTCTCAGGGAACCTGACGTTCCTCCAGGTTGGACAGGTAAGACTTCCTCTAGTCGGGACCCTAAAGAAACCTTCGTTACTACGATTTCGACTTTGAGGTCATGAAACCGGTGGAGTACGTTTCTCAACTGAGTAACCTTTTCTGAGACTACGACCCTCCCTAACCCCCGTCCTCCTCTTCCCCTGCTGTCTCCTAATCTACCGACCTAGCGTAGTGACTGAGCTCCTTGCACTCAGACTCACTTGAGGCCCTCAACCACTACCTGTCCCTCCGGACCGCACGACGCTAAGTACCCTAGAGTTTCTTAGCCTGTGCTGACTCGCTGACTTGACTTGACTTTGAAATTTTTCATAAAATTTACTAATAATAGAACTATAAAGAAATTTTTGAAATATCTCTTGACCTGAATTACTAGGATCCAAATGGGATGTAGTAGTTCAAAAAGTGAATAAATTTCCGAATTACATAATTCTAAACTGACCTTTTTCTTTATGGTTACTTATTTTTCCTTTTAATCAGTATGTCCACTTATGAAGAACTAAATACATTTTACAAATTAATCGTATAATTACTTCGGGTTTTCCCTCCTTTAGATCAGCCATTTAATATTTTACACAATGAGGTACATTCGGGTAGTACCCGATAAAATATGTTGAAACCAAACTCTCAAGACTCGGATCAACGTTACGGAGAACTTTCTTTGTAGGATACTGTAAATAAAAAACTCTTAGACGTGACAAGGTCTGTGGACTTCTCTCATTCACATTTGTACTCTTAAGTATGAGAGACAAGAGTTCCTGGAATGTTCGATAGTCTCTCGTCTTCGGTTTTGTATTTGTAGAAATTATGCTTCATGTCACCCAAGTTTCATTGAGTCGAAAACTGGGTACACTTTAGTCGTTTCTCCTTTAGTCTATGTTGTCACCCATTTTAACTCAAAGTGGTTACACCACCACAAATTCCCTCAGGGTACCTTAGACGCCCTATCACCCCGTAAACTGTTCTTTCAATTTTTGGAGAAATAACCCTTCACGGGAAGAAACGTTGCGTAGTGTAGATCGAAGGAAAATCCGGTAAAGTGATTAAGACCCTGAACACAACTGTATCTTACTTGAATTGAGTTTCGATTCGTTAAAGAAACTATTGAAACCTTTTACTTAACCACCATTTTCTCAAACCTTGGGTACGGATTGGTTCCAAAACCAGACTGACGTATAATGTCGATATCAGTCCTGTTCACTCTCATTTAGAGAACCGGTGTCGTGTTAGTACAATCCTAAATGGAAGTGACCGCTGAACTTAAATAAAATATTGCAGTAGTTAAAACAAACGAATTTCAGTGCCGTTGGGTGAAGTCATGAAAACGGACCTTTTAGGGTATCTACCTCCCCGGACCATCCGATGTCAGGTACCCCAACGCTTCTCAGTCTGTGCTGACTCGCTGAAGTGAAAGTGAAAGTACGTAACCTCGTCCTTTACCGTTGGGTGAGGTCATAAGAACGGACTTCTTAGGGTCCCTGTCTCCTCCGACCACCGGACGGCAAATACCCCAGCGTGTCTCAGTCTGGGCTGACTTCACTGAATCGTCGTCGTTTCAGAGAACTTACACCTGATTATAACTCGTTATTATACACAATACCTTTTAAAGTCAAATAAAACTTATTTGTAAGGTAAACCCTTTACTTTACAATGTCAATAGATTATACCATCGATCCTCTAACGTCTTTATAAAATGTATCCAATAAGTTGAGGGATATATTCTTTTTTTCTTTTATTACAAATTTTATAACACTTGTATTGAACTTAAACTAAAGAACAAATTAACAAGTCTTTCGAGAAACTTTAAGATATCCACAAGATTAAATGGCTTTCTACATCCCCGACAGTAAGAAATAAAAGATCCTTTATTTAGTACCGGTAAACCGAAAAGACCATTAAGGTCAAGATCTAATTACTTTGAACTTAAAGAGTTAGTATTCTAGTCTCACAGACCAAAATTCGATGATACATTTAGATAATACACTTAATATAAACAGAAAATTCGAAATTTAATGGTTCGAGTACCACTAAACTACACTATTTATACCGAAAATTTAATTATATCGGTTTTAGTTCTTCGGTTTTTAAGATACCTTAAAAACTGTCTTAATTTATAATCGTCCCCAATTCAGGTATAAAGACAAAGTACCGACGTCTATGATCCTACTGATTATTTATAAGGTCCCTCACGTCATAAGTGAAACAGATTCCATAACTATTCACTCCCAGTAATATTAAATCACTCTGGTCAGAATGTAGACTCACAGTCGGACTACTTCTCGTATAACATAATTATAATTTCAAGTCGACAAGGTGACCGGAAGTGATCAGAGATAATATCTTATGACAAGTAAGAGTTTATGAATCTATGGGAGGGTCTTTCATATTTTATAAGGTAAGGTTATAATAATTTAAAATAAAAAGTTATAAAGAACCGTTAATTTTTAAGTCCGTCAAACCATGAATTAAATAAGTCTACATAAAGGACTAGTCACAATTTCCAAAAAACGATGGAGTATATACTCTATTTTTCAGAAAAATAAAAGAATACACGTCAAACCGCCTAAGAAAGACATGTAAAACAAACTCAAATAAAAAGTTTCACTGTCACGTAATTCTTCTATATGACGACAAGAAATCTAGAATGTATATTGTACCACTTGTTATCGTCTTTAACGACGTCTATGAAACTGAAACCCTACAGTAGGTAAAAAGGACGTTCTTGGACTAAAACATCGTTAAAAGGTGGTGATTTTGTAAACCTGAGAAGATTTTCCTATTGAGATCCTCTATCACTTCCTGTCCCTTCGCACCGCACGAGGTCAGGTACCTCAGCGTTTCTCAACCTGTACTAAATCACTGACTTGTTGACTTTTCTGGAATACCAAATAAGATTCCACCTGAGACTAATTTTATAATGACTCTATCACTATTCGTACTATTACTAACCATCATAAGTAATAAGTAAGTTACTTTCAAAAGTAACTAGTCAGGTCACTGAGTATTTAACCAACATAATAGTTTATACATTTTTTTAATTGAGTGTTAGTAAGAAATAAACAACATTAAAAATTCATCGGATAAAATATTATATTTTATTTATTCGTGTCATGACCCGTTAACATGATAAAGATAAAGCCAACACGGATTCTTTTAGATTGTTTTAGAAATCTACTGAAGACTTTTACATTTTTCTAAGGTAGGAAATCCTATTTACTATGACACTTAATTTCTCTAAATTCATATACGACTTTTCTATTAGTTGAAATAACATTCTAACTTGGTTTTTATTCAGTAGACGTTATCTTTTAAAGAAACATATGACAGTTAGTAAAGTTTTCGTAAACCTGATAAGCTACCAAAAAAATTCGATTAGTATTCTAACGTATCACACAGGGGTTTAGGACTCGGTAACGTAACAACCGACAGTCAATAGATTCTATAAAGTAAGGAAATAAACGAGAAAGAACAATTCAGGGACACTCTGTCTAATCACCTTAATTTTAAAGAAACTTTGGCTTTCTGTCGAGATCTTAAAGAAAGAGTAAAATCCCCTTTATTACGATAGGGGTCTAAACGGAAGACAGTCTATTAAATATTTGACATTTGTGGTAATCTATTAGATGACACTAATAGACCTTAAGAAAGTATTCTCAAACTATGTCAACTTTCCAGTAAAAGATACATAGAAGAATGATTCATCTCACATTGAACTATCCGTCGTCATACATTTTACCCGAAATCATAATAAAGACATGAGAGACCAAGGAGTTAACGTAGAAAAGAGGGGAATTTAATTTGTATAACGTGAAGGTAGACGACATCAGATATCTACTAAGTGTAAATAAAAACGTCCCTATAAAAAGTTTACCCAAATCCCTCGTCTACAAAAACGTAAGCATGGGCGGAAGGATAAGGAGTACGAAAGACAGATATGTCCCCTTTTACGTAACGAGGACGGGAACCACTTAAAACGTATAGAGAAACTAAACCCGACGGCGTGACATTACGTACTATTATACTGTTGACGTTACTTCGTTCTGACAAAGAATCAAATGATCATGAACTATAGTCATAGGATCGACACGACGACTCTAAACTTCTTGAAGGAGTCGAGAACCATTAAGGGAGATCCTAAGAACCCGTTTTGGGACTTAGGTCGGTTTGGAGAGGAGACGATCAGAAGACAAAGTTTGGACTCAAATCTGTTAAATGCTTGAATATTTACTTCAGTATTTATGTTTCTATGTGTGTCCTACATAAAAATCGTGTCCATGAAAATGGTATATAAAAAAGGACGAGATCCTATGTTTATTTTGTGGAGGTAAAAATTTTTAACGTACATGTTTAACAACAGTTAGAATGAATAAAAAGATCTTGTACCATGGATTGTCTTATAAACCGTTTGGAGACGTTGGTTTTAACACAAGACTTATGTCCACATCAAACTATCCCAGTCTTCTCCTTTGAATCAAACTATCAATAGGTAACTACAGATTGTTTAATGGGGTTTCAATCGTCGATATTTGTCGAGTGCAAAAAATCGAGTATATCAAAGACTCTCAGTCCTTAGGTTTTCACCAAATCGACCCACAAAGACCGAGTCCTAGAGAGTACTTTGATGTCAATTCTACAATCCACCCCGACCTCAGTAGACTTCCAAACTGACCATGGCATCCTAGACTAAAGTTTGTACGAACAACTGTTCTCAGAAATCAAGGAACAACAGACTTTCTTGAAAATTAAGGAACAGGGAGTCACCCGACGGCAGTTACCCCAGCGTGTGTCAGCCTGTACTGACTACGCTGAATCGTCGTCGTCGTCGTCACGGTTCACTCATGGAAAACAGGGACCGTAAGAGGTTTCACTTACTAAGTTCTGTCTCACTCTCTGTTTCTACCCTCGACGACACGAAACATATTGAATAAACACCTTCACTACGTAGTAACATGATGTACGATAACCGCGTTGGTTCAATATCACACATAAATAATGTGTTTCACACACTTATGGTTTTACGTCCCTACTAATTCCC
Organism: Capra ibex; assembly: GCA_006410555.1. NCBI lineage: Eukaryota > Metazoa > Chordata > Mammalia > Artiodactyla > Bovidae > Capra > Capra ibex. Next base: position 536,669 of record SJYO01053324.1, read on the forward strand.
GGTTGAACCTCCGACAGACCGTATCAGTACTTAAGTAGATATACGGTGAATACTGGAATTTATTCAGTGGTTGAAATTGCTTGAAGTCAAAGGAATAGTGAAGAGAATGACTACTCGACTTTACACTACTAGAATAGTCTACTATCTACGTTTTAGTGAGACATTTGTATTTTATCGTAGGTAAATACTCCCGATTAATTCCCTGACGGGAATAAAAAACCTCACTCTTTTCTTTCTTTTCGTACTCCCTCACTCCTTATCTCCCTTTACCCTTTTTTTTCTTTCTTCTCTCTTACTGCTTAATCTTTTCTTTCGTAGAGTCAATCGTCCCTGGTGTCCAGAAATGGGACAAAAACGAGGAGGAAGAACAGACATTCAAACGTGTGTTTTACCCACGAATACAGGAGTTTTAAGTATTGTGGTAGAAAAACTCGTAACGTGTTTCTTTTCGATAATACTCGAGAAGAATCGAACCCGTCTAAACTAATTTTAGTTTACTTACGTTTAGTCAGTAGTTTTTCCGATCTAAATTTAGTGGTCACCAGTATGAGGGAGTAATGAAGTAGTCTTGGTCTTGACTTACGTCTGGAGGTAATATTTACGAGACGGTAAACAATCCTTTCTTGTCATTCTATCAGTAATCACAAAGGCATTCGGTGACTGGAACCGAGTCATATTTGATCTTAGATCTTTCACCGACATAAATAATAGTAAAAATTACACAAAAGACCTCGAGTAAAAGGGATACCTACTGAAAGGCGAAGTAAAATCGTAGATTAAACACCTCTGTAGTAGAATGAAAATTCTGATAAAATGGAAAGCGAAAAGGGGAGTTCTTTATTAATGTTGTCTATTAAGTGTATAACAGACGAGAACGGATAGAGAACGAAGAATTGCATGAGCCAGGGACTGGAAGTGTAATAGAGTATAGACTCTATGCATAATCCCTTTCATACTTTTAGACCCGTAGGTGACGTCAGTAAGGGACCGGAATTTTGTGTAAAAACGTAAACTAAACTGGAAAAACCTTACAGAAGATTCAGCTTTTCGGATTCAGTTTTCTCGGTGCAGTCGGACGGGACAAAGGTAGGTCATTTTTGTCGAAAAAGAGTGGTCATTGGATGAATCGGTCGGACATAGGAATCAGTCGAACGTGAGGAAGGAAGGGAGAGTCGAGTGTCAGTTACTAACGACTACTACGACTGCAATTGAGACGTTAAGGAATATTTAAAGGGGGAAGAAGGTGGAGGCTGATGAAACAGGAAAAGAGAGTGGACAAACGGTAAAATTATCAGTACCATAAGGAGAAAGAAAAGAGAAGTCAGGTAAGAGAGGTAAAATTCAACGGAATTTTGTGTATTTGTGTGTCGGAATTTTACGTGCGTGTGCGTGCGCGCGTGTGTGTGCGTGCGCGCGTGTGTGTGCGTGTGTGTGTGCGTGTGCGTGCGTGCGCGTGTGTGTGTGTGTGTGTGTGTGCGCTACAATAAGGGGCCGACTTTTATGTCACTACAGCAAAATGACAGACGTAGTCGTGATTGGTGATCTTGTAAGACATTCCTACCTTTATAAGAGATAGACACGACGGGTTATATCATCGACGAGTGGTGTACACCGATGACTCGTCAATTTTAACCAATCATTTTGATTCCTTGACATAAAAGTGAAAATAATAATTTTACTTTGCCGACAAACGTCGGTCACCAACGATGTGACCCGTCACATCTAGACAGTCTATTTTCATATCGGAAAAACAAACATAGTGAGAAAAAGACAAAAGTATGTGTTTCGTATATATGGTTAATATAAAAGATTACATCTTGAACTTTGTAAAAATGAAATTAGGTGTAATTCTTTAGACAAAAAAAAACACTAATTCTGTTCGAATCTATCAGTATATATGTGTTATATATAAATAACTCCGTGGATGAGAGACATTTTCCCCCCTACATCCATATGAATAAATTGAATATACGTCTCATGTAGTACTCTTTACGACCTGACCTTCTTCGTGTTCGACCTTAGTTCTAACGACCCTTTTTATAGTTATTAGAGCCTACACGTCTACTGTGGTGGGAAATACCGTCTTTCACTTCTTCTTGATTTTTCGGAGAACTTTCACTTTCTCCTCTCACTTTTTCAACCGAATTTCGAGTTGTAAGTCTTTTGATTCTAGTAGCGTAGACCAGGATAGTGAAGTACCCTTTATCTACCCCTTTGTCACCTTTGTCACAGTCTGAAATAAAAAGACCCGAGGTTTTAGTGACGTCTACCACTGATGTCGGTACTTTAATTTTCTACGAATGAGGAACCTTCGTTTCAATACTGGTTGGATCTATCGTATAACTTTTCGTCTCTGTAATGAAACGGTTGTTTCCAGGCAGATCAGTTCCGATACCAAAAAGGTCATCAATACATACCTACACTCTCAACCTGACACTTCTTTCGACTCACGTCTTCTTAACTACAAAAACTGGACACCACAATCTCTTCTGAGAACTCTCAGGGAACCTGACGCTCCTCCAGGTTGGACAGATAAGATTTCCTCTAGTCGGGACCCACAAGAAACCTTCCTGACTACGATTTCGACTTTGAGGTCATGAAACCGGTGGAGTACGCTTCTCAACTGAGTAACCTTTTCTGGGACTACGAGCCTCCCTAACCCCCGTCCTCCTCTTCCCCTACTGTCTCCTACTCTACCGACCTACCGTAGTGACTGAGTTACCTGCATTCAGACTCACTTGAGACCCTCAACCACTACCTGTCCCTCCGGACCACACGACGCTAAGTACCCCAGCGTTTCTCAACCTGTGTTGACCCACTGACTTGACTTGACTATATATGAATATCCACTAAGTACAGCAACATGTCGTCTTTGGTTGTGTTATAACATTTCGTCAATAGGGGGTTAATTTTTATTTAAATTTTGGGAACATTTATATAGATACTTCTTCTATTCTAAGGGTCGAGAGAACTTAGATTGTGAAATAACTGCTCTTGAGCACATGTTATTTATTATTCTTATTACTTTCAGTTAATATATCACAATCGTCCACTACCTTTTTTCTTTTTCGTCTTAACGTACCTCCCTTAGTCCTGGAGACCACTCAACTCCTCGTCCAACATCATAATTTCTCCTACCAGTCCCATTCGGATGGGTTCCTCTTCGTTTCTGAACTTCCTTCACCTCAATCGTTCGTCTACAAATCTCCACTGAATAAACAAGGTGTGTGTCCCTCCCCGGTCTCGTTTCCAGGACCAGTCCTTACATGGAATGAACACATCTCTTATCGTTCCTTCCTTCCCACCGATCTACCTCCCCCACTCCACTCTCCTCAACACTCAAAACCGCTCCCACCTGCACCTGGTCTCATCACCCTTGTCACCTTTATCACTGATATAAAAATATTCGAACTTATGTACACAGATGACAATCCGTGAGATCTTTAACACAGACAGAATAGGTAGTCTTAGGAGAGGGAAGGGAGTCTTCCTTGGTGACAGGAACAAGAATATTAATAGAGTAAGAACGAAAAGAAGTAGTTAAATAGAAATATCTACGTAAGAATTTAGACATATGTTCCTTACCACCGCATGCTTAAGGAAAAACATTGAAAAAACAATTTCTAATACAAACATTCTATATAATTATAAAAACGTAAATAGAGATCATAGAAGTAAGAACACCCATATAAGAGAAGGTAGTATACTTATAGGGTGTCAAATAGATAAGACGATAACTATTAAGACAAAACAAAACTTATAAATACTTATCACACCGACACTCGTAAGAACGGAAATAAAACCCTAAGTATTCGTATGTATAGAGATACCACACAGGACTCAATGATTTAAGACTCAGTACTCTAGCCTATACGTCGTAAGTCGGAGTAATCTATTGTGGTGACAAAAGGTTCTACCAAAACGTTCAAATGTACATACTTTAGGGAAAACAGAATGCAACAACAGTTATGGACGCTAGCAGTCTGAATTTAAAAACAGTCAAACTGGTTAAGTACCATCATAGAGAAACTTCAAAAAGAAACGTACAAATAAGAGTCACCTGAGTCAATATTTGTTTTAGAATTAGACTATAGATTTTTACTTTCCGGTTATTGTCTTTTTGTCTTGTCCCGAGGGGTTGGAGACCCGGAACCTGACCTTGGAGGACAGTATATCGTCACCGTAATCTCATCTTTGTTTATAACATATAACTTATGGGAAAGGATACACATAATCGATAACCTAAAGTAGGACACATTTCACGGACAAGTTCGGAAACCAGGCAAAAAAATAAACTAACCGTGGTAAAAGGGTAACTAAACATGTTCAAGAAATGTCAAAGACGTATGGTAAGAAACATTCGACATACATAACTTATATATATAAGAGTTATATACATCGAAAATAAAGTGAGAAGTCACTATGATAATCACAGAAACCTACTTGCTATGAAATTTAATATTACATCATCTTGAATAGTCAAAAAAGAAAATACGAATCAAGAAGAACATAGAACAAATTCTCTAGGAAAAGATAAGAAGTCGAGGTTTCCACAAGATGTCAGAGAAGATTTTCGACATATCACACTTAAAAGTGTAAATCCAGAAGTCAAGTAGACCTTAAAATAAAAACACTCCTTCCTCAACTTAAAAAATGAATCATACACACCGGTTAAGATAAAATAAAATGAAATTTTTACAAAGACTAACACTGAATAATTGAAATAAAGTACAAGATGATTATTACTCTGACGCAGTCAGAATGGATTGGTGGAAAATTTTAAGAGTCACCTTAGTCAAAATTTGTTTCAGTATCAGACTATATAGATTTTTGCTTCCCGGTTGTTGTTGTTTTGTCTTGTCCCAAGGGGTCGGAGACCCGGTACCTGATCTTGGAGGACAGTCTATCGCCACCGTAATCTAATCTTTGTTTCACGTGTGATTTACATTACGTGAACTTACTAGGACTTTGGTAAGGGGAGTGGGACCAGAGACCTTTTTAACAGAAGGTATTTTGATCAGGGACCACGGTTTTTTCAACCTCGGACGACTTTGTCTTCTATCCTCATACATGTATCGATCGGTCTAACCTTAAGATGACGAAAAACGTGTAGACTAAGTGTACACAAAGAGACGTCTCGTCCAATTACCTTTACTACCGATGACTATCAAGAACTCGAAATGTATGGTGTACGCGTTAATGACACCCCTTAAATAAAGGTATATACAGGGCGTAAAAGAGACCTTGTAAAACCCAGCCCACTAGTGAAGACACGACTAGTTGACACTTTCGAAGAGGACATTTTACACCCACTACCCCTCTTCGCTCGTCGAAGAGGTCAATGACCTGCTTATCCACTCCGCACCTTATGCAGGTACGGTGGCCCACGAAAATGGTCATCTCGGAGACTGACTCTAAGACGGGAATTTTACCGTATAAACCACCGTGAAAGAATCAACAAGGTTTCCGTCAGACAACTGAAGGAGACGATGTCTCCGGAGAATCTCAACGGAGCTCATTAACTTTACTGAATGAACACCCAGAGAAAATCGATATAGACTCTGTATCTATCGATAAAAATACTTTTACATCGTACCTATTACAGGTTATTTATACTTTAACCGTTATCCTCTTGTAATATTATACACTCTGTAAAATGGACGTAAGCTAATCTTAAGGGTATTTGAAGGGTTCAATATGAAACGTGGTTCAATATTGAAGGGTTTAATATATAACGTAGTCGAAGACTCATACATCAACCAGTGATTTATTTAAGATAGAAGTTTCTAACCAAAATATACAATTTCGTTACCCAAACTGAGTCTGAGTCAAAGGGTTATGTAAAAATAAACTAAAACACAAACTTTTGTTACTATCGATTAAATTTACCATTCTTTACAGTAGTGACATTCATAAACAAAAATGTTTATGAGGTAGTTTTGTAAAAATAAAAACTAAAATTCTTTTAATAGAAATCCAATTCAAGTTTTTATAATAGAATACATTTGAAAAAAGGTGGTACTGACAACGATGAGTATTCACAAACGAAGAACGGTTAAGTTAACAGGATTTACTTAAAAGTTACGTCTTGTTGTATTGTCTACACTAGTTCGTGTCTTACAAAAGTCATACAGGACAATAATTCTTTTCTTTTAAGACGGAATAAAACCGTATTAATAAAAGTCTGTCAGTGATTTAACGTAGGAAAACGAAAGGTTTCAATTGTTTTACGTTGAAAATTTACCCTTACCGTCACATCTATCTTGAAATTATTGTTCCCTTTCAGACCTAGATCCCTCGTTTTCCCGAAGGAACCACCGAGTCTACCATTTCTTAGACGGACGTCATGTCCTCTAAGTCCAAGCTAGGGACCCATCCCTTCCAGGGGAGCTCTTCCCTTCCCGATGAGTGAGGTCATAAGAACGGACCTCCTAAGGTGCCTGACTCCTCAGACCGCCAGACGTCAGGTACGGCAACCTTTCTCAGTATATACTGGCTCGCTGATTGTGAGTGTTCCTCGTTTTTCGAAGAAAAGACATCCTACTTGAATTTTGGTGTAAATAGTCGGTAAATAAACTAACTCTCTGCAGTCCCCAAACTTCGGTGAACACGACCAAGGGACCCTTGAGTCTAGTATTTCCGGTCTCAGACACAGGAAGACGAAAGAGACGAGGACGAGAAAATAGTAAGGATCGAAAACCATAAAACGTGTGAGAAGATACTCCTTACTCGATAAAGGTCTACCTAGATCCGAAATAAGTTGTAGAAAACATCGTTATACGTAATGACACGTGTGGGGACAAGACCTGTAATTATCTGATCTTTTTACATAACTAAGGTGTTTGACTTGAACAGTCGACTTCTCTACACTTCTGTTTTGAGAAGACCTACCTTACCTCTCCTACAATAGCAAGAACAATTCATCCCTTTACGTCTTACAAAACCCCCCAATCATGGGTAAAGATTATAACTTCTTCGTTACAATTAGTTTATTAGAAACTGAGGTATAACAACACCGAGTTCGTCTCTTTGATCTTCGACTTATTTCGGTCGTCTACTAACAAGAGTTTACCATCACGACTTAACAATCTTGTCAAGAGTAATTCGCAGTACTCATAGATCGAAGGGTTCTATTGGTACCATTTCCCAAGTTGTGGGTATCCTTACACATTCAAGACCCGACAAACCTTACCAAAAGAATGGTACGGAATATCAAGAAGTCGTCTTTGGACCCACAGTGTCAACTTTATTCATAAAAATAGATGGAATTTTATTTATAATCCACAGTTTGTGACCCTTATTAAAGGATCAACAGTCACTTTTATATATGTGAAAAAAGGACTCCTAAGTCTATGTCTTGAGATTTGAAAAGTGAAAGGCAGAAAAACGCTGTTTAGAGTTTTCGTCCATCCTGGAGTGTGGACGTTTTCATCCTCACTGATGTCATAACTGGTGTAAGGTCATTAAAATTCAACTCGAAGGTCCTAAAACCCCCCTTTAAAGGTTTAACAGACAAATAGTTTTGATTGGAGTATGAGTTTTGTCCTTGATCACCTTTTCCGTTGGGTAAGATCATAAGAACGGACCCGTCAGGGTACCTGTTTCCTCGGACCACCCGCTGTCAGGTACTCCAGAGTTTCACAGCCTGTACTGAATCACTGATTTGTCGCTTGTCATCAACAGAGACTCTTGAACCAAATACTTATACGGTACCACTAAGTGGCGTCATTGTGACTGAAAGTATAACAAGGGGAGTACAAGACCCACTCATAGACTCTGCCGCGTCATAGATATACTCCACACAAACACACGTCTGGGCCACGCACACGTACGTGTGTGTGTATGCATGAGTGTTGTTTAATTTTCCGAAGAGTCTGAGAAAGGACAGACCACAAGCAATATGTAGACATCGTTAATCTTTACTGAGACAAAATGTCAGATTTCACGTGTACAATAAGTCTTTTTTCTAAATTATCGGAAGAAAGGAATAATCCTCGTAATCTTTGACATAAAAAAATTGGACCATTATGTAATGTCTTCTTAAAATACAGGGAATATATAAACGATCAAAGGCAAACATGGTAGGAATATAACTGATATTGAAGTTGATCGGATCACCCTTCGAAATGGAATTTGAATGACCTGAAAGTCCCGAACATCCATTAAATTATTTTAGGGTCGTATTGGTAAGGAACAAATAAAAGGAATTGGAATAGGACAGTTGTTTCCAGGTAGATCAGTTCCGATACCAAAAAGGTCACGAGTACATACCTACACTCTCAACCTGATATTTCTTTCGACTCGCGGCTTCTTAACTACGAAAACTTGACACCACAACCTCTTCTGAGAACTCTCAGGGAACCTGACGTTCCTCTAGGTTGGTCAGGTAGGATTTCCTCTAGTCAGGACCCACAAGTAACCTTCCTGACTACAACTTCGACGTTGAGGTCATGAAACCGGTAGACTACGCTTTTCGACTGAGTAACCTTTTCTGGGACTACGACCCTTTCTTACTCCCGTCCTCCTCTTTCCCTGTTGTCTTCTACTCTACCAACCTACCGTAGTGGCTAAGTTACGTGTNCGGCTTCTTAACTACGAAAACTTGACACCACAACCTCTTCTGAGAACTCTCAGGGAACCTGACGTTCCTCTAGGTTGGTCAGGTAGGATTTCCTCTAGTCAGGACCCACAAGTAACCTTCCTGACTACAACTTCGACGTTGAGGTCATGAAACCGGTGGACTACGCTTTTCGACTGAGTAACCTTTTCTGGGACTACGACCCTTTCTTACTCCCGTCCTCCTCTTTCCCTGTTGTCTTCTACTCTACTAACCTACCGTAGTGGCTAAGTTACGTGTACTCAAACCCATTTGAAGTCCTCAACCACTACCTGTCCCTCCGGACCACACGACACCAAGTACCCCAGCGTTTCTCAGCCTGTGCTGACCTGTTGACTTGACTTGACTTGACTAGGACAAAGTCACTTCAAAATAAAATACGGTGAAGTAAGTAATTCGGTTAACTGTTCTTGACACCTGCACCGAAACTAATCCCCTCAACTGCGACCATCAGTTTCGGGTAAACTCCTTCCTGTAGTTATACCTCCGTCTCCTTAACCGTCCTTCGTTACCGTTTAGGTAAGTCTAATCAAGGGGAATCACGTTCACACTTATGTTTGACAGCCAGTAGTCTTCCCATAAGTCCTACAAATAACACCAAACCTACCTTGGTACTGATGTACTTAAATGACTCTCCCAACAACAAACGGAGGTCAACATCGAGTATCATATATTATCTTCAGTCGCTAGGACCGACCTAATTTTGCGTACGTACTTAGGAAAACGTGATTAGTTTCACTGTTATATCAGTCGGGACTTTGAGGACGTAGAGCCCATCGACACGGTCTAAACTTACACTGTCCCACAGAAAAGGTGACTAATCGGAGAAAGAAGGGACGATAAGTAACAGTAGAATAAAGTCAAGAGAAACTTTATATGTGAGGGGGAATGGCTTCGAGGAGAGGGCACGTAAAGAGACAGATACGTGGTTCGGGAATAAAAACCACCCGACACCCTCCGGATCAGCAAAGATAACTTGTCGAAGTATTCCTCGGGTCGACAATCGACAGTTCCCAAAAGAGAAAATAATCAGAGTCTTCCGTCCTGACCGTCCCACATCGTACAACCATGTTCTAGGGTCGACAACATTACCACGAGAGCCTCAGGGACTAGTAAACTTTGAACTTTTCTTTAAACTGGAATAGTATCGTCAACAAAGGCACACAAGTAAACAAATAAGAACTATCCGAGCGTCACGTTCTCTTTCTCTACACCTACTATTGATATTTTGTAGTTCCGTTCTCCTTCCTTTAAAACAATTCGAAAAGTTTGAAAAATCTTCAGCTGTAAAAACCATACCTCATACATTCTATGACCTCCCTTTACAATTGAGTACACTTACATCCTTTTAAATAGAACCGCATGGAAATAAACCATTTACCCGATTCGTTAGAACCGTTGTAAATAAGCACAAAATTTTCGTCCCTCTATTCTTTCGATTAATAAAGAGTCTCCGTGTGAGACTTTCAAATTGTCTTAATTTTCAAAAACTACGACAAATTAATTTTCTTTTTTTTCCACGTCATTTTGGTCTAAGACGAAATTTCCCTGAAACGAAGAAATACGGCAGAATAGAGAGACCTCCAAAAGAAGTACGGTCCTAGGAACCCCTATCAAATTATTCGTCTGGTTTAACAACTTGCTACCTTAGTTTATGGAATTCGTTTCTGTTGTAGACGAAAATGAAACAACACTTTCTAACTGTCTGTTCTCGCGTGTAGCATCGTATCTAAAATATAACTTCTTTACATTGAATAAATTTTACCTCTTGGAACTCTCTTTACGAACCAACCCTGACTCAGTAATGGGTCAATTTTTATTGGAAAGGTCCAGTACAGCAAAACAAACGGCGTCACTTTATTCAAATAAAGTCGTCTTACTTCGGTAATAATCGAACCGTCTCAGGTGAACAGTCTTAAAATACCTCGTCTTGTGGCAAACCGACCCTTTAAGTTATTTATGACATTACACTCTCCTCAATTTGAGGTTCCCGACTTCCCCGTTTCTCACCCCCTAAACAGCGATTAAGTAACAAAATGTCGGGGTCATTCTTCCGTAATCCTATATACTACTTAATAGTAATCTCCAGTCTGTGTGTTTGGAAAACATCTTATGGTTCTGTCGTCTTACACACTTATTTTAGTTTTGGCATTTCATACAATTCTACATAGTGTGACCACCCAATTGTATTTATAACTGAACAGAACTAAGAGCTCAAAAAATTTAAAAATAAATAAAAAATTAAAAAGGTACAAACCTTTCATTATATAAAAGAAATGGAAGAGAGGACGGGGAAGACTCTTAGAGATCTCCTTGTTTTATACTCACTTTCCGGATACTATCATATTGGGTCGGTAGTCTGGTCATGACGTCACAGTCTTACCTTACCTCAGTAAACAGTGGAATTGTCACATTCTCTGGTTCGGTCACCGGTGAGAGTTCGATGTCCTCTAAAGTGGAACTCCGTCACAGCCTTACTAACCACACCCCTCTGACTTAAAGGTCGAAACAGGAACACAGTAGGACCCGTTTAATTGAAGTTGTTCAGAATCAAAGAATTAGACGCTTCACCTTGATTTATCATGAGTAGAGTGTCTCATCAGTGATCCTCTATATTGCTCTCTCATGCATGGTTCAAAATTGTGCCTTAGAACAACAACGACAAATCTAAGATTCAGGAGAGGATGAGAAAACCCTGGGGTACCTGACGTCGGGTGGTGCGAGGAGACAGGTACCCTAAAAGGTGCGTTCTTGTCACCTCACCAACGGTAAGAGCAGAGGTCACCGAGAGGGACTGGGTGCAGAGGACGTAACCGTCCACCTAAGAAATGGCGACTCGGGGACCCCTTCGGCATTGTGTCTCGGATCGGGTATCGTTTTTACCGTCGTTGACTAATGAACGGTGTGATCCTTCTCAGAAATTAAAACACCACCTATTAATTACATACTAATACGAGATGAATGTAGTAAATGTAAAGACTTACAGTAACACGTTTACATGAAACTTTTAGTAATAATGTCAGTAAAATATTCATCAAAAAACATAAGAATTGGAAATACTGGTAAAGACAAACAACGATCCTAACCATTCTGAGTCACCCGATCTCTTTTTACCCGTTTCCAATCTCACCTTTGAATAAAACTCCATTTTACAGTGACGAATGCCTAAACCTCTAATAAAGACTGATACATCCGACAATCCAAAGTATACTTCTCCTACGTATTTCAGAAAGACAAAAGTGCGTAGGAGTAAAGTCGAGAGCTAGTCAACTCCGAAGAGAAGTACGAACAGGAACTTTCCTCATATAACCCGGACAGAATCGGCACAATAATTTTCTTTAGTTGTTACAACCGCCGTTTGTGGTATACAAAATTTTTTTACTGAATGACCTTTCAGAGGACCTGACTGGTACCCGGACTATATGAACGACCTGTATGGACAATTTCTGTATGTCTCACTTCACCTTCCAGGAAAGTGGAACAGTCTTTAATAATCCTACAATTTCTATTTCGCGACTTGCAGAAATCCCTTTCCCACGAGCCACATTACACATTCATATCGAACGTAGCAAACGAGACGTCGAACTGGAAGGGTGTAGGGGACGTGTCAGACTAATTCTAAGTCTCTCGAGACCTTAAGTAAATTAATTTCGTGACGGGACCTCAGGTAATAACGTTTTATAATCGTATCACGAGACACACTGGAAATTTTCAAATCTTTAACCATCGTTTTATGTCTCCAAGTGATAAATAAGGAAGGACACATTATGAAAGAGGGATAAAAGGATATGATTAATCAACATGAGATTACAATGTTTGGACGGAAAGTAAAAACCATTTATAAAATTGTAGAAAAGGAGTCAACCCCACGTCTAGAGAACTGGTGGAGAGAGAAGAAAGTGAATCATGGAAATAGAGGATTCCCATAATAGGAACTTTGACTATATAAATTGAGTATACCTTGTCAGTGGAGTGGGACCCGAAGTCTTTGGTGGAAATTCGAAAGGTCTCTTTTCGACTAATTTTTCGTCGGGGCATTGGGGACTCTAAGAAATCTATTCACGGAGAACTGTCGACTAACGACGGACGATGTCATGTGACATGAAGGACACGGTAAGGAAGTCAGACTTCCACACGGTTCCGTTTCGCACCCCGTCGAGCACCTGATGTCTTAGAAAATTAGTCCCGACATTCTTCACTAGTCCCTTTAGTCTCGAGTGGTAGGGGGTGGGAGGGTAACTTAAGAAGGGCATTAATGTCAATTTGGATTTCTCTTCTAAAGAAGTTTCACCTTACCGAGGACACCCGTAAAAAGTCACCTCGTCCAATTAAATATGAATGTTATAGACTGGTGTCGCCTAGTTATCGTTCAGACACTACACGTCCTTACGTGCGTCCTCTATGACATTCGTTTGTGTCGAGTCCTTAACTATACATAGGTCGACGAAGACTCGAATTAAAACCGTGCCAGAGGAAGGAAAAGACCGTAGATATTTGACCCGAAATCCTAAGAAACGAACAAAGATAAATGAATATAGTCCGAAGAACCCTTATGTCATAGAGAAACCGGAATTTCCAGTCTGTGTTAATAAGTACAAGTAAGCTCCTTCTAGTAGTCCGGAACGGGTTCTAAGATCATCCAGAAAGATCCCTAACTGTGACTTCACGGGTGGACCGATACTCCATTGACGTCCATGGAGGACATTTCTTACTTTCGTCTTCGAGACACCTGTAAAAAGAATTCTGTGGAAACCTGTGGCGAAGAAGGTCACAAGATTTTCAATTAGGGGTCACAGACTCCCTTGGTAGTGGGTCAGGATCCCGTCTGGTCCTCCGAGGACTGTCAAACATTTGGGCTCAAATCGTTGTCACAAGAGTAAGAAACGTCAGGATACGTCACGGACCATGTCACACCGTGAGTCCTAACTACGAATTCCTTATAAAAATGTACAAACGCAGACTAGAGTTTCCCTTGACCAACCTGAACTTCGTCAGGGACTTGAATAGTTTACTCTAGGACAACTTATCTACCAGACTAGACCACACCACCTTATTAACTGATCTAAAAAATAACTTGTGGCTCATAATATGAAATATTAAAACACAGATATTAATACCAGACCACTTAAATCTTATCAAAATAAAGGTAATTATTTACCTTCTTAGAATAAAATCAAAAGGGGGTCTTCCTTCTACAAAAGGTCTATGAGGATCTTGACCTCGTCTGCAAATTTTGACTCATACACTGTGATTGAGGGATGGGAGTGATCCGACAACTATAATGTAACGTCCCACTCTCAGTTTCTTACAATGTCAATTATTATCATTAATTGTCAAATGGACCAATGGATGGTGTCGATTAGGTTTGGGTTCCTTTAATTTCACACATATGCAATTTACAGTAGAGAACAACTCGTATGGGAGACAAGTTCTTCATAGGGATCCTGTTTTTTTTTTTTAGTAGTTGTATTACACACTCGTCTATACGGAAGAACCCCGGGGTGACTGACGTCGGAAATGTTTTGGACCCGTAGACCGACTCAAACACCTTACGGTCAGACTCCGTATCTTCGAACAAATGACACGAGTAATTCACCTTTCAGACTTTATTGACTCCTCTCTCACTGTAAAACTGAACACATAATACACACACCACCCCTCCCCGAGCCATTACCATAAACATCAACATTACTACACAAACTGTGAGGAACTAACCACTTACGGTCGAGTTTTAATAGGGATTTATCCCCTCCTTCTAAATGGAACCCTTACGTGGAAGAAGCAACCGAGAAAAACTGGGAAGGGAGGGGGAGAGGGAGGAGACGAATAGAAGGGCCTTCTGGACACTCCAACCTTCCCGACTCTCTACCCACCCTCTTCCAACAATCAAGGATTTCTTTCCCAACTTCTTCCGAAAGCAACGGAACCAACTTCTATATTCTCCGAGTCTTTTCTTATCTTGATCTATGACACATAATTTTTTTTTTTTCCCACTTAATTTCAACGAAGTCAAACATAAAACCAATAGTCTAGTCATTCATCCAAAGTGGTAGAGAAGGAGGAAGAAGCAAAGGAAGGAAAGAGAGACAGAAGGGAGGGAGAGAGAAAGAAAGGGAGGGGAGGAAAGGGAGGGAAGGGAGAAGGGGAAGGAGGGAAGGACAGGTAGAGGACAACAGTTGACACCCATCTAACGAAACTCAGACCCGATTTCCCCGAGTAAAAGGAGAGTGAACTATGTAAATAGACTCTAGAACAGAAGGAACAGAGGAAGAGGTAATGAAGAAGTAAAGTCTCACCTAGTAAAGTATACTACAATTTGTCAAACCCCACTTCCACTTTATTTCTTAGTCTCAAAACCGAAAAATGGGACGAGAACTTTTCATCATCAAAACCACCACCACCATTATTTTATCGAAAACTCGGCTCATGATACCACTTAAGAAACGGACGCAATGGAGAAAACTAGGGTGACTCGTCAGGAGACTCGGGACAAAACACATTAGAGGTGAAACGACACTATTTTGGTTCCTAACCTCCCCTACTCATAACATGGGCTTTAGGGTCTCACCATTCACCGTGTTTAAGTCTGACTGACTCAGATACGTCGATGACGTACGGTACAACACCATAATGACCAGAAGAAAGATTCGGGTCTACAAGTAAGACAAAGGTCACCTTTAGCCCTACTTAACATTTGAATCCGTTTGTTACCTTATTTGTAGAAGATTCATAAGTTATCACGAAGGTAATTGTTTCGGTTCAACCAGCAAACCCCGACCCTGTAACACTGGGTTCTAGGTCCCATTCCCACTCTGGTCTAGGACGTCGCACCTACGAAGAAGTCGCGACCAATCTAGACCCCAGTCAGTAGGCAGGTCTATGACAGTGACA
Source organism: Capra ibex (assembly GCA_006410555.1). NCBI lineage: Eukaryota > Metazoa > Chordata > Mammalia > Artiodactyla > Bovidae > Capra > Capra ibex. The sequence goes on from SJYO01053324.1 coordinate 552,177, forward strand.
TAATCGGTTTCCTCTTCCCTCGTAGAGTGTCACTCTCCTCTGACTCGACCCACCTGACACTGTCTATAACCGTCCGACTTTTATCCTTCCCCCGAACTACTAAGGTTGCTGTTATTTTTCCGTTTAATAGAGTCTAACATTCGTCCCTTATGAAAAACAATGACTACCGACTAACCGAATAGTAACAGTTCTGCAATGGGTAACATGTAATCGAACCCACCAGGTCGGACAGTTCGATCGGATTTTAATCACACACATACATATACACATATATACACTTATCTTTACTCTTGTACATTTGTGATTTTTCATCTTACTTCGAAAATCTCCCTTTACGTTCAATAAACGTGTATCCTGTGTCAACAAAGTTTAGACTCTCGGATACACTTAATGAAGAAGACTCTTTCATTTATTGGGTTAGTCTCAGTAGTGGAAAATAAAACTTTCGAAACAAGAGACACCTGAAGAGACACCTGACCAGACACCTGACCAGGTATGAAGTCCTACACGAGTCTCAAAAAAAAAAAAAAAAAGACAACATCAAGTACAACTCCTACAAAGGTACTACTTAACACCTTCCGAAAATACACTCTACTGTTAACTTATTTTTTGTTCTCAATATATTATAAGAACTCAGGTCAGTAATTTTAATCCAGGACAGTCCGGTATAGAATCCAATTTACTTACATACTGATACATTTAGTCCTTCACATCATTTGTCCTAAAGTTACTTTAACTTAAATACTAGTAGAGAGAAAATGGAGACTACAAATATGGTGACTACTAATGTCTACGTATTAAATATATTCTAAAGATTCACGACCTTACTGAATGTTTTTAGTTTCATACCGAGTGAGTGTTATCCTTTGTGTAAGAGTCCTGTCAAAACCCATAAAAAATTTTCGTTTTTACGGTCGAGATAATAGAAAGGATTCAATGTCTTAAGAAAACGTGTCTTTTGTTTTATTAGAAAGAATTGCGTCAATCACTTCCTCCGAACAGTTGATACACGTTCCAATACATTTTCAGAACGACAATTAATTAATGATGATAACACGGAACTTGAGTAAAAGGGAAATTACGGACAAAAAGGGGTCTTCCTTTATATTTCCTGTTTACACAATTAAACAATTGGTCAACCCGTTACGAAGACAAATTTAAATTAAGATTTTAAATAATTAAATTGTTCTTTTGGCTTTACGAAATTCCTCACGCACGTACGCACGATTAAACGAAGTCAGTACATGTCGAGAAACACTGGAATACCTGATATCGGACTATCCGAAGAGACAGGGACCCTAAGAGGTCCGTTCTTATGACCTCACCCAACGGTAAAGGAGGAGGTCCCCTGGAAGGGCTGGGTCCCCAACTTGGGCGTAGAGAATACAGAGGACCTAACCGTCCTCTCAAGAAATGGTGATCACGGTGGACCCTTCGGAGTTAAATTTCCTATCCTGAATAATTTTTTTTTATAAGATTGTAAAATCTGTACAGAGGGATTCATCTCAGGGACGGAGGGTAAAGAAGACAACACACCTATAGCGTATATGACAACGATCTTATTAGAATGTCTCGTAGCACCTAGTAGTGGTAACAACGATGATAAAACAACTTACGAACAACGGACATCATAGAGTAAATTAAAGTCGTTGTAAGTAAAACGGGTATCGCTTGACTCAGACTCGTGTTAAAGTACCGAGTGAAGCCTGGACTAGGATAAAAGAATGACAGAATTGTAGACTACGAAGATCAAAAGGTAGTCTCGAAGGGATTAAGACAAACCAACTACTTAGTTCTTTTGAGACACTACCAGATACATTTGTAAACGATAACAGACGGAAATTTTTAATTTTCATTTATTCTGTCTTGGGAGTCTTTTGGTATTGAAGTAAAGAAAAACAAAATTGAGTATTATTAAAAGTTGTAAAGTTAGTAAAAGTTTAAGTCAGAAGTGTTTAAAACCGACGATGGGTCTAAACTTAACACGTCGGATTTACTACACGGGACGACAAACACACGTATTTTTAATTATTGTGACTATGTCAGGAAGTACGGATGTTTAAAAACGGAGAATCTTTAACGACCAAAAGTCATCTCTAGTATGTTTCTTATACACCAACTCCGGAAACGTTAAAAACCAAGGATTGGGTTTCTCACATAGATAAAGTGTGGATGCTTCATACCACAGAATGGATTAACCGTAAAGGCCCCCTTACCGAAAGGAGATGTATAACACATCCCTCAAGTCTCAATAGGTAGGAACAAGGGTAGAGTCCGGTGTCGTTCTTCTTACAGAGTCACAGGGGTTAGAATGTCGGAGTCCTTCGCACTTTCGAATCCCTCGTAAAATTAATTTACAGCGGGTTCCGAAAATAAGAACGACTCTTTCATTTGTTTAGAATTTGTCTGGGAAAGTGCCCCTTTTTGTGTGTGTGTGTGTGTGTGTGTGTGTGTTTTGGAGAAGGGAATGAAGAAAAATTTTAACACGAAATGGAAGACGACAAACGAGACGTGAAAAAGAAAAAAGAAACGAGACCGAAAAAAGATCGATACATAAAATTTATGGTTATATCAGTTAACTAATCTTCAAGGAAAATTTCTACAATCTCACAGACGAGGTAAATTCCGTAACCACCTATGTTGTCGATTACCTGTACCCGACTAACTAAAAACAGACACTGAGTGATGGTTTATAACGAGAGGAGACGAGGGACAGGAACGTTATATCTCACCTACCCACCTTTGAGGTCAAAAGGGAAATCTCAGTGACAATAAAGTAAACTATTATATACAATAAAGCAAACGATTGAATAAATGTATTCAATAATACATTTATTCACAAAGACATTAGTCATTGGGCTAATAACGAGTGGAGAGCACACACAAAAAAGAAGTAAGAAGTGTACCTCAAAGTACTGGGAACATCTGTTCTTACATGTTCTTCCTACTGTAGGAAACGTGCCAATGTCGAACCAGAACAGTCGAGTCGTGACACCAGAGAGTCAAGTCAAGTCAACGGGTCAGCTCAGGCTGAGAAACACTGGGGTACCTGGTCCGAAGAAACACTGGGGTCCTAGGGTACGGTCCGAAGGGATAGGTAGTGGACTTCATTGACTTCAGAAAGGATAAACTCCTTTAAGGGACATCGTAAAAATGATGAAAAAAAAAATTTTTTCTTATCGTCAACCTGGGTTAAAATTCCAACAACGACGAGTCAACGAGACAGTACAGGATGAGAAACGCTGGGGTACCCGATGTCGTGCGGTCCGAAGGGACAGGAAGTGACAGAGGACCTCAAACGAATTTAAGTATAGGTGACTCAGTCACTACGGTAGGTTGGTAGAGTAGAAGACAACGGGGGAAGAGGAGGACGGGGTCAGAAAGGGTCCTAGTCCCAAAAATAAAGGTCACTGAACCGAGAAGTGCAGTCCACCTGTTTCATAACCTCGAAGTAAGTCGTACTCGGGAAGGTTACTTATAAGTCCCAACAAAAGCAAATCCTAACTGACTAAACTAGAGGAACAACAGGTTCTCTGAGATTTCTCAGAAGAGGTCGTGATGTCAAGTTTTCGTAGTTAAGAAGTCACGAGTCGGAAGAAATAATACCAGGTTGAGAGTGTAGGCATTTACTGATGACCTTTTTGGTATCGAAACTGATATCCCTGGAAACAGTCGTTTCACTACAGAGACGAAAGAGTATGTTACAGATCCAAATAGTATCGAAGAAAAAGTTCCTCGTCCGCAGGAAATTAAAGTACCGACATCAGTGACAGGTGTCACTAAAACCTAACTTCTTTTATTTCAGACAGTGACAAAGATAATAAAAGGGTAGATAAACGGTACTTCACAACCCTGGTCTACGGTACTAGAAACAAAAAACTTACAACTCAAAATTCGGTAGAAAAAGTGAGAAGAGAAAAGTGGAAGAATTCTGTTCTCCGAGAAATAAAGAAGAAGTAAAAGACGGTAATCACACCACAGTAGACACATAGATTCCAATAACTATAAAGAGGACCGTTAGAACTAAAGTCGAATACGAAGTGAGTCCGCCCGTAAGACGTACTACATGAGACGTGTATTCAATTTATTCGTTCCATTGTCATATGTAGAAACTCTATGAGTAAAGGGTCAAACTTAGTCAGGCAACAAGGTGTAAGTCAAGATTGACAACGAAGAACTGGACGTATGTCCAAAGAGTCCTCCGTCCATTTCACTAGACCATAAGGGTAGAGAAATTCTTAAAAGGTGGTAGACATTCTGTCTGTCTAATTTACATCATCAACTTTTACATTGATTATGTAAATACCAAAATTTTATTTAAGTTAGACACACACGCACGATTCAACGAGTTGATAGAGGTTGAGAAACGATGGGGTACGTGACATACATCGGACGGTCCGAAGAGAAAAATACCTTAAGGGGTCCGTTCTTATGGTCTCACCCATCAGTAAGGGAAGAAGTACCCTGGAAGGACTGGGTCCCTAATTTGGATCCAGAGAACGTAATGTCCATCTAAGAAATCACAGGTTCGTGCAGATTTCCGGGGTTTAAAGGGTGTGAGACATAGTAAAGGTAAAATACCTACTCTTTTACAAAATTCACAGACTCCTCGAAAGGTCCCAGTATCGATCCCTTCATCTACAAATTTTATATCGACACCATGTTTCATTACTTGTTGATTGTCCTTGTCCCTACAATTTAAAAGGACACGTAACTGCTCCCGAATAATTGGGGAGAGACGTACCTTCGTTTCCCCTCCCTTCTACCACCAAGGTGTATACAGTCCCTTCCTCTCGAAGTGTGTCTCCACGTAGACACAACTAATAAATACTTACTCTTCCTGAAAAAGTCGGTGTTTCTGTCCCTTCTCGTAAGAGACGTCTCCCTTATCGTTTATGTCTACAGGATTTTCTTATAAAACATAAACACTTTGACATTGAATAAAACAAACACTTGACACTGACAACTTTCATTCACTGTCTTCTAATCTCTTCGATCTCTTCATCTGTCCAAATTTAATACTTCAGTAAAAGATTCAGACCAAGTCCTCGAACCTGAAATAAAATTACTACCTTTAAATTACTTCACATGTCCTCAACACTTTTCTATTAAGACTAAAATCGAAACCTTCACCCTACTCTCAACTTCAATAAGAAGATGGACTTTGTTCGGTTTTCGGGTGATTTATATACTTTGTTATCACAAATTCTGTCTCCTGTAGTCCATCACTTTCTCACTAGGGACTCACTACTCTTTGGACGTCACTTAGGGGGTTGACAAGGTCCACTGGAGGAACTCTCTTAAAGACCTTTCACCGCACCCCTATACCCTTGGGACAACTTTGGACCGTCTGAGGACTCAACTCTCTCACCCCAACTCTCAGTCCCCTCTGGTTTCGTGGATCACAAAAATCCTGTACCCTGGTCTCTAATCTATCGACGTGTCTCTCTTGAGGTCTCTAGATCTCTCCGAGAGGTAACTTGAAAGTCGTCTCTCCGCTGGTCTATTACATACACTCCCTTGAAACCCTCTGACGTCTCTTTTCATGACTCTTCAATAATTTTCTTTGTTAGGGGTGTCCCCGTGTTCTGTCCCTTATCACGGATAAGAACGGTTGGTCTTTCCTTTATGGTAGTAAATACCCCATGGTACTTACAACTCATGAGTCTTTCTAGGTCGAAGTCTTTGTCTCTTGTTAAAGAGATCCAATTTAGGACTCGACTAGGGTAGATTACTTAGTATTTTCGTTCTGGGTTTCCTAGTTTTACAAAGGTTCTTCAAATTAGTGTAGGGTCTTGGTTTTCAGTCTCAGAAATGTCCTTATGTTTTTGTAGGTTGTAGGGGTCTTACTTTAATTATTATATTACAATAGTAATTGTCAAATTTTATAGGTTAATTGAAAATAACTTATAGAGTATAACAATAGTCTTTCGTCTTTTTATTATGGGTATAACTATCCCTCTTTTTAGTCAGTTAACTTTGACTCGATCTTAAATGTATCTACAATCTCAATCGTCTGTTCTTTCAAATTTGTACAAAAGTCGACATAAGACACAAGTTTTTCATTCTTTGTGCATTTATAATTCTGCTGGTTCTTCTCTAGAGAACTCAACTTTTAATACTGTAGACTTTACTTTTGTATAACCCACCCCCGTTTGTAGATTGTTCTGTAATAGCTTCTCTTCTAATTGCTTGAACTTCGGTATCATTATATTTGGTAGGTTTTATCTTTGTTATTCTTTTTCTTATTGTTTTATTAAGAAAGTAGTTCAACCTAACAACAGTAAACAAAATGATTCCCCCTTATTTGAAAAAAGTCACATTTATTCAGAATGTAAGACAATAAAGGATCACAACTCATTGACTACTTCGAAACACTTCTTATCGGGTAAATAAACCAAATACTAGGTCAAAACGAACAACCCATTTGACTCTAGGACCACAAGACTTATTCCATAAGACCCACCGAAGTACTCCACTACCATCCTATACTGACTACGAACTTAATTGTCAAAAGTCGGTATGTGTGAGTTCGACACCGATGATCAAAATAGTAGACTTGTTTCCAGTTTACGAACAGTGATTCGTACACATACACGCGTACGACAACCTCTTCTCACAAGGTGGTATTAATAGGAGATCTATGATCAAAAGAATGAAACTTGTAACCTTGAAACTCATTAAAAAGTGTCCTTCAAGTCAAGTCAAGTCAGTGAATCAGCACAGACTGAGAAACGCTGGGGTACTTAGCGTCGTGTGGTCCGGAGGGACAGGTAGTGGTAGAGGGCCTCAAGTGAGTCTGAGTGCAGGTAGCTCAGGTACTACGGTAGGTTGTAGAGTAGGAGAGAGCAGGAGAAGAGGAGGACGGGGGTTAGGGAGGTTCGTAGTCTCAGAAAAAGTTACTCAGTTGAGAAACGTACTCCACCGGTTTCATGATCTCAAAGTCGAAATCGTAGTAAGGAAGGTTTCTTTAGGGTCCCGACTAGAGGAAGTCTTACCTGACCACCCTAGGGGAACGTCAGGTTCCCTGAGAGTCCTCACAAGAGGTTGTGGTGTCAAGTTTTCGTAGTTAAGAAGCCACAAGTCGAAAGAAATGTCAGGTTGAGAGTGTAGGTATGTACTGGTGACCTGTTTGGTATCGGAACTGGTCTACCTGGAAACAACCGTTTCATTACAGAGACGAAAAGTTATACGATAGATCCAACCAGTATTAAAAGAAGGTTCCTCATTCACAGAAAATTTTCGCTTATAGTTTAGGGACCCGAGTGGGGTGTTTAAGGGGTCACTGTTTACTCCCTGTTCTAAATGTGACCTTTAAGTATTCCAGAAATTCAGAAAGAATGATATATGTGTAACGATGAGGATAAATTTGAGTAGTAAACAGTGGTCACCCTTTTATATATAAAGTACAAAATGATACTGTCCATTTTACGATAATCAACTATATAATTTTCTTTTTTATGAACTAATATTTAAGACTTTTAAAGTTTTTCATGTTACTACCAGAAATCTTAATACACCTACATGTGTGTATCTGTACATATATAAGAACAATAAAAAGGATATTACCCTTGATAAAACGTTTTTTGATCCTTGTATAATTCCTTTTTTCCGTAATATGTTTAGTTACGTAAATCGACTTTACCTCTGGCGAAAATTTCTTGTTTCTGAATACTTCCCTTTATACGCTACTCTTAAAAATAAGTCTTGTCTTATGACTAATTTAGAATGTCAAGTCTAAAGACAACAAAACGGAAAATTAACTCAAACGTATAAATTTCAAAATCGGGTAATTATACTTATAAAATCTTTTTATGATGTACTGTTATTAATCCTTTTATATGTCATGAATTTTTCCGAAAGGTACACCGTGAATCACCATTTCTTAGACGGACGTTCACGTACTCTACGTTCTCTACACCCAGGATAGGAACCCAGTCCTTGTAGGGGTCCTCTTCCTTTACCGTTGGGTAAGGTCATAGAAAGGACTTTTTAAGGTACCTGTCTCCCGGGTCGTCCCATGTCAGGTACCGCAACGTTCACCAACCTGTGTTGACTCTCTGATTCACACGTACACACGCGCGCGTGTGTGTGTGTGTGTGTGTGTCAAATTTTTCATGTTATATATAAAGGTACTCTCATAAGTTGAATTTTTTTTTTTAATCCCTGAAGGGACCACAAGGTCACCGATTCTGAGGTACGAGGGTTACGTCCTCAGGGTCCAAGCAAGGGACCAGTCCCTTGATCTAGGGTATACGACGTTGTTTGCCAGTGCACACGAGGTTTATTCCGAACCACGTCGGTTTTTTTTTTTTTTTTTTTTAGTTGGTTTATGTAGAGAGAAACCCAAAAGAAACTCAAATTTCCCATTATGAAATCTGAGTTACTTTCGAAGAGGTAGTCAAAGGATCTCACTCCCAAACTACAGATTAGTAGAAACTTAGAAGGTATAATACGTCAAGTTTCTCTAGTATAAAATACTATTCTTTTACTTAACGGGAACTTATATCTGTCTTAAGTAACGTGAATAAAGAAATAAGAATTCCTTTATTAGAGTAAAAAAAGACTAATAAAACAACCCAATCTTATCTACGTAGGACAACTAGGACAAAGAGAATACGAGTACGGTGTAACTCCTCTACGAAACTTCGTTTGACAAAAATTAGTATCTATTTGATGATGAAATCATAAAACGTCTGGTGAAGAACAAAAGACACATAGACTTATAGGTAAAGAATTGGGAAATCTATAGATGGTCGAACAGTAATGACCGTAGGAACTTGACCCTTACTCCCTAATCCCAACCTAAAGACACGTAAAAAGTTCTCGTAGTTTCATACTTAAAGTAGGTAAATATTCTTTTTCAAGAAATAAAAAAAGGAAAAATTTCTTTTCGATTTGGTATTGGAAAAGATTCACTCCAACAAGTCAACACAGGCTGAGAACCGTTGGCGTATCTGACAAGGGGACAGGCACCCTAAGAGGTCCGTTCTTATGTCCTCACCCAACGGTAAGGGAAGAGGTCCCCTAGAAGGGTTGGGTCCCTAGTTTGGGGCCAGAGGGTGTGACGTCCGTCTGAGAAATGGTAGACTCTCGGTGGTCCCTTCGGGTGGAAACTTATATTTGAAATTACCTCATCCAAAAGAAGATTTTTAATCGAAAAAAGAAAATGTTGACATTATATATATATTCAAAAAAAAAAAAAAAAAAAAAAAAAAATGTTGACTTCTTTTGACAAGGAAAAGAAGACTATAGTCATAGGAGTGTCATCCCGTTAAAGTAAAAATGTGACTTTCGATTCAAAATCTTCTTTTGGACAAAGTAATTTCAAACATAAGTTTATTCACGACTCCTGTGTAAAAAATTGGATAGTACAATCTAAAAACCGTCAAAAGGTAGTGCAAGCTCTTCCCTTTAGGTGGGTTGATGGCTACAGAAATGACAGTTGACGGATCCGGTTTCGTCCATGAGACACTCACAAGTTATGTATAACTAACTATACGAGAAGTAGGGTCTGTGAGAGTCCAATTTTGTCACTTTCGAATTGTAAGAGTAGGTCGACATTAATGTGAAGACGTTAAAGGTAAATCAAGAGACGTCAGGACAAATATGTTGCCATCGTAACACTCCTCGGATTTGTTCCGTATGTTTCTCTAAAACTTACTTGAGTCCGTCATCTGTATATTTACAAAGGATTATATTAAAAAATCCTTTACAATATTGTACCTGGACGAAACAGTAGAAATACTTAATGGCACCTACAATCTCTAAGTTTATAAAGTCGACAATGTATCATATAATAGGAACCTACTAACTAAGTGTTTAGTTACCATTTTAAACCGGAATCACGTTTCCTACCCTAACCAAAGAAAACCTACTTGTGGAAGGCACACGGAGGGACGGCACAGAGGGAGGGGTGGGAACTTTGTACTCGTCATATAGAAAGAATGCGTCATAATAATATGTCACCCTTATCATAACCTGATCACATTCAGTCAGTTACATGATCAGAGAATGTTTGATAATTCGTTCATAAAATAAGACACAGTTAAAGGAATATACATAGAATTTTCTTCTCGATCTTACGAGATAGAGATATAGGTGTAAGATTTAAGATACGTATCAAATGATAAAAAAAAAAGACAAGATCACATCCTGAAATCTACTATTGAAGTACAGTAGTCTTGATTCCCTGTTACTAAATATTTCTTTTTTCGTCTTTCTGATCAGAAAATATCACAATTTATATAAAAAAAGGAAAGATGACTTATAAAACATTAAAACATCGAATTCCAAAGTCATTGAAAGTTTTTACGTTTATTCCGGTATATCATCATTGACAGAAACAAGGAGGTCTAAGATATTGATAAACTCTTTAAACATAAAGAAAGAAGGACTAGAAAATTTAAGGACTCTCAATCTCGTTACTGTATATCAGTAACACTTTTTTTCAATTCCCCATTTCCTAAAAACGGGAGGTCAGAAGTGATAGAAATCAATTTATACAAAGGAAATCTTAGAAAAAGATATGTACCAGTTTATATGTGTTTATATACACCTATTTATATGTATGTAGTCACCTGGAAAAAAAAAATCATTGAGTTTACTCTGGTAAGAGTTCATCAAGAGTTGAAACCAAAATACAACCTTAATAGTCCATCCGAAATTTTTATAAGATTATAGACCCAGAGTGGATCTCTTTAAGACTGAATTGATAAGACCATACACAAGACTCGTAGTCTTAACTTTTTTCGCTCTCTCTTCCCTTTTTTTTTCTTTTTAAATTTCAGAGACCATTATACACCGATTTAAACTCTAGAGATTGTATCGAAAACGTCAAACAAGAAACGTAAGTCCTACTTAGTACTGGTGGAAAGGTATTCATTTATATGGGAGTGACTACCGTAAGTGTAAAATTTTATTAAAACGGTAATTTTTTACGAAAGTATTTACATGTATATAGAAACCCCAAAATACATTTAATAGACACCAATTCAGGGTATTCCCTTTCATATTTAAGTTTCTTATATCTCGATTGAAGGAATAAAATCGATTGAAGGAATAAATACACCAATAAAAGTAAATTAAACTATTCCCCGTAATGGGAAAAAGAAACAAGAATTCCTATCCAGTCTTTATATCGTATGGTCTAAACATTCTTTATCATACAATAGATGAATGCAAAGGATAGGTCATCTTCGTAGCAGAACCATACCAGTTATGGTTACTATTAGGTCCGAGAAGAGTTCTCCCGGACTTTTCGTCGATCGAGAGTCACGGTCCTTCAAGGTCACCAGTAGAAAAGAATATACCTCTAATCTCGCCGGAGAGATATCGAACCTCAGAATGTAAAAGAACCGGTCTTTCTTAGAACCTTTATTAAAACTAATTGTGAAAAGAACACATCTACCCGTTTACTACGGAACTCCTCGTTACACTAGAACAAGTGACAGGATGTTGACTTTTCAGTATCAGGAACCAAACCTCTAGGTCTAAGTAAGAGACCGGAACGGAGACAGGGTCGTGTGAAATAAGAATAATGCATAACATTATCAATCGATGACGACACATTGTTCAGTAGGGTTTAAATTAGTGAATTGTAAATAGTACAGTGTAAAAAACACTTAGTTCTTATGTTTCATTGACTTGACACATAACGACTGAATCCCAGAGAGTACTCCGACGTCAGTTCCAGTGAAATGTCGACGTTAATAGAGTTCCGAAATGACCTTCTTATAATCGAAGACCCAAGTGAGTGTACCGGTAACCGTCATGATTCTCATAGATGAAGGTTCGAGTGTGTGTCATCGATTACTTGGAGCCAAAAAGGAGTACATCGAGGGTGGTTTCCGACGGACATTCAGGAGTTTTCTCTCAATTTGGTTCGTCACCTCATCTGTGGGTTCAATCTTCAGTATCAGAAATATATTGAAATAGAACCTGTGTAGTAGGATAGTGGAGACAATATTAGCCAAGAGATCTTCACTCAGTGATTCAGGTCGGGTGTGAGTTTCCCTCATCCTAATACGGGATAGAGAACTCCCCTCCTCATCGTTTCTCTAACATCTATAGAAATTTGGGGATGTATACACAAATTTTAAATAAATTGTAAACCACTAGTGTTCTCAGTATTAAAATCGAGTTTCCCGTAAAGGAAAATGGAGGACCAGGATTTTTCTTGGATGTATTAATAAATTAGTAACCGTGTGTCGATTTTATCTGAAGATTTTAATTCTACTATCGAATTGTCACAGAATCTCCAACGGATCAAATATTTGTTCCCTATTATGTCCGTGACTTTTAAAATTGGATACACAGAAGTACGAGTTAGTACTCTACACAAATTAGTACTTTACTAACACAATTAAATAAGTAGTGTACTAGGGAAAGAGGTGGTTTGTCGGGTAATAAAACTCATAAGGTATTACCAGACATAAAAATCGTAGTCTGGGTATTAGGGATTTTAGAATTACGGATTTTAGGTCTACAAAAATTAGAGATTTGACAGTCCCACAATGACCCTTGTATTCCATTTACGGAACTTCGTTTTTGTCATTACGCAAAAATTACTTCTCAGGAAAGATATAACGACTCAAGACTCAGTTCTCAAACGGAGAGATCGTTATCGGAAAAGTATGGTGGGAAACATTACTTTGTATACCGAATGTAGTGTCATTTTGTACATCTCAACCTTCCTCTTTTTTGTACAAAGTGTATATACGGTACAGATTACATTACGGTATACGGGCCGTTTGTGTCTCGATTCTGAACGGAAGTCAGGACTTTATTAATCTCATTATCTCATAAGAATTAAACAAAATTTATGACGTTTACCAAAGTGTAAAAGTTCATTAATTGTGAGGTAAGTGAAAATTATACACATAAAATAATAAATTTTTTAGGGGGTCATTCAAAATTACTTGGGAGTTTGACACTGTAAATCTTTCGTAATCGAAAGGGGTTTATTTAATAGTTCTCTTTTTATCAAGTCGAAACTGAAATGATACAACTTCACTCGAATTTTTTCCTTAATTTTTTTTTCATAAAACACGTAAAATACTTTACACTAACAAACACAAAACGAACAGAAACACGAATACCAGAACAAAAACTACAGTTTAAAAGTAGACTATGTAACTGTCACCATTGAATCCTGGTAAAGGGGAATCATTTTGTTTTTTCCTTTTTTTTTCCTCACGAAAGTCTTTGAATTTTTTCTACCATGGATACAAAACACCAGAAATTTTACCTTAATTAAACCAACAAAAAAGACATTGGTACCAAATATGCATGAGTTACGTTTGTCAAAAATTTAAACGTTGAACCTTTATTATATATCGTTTTCGTCATTCCTAAATTCAAACCAAATAATGAATGGACATCGACAACATTGTCTAATGACATTTGAACCACCGAATTTTGTTGTCTTTTATTAAGAAAGTACTAAGATCTTGGACCTCAAACGTCAGTCAAAATGACCGGATGGTAGAAAAAATAAAAACACTTGTGGAGACAGAGTTTACATGACAGAAAAAAGATTGGAAATATACTCTTTACTATTGTTACGTAATATAAATGTTATAACGTAAACATGGACCATATTATATATAATCATATGGTTACGTAATAGTAACGGTGATAATAAATAGTAACCTCAAGATACAAAACTAACACCATGTCAGACGAGATGAGAGAACTTCGTTTACTCATGTTCGTCTTACAAAAGGAGACCATCTAGAATCGATCGACCTTAAGTAGAAACAAACTGTCCTTCGGATTAACCTAACTACGGATGACGACCGTAGACACACAGACAGATCTGGTCCTAGGACTCTAAGGACTTGGGAGTCTGACCAATGATTGTTATCTCCAGACAACTTGTCACGTCTTCAAAACACCCACAAAGTCACAGTGAGACGTCTCATGGAGAGAGACAGAATCGAACCCCCATTCACCTGCACCGTTTCCGGTGACTGGGAAACAGGGTTCCGTAAGACATAAAAAGGAGTGGTAACCTTCCGTTGAAAAATCCCTACGAGACATTTACACATATATAAATCGACATAGAGACCCATAGTATTTTTAAAGGGGGACGGTATTTCTCTCTGTAAAAAGGATGCCCAATTGACCTTGTCTCCTCCACCTCTTTCACGAAAATTAAAGTTCCCAGTCTTCAATCCTCTTTTTGGTATTTATAAAGGAAAGGACCCGTGAGTAGTACGACTTCGTCCGGTAATTAAAACTTTCTCGGACAAGATAACTTCCTCGGACAAGTAGACCGCTGAACTATCCAATCAGACATAACGAAAGAAAGGAGGCTCGGTCTCATTACTACAACTCCTTGTTTAATAAATAAATGATCACATAAATTCCTTTTACGTTCCTTAACCTACTTTAATCTTTTTACGATTCACTAAATACGATTCCTCGTCAACAATAATAAAACCATCACTTAGACATAGGACAGTCGTATCGACGAACGAGACTCCCAAATTCTTAAGGATACTTCCATTACGTATGATAAAATGACTATCTCAGGGGTTTTATTACTACGAATAAAATACGAGAAGTGTCCTTTTATTTTAGGTTTTTCAGTCAGAGTAAAATCACAAATTTCGATTTAGATTTAGAGAGAACGGAGTTACTTATGGTTTTTTTGACAGTGACTTTTATGTGACTATTAAGTCCTCCCTTTCGAAAGGATATTTCCAAAATAATATTTAATATCTGTCTGTCTGTATCTATAGGGAACTTGAATATATTAAATCCTGACATTTTGTTTACCTATATTAGAAGTCAGAATAAAAAGAATGAAAAACGGGAGGTATAGTAAAGAGTACATAGATTTAACATGTTGACCCACATGTAGACCCAAATAAACTGGGAGATACTAAGGAAACAATTACTGTGTAGACCCTGATGTCTTCATCCCTTTTTCAAGGGTGAGAATCCTATGAAACGTGTATATAAATTTTGAGTGTGAAACATTGACGTAGAGAGTATAAGGTGGTGTCACCGTCTTAAATCATTAGAAATTTAAAAAAAAACAGGAATCCAAAGGAAAAAGGTAAAACGCCCCCCTCCCCCCCTGGAAATAGAAAAATAAGTAAAAGGAACGTGGTGTTAATAAAATCGTCATAATAATGAATAAACATCTTCAAAGAAACATTTGCTCGAAACGTTACTCACTGACACAAGAATACTCACACATAAGAATCTTCTATATAAAATCGAGAAAAGTCGAATAGAACGTGGACGGTTAAAAACACATTTCTGAAACCCAATATTTTAGGAAACTTCCTCGTAAAGATGACATTAATAATAATAAAAAATTTTAACTTCATATCAACTATGTTATAATACACTCAAAGTCCACATGTCGATTCACTAAGTGACAAAAATGTCTAATATGAGACAATTTTCAATAATATTCTATTACTAATACCAAAGGAACACGACATATTATGTAGAAACACCGAATGGACAAAACATGTATCATTAAACATAGACAAATAGGGTGTGGGGATAGAACCGGAAGAGGAGTGACCATTAGTGATCAAACAAAAGATATAAACACTAATACAAAAAGTATATATAAGAAAACGAAATAAAAGATATAAGATCCATATTCACTATTGTCTCATGAAAGACGTCTATGTAAGTACCACGACTTTCACCGTCTTAAAGTAAGAAAAAAAAAAAAATTGACTCATTATAAGGAGACAGAGACACACAGAAGAAACAGGTAAACAGATAATTACCTGTAAACCAAACGAAGGTATAGAACCAATAATATTTGTCACAACGCTACTTATAACCCGATGTATATATCGAAGTTCAACGACAACTAAACAGTGAGTGAGTACAGACTGAGAAACAATGGGGGTACCAGACGTCGTACGGTCCGAAGGGACAAGAAGTGATAGAGGACCTCAAACGAGTTTGAGTACAGACAACTCAACTACTACGGTAGGTTGGTAGAGTAGGAGACAACAGGGGAAGAGGAGGACGGGAGTTTGAAAGGGTCGGAGTTCCAGAAGAGGTCACTCAGTCGAGAAACGTAGTCGACCGGTCTTATTAGAGTAAAAAAGAGTCTATATATGGGTCCTCGTGTTAACGACCCATTATATTATCAAGATAAAAATCGAAAAACTCCTTTGAAGTATGACAAAAAATATCACCGACATGGTCAAATATAGGGGTCACAATAACATGTACCCAAGGGTATAGGATTCATTGACCATAAACAATGAACATTTGTAAACTACTACCGGTAAGACTGTCTATACTCCACCATAGAGTAATAATAAAATTAAACGTAAAGAGAATATTAATCGTTACAACTCGTAGAAAAGTCCAAGGACAAGGTAGAGACACAGAGACCTTTTTACAAACGAGTCTAGAAGACGCGAATAAAACTAACATAAAAGAATACGACTCAACATCTCGAGAAATATACAGAACTTATAATTGGGGAACAGCAGTACCATGGTAAACGTTTAAAAAAGGGGATAAGACCTCCAACACAAAAACAAACCACCCATCAAAAGAAACGACACGTTTTCGAAAATTTAAATTAATCCAGGGTAAACATATAAAAAGGAAAACAAAGGAAACGAAATCCTCTGTCTCGGTTTTATGTAACGACGACGACGACGATTCAGCGAAGTCAACACAGGCTGAGACACGTTGGGGTGTCTACCGTCGGGTGGTCCGAAGGGGCGGGGACCCTATGATAAATAATTTTTCATAAGACGAATACAACTAAGGGTCAGATATGATACATAATCACAAACGAAAAGGATCACTCTGAAATGAAAGATATCTAGAAATGAGTAAATGTTTAATCTCTTCTAGGAAATTGTGAAGAAACGTCCATCTAAATTATAACTACTTAAGAATCTAAAACACAAAGACTCTTCAAGAAATAAAAAGATAAAATTTCACTATTAGAGTGATCCATCTTACAACATCCACCTTCTATAAAGGGAAAGTCGTGAAACTTATATAGTACGGTCAGGGAAGACCGGACGTTCCAAAGATGTCCCTTTAGTTGACTATCGGAATACCCCCAGGGAACATACACTAATAAAGAGATAACGACAGAAATCTTAAGAGAGAAATAGGAGACGGTAAAATTAATACCATACAGAACTACACCCAGAAAAAATCAACTAGAACAAACCATGGGAGACATAAAGGTCATGGACCTATAGACAATATAAAGGAAGAAGCCCAAACCTTTAAAAATCGATATTACAGGACATTGTGTAAAAGTCACAGGAAGAGTGAGAGAAGAAAGATCCTAAGGATATTCCATTACAACCATACGAATTACAATAGGGTCATCAGAGAATGTAACGAAAGTAATAAAAATAGGAGAAGACTAAATAACTTAAGGTAACAAGACAAAAGGTCTAACCTGATAACTTAAGAAGTAAAGACTAACTCAGAAAGAATACAAAAGATCAAGGAACAATTTTAAGAGAGACATATGTAGAAAAAAAGGGGTATTAAATCAATTGTAAAAAACAATGGTTACGAAAGTTAAGAAATAGAGTATTAATAAATAAAGACGGAGTCAATAACAAGTCCGACAAAAAGGACAACGAGAACATCAACTCTCGTCAGGGAGACAGAAAAGTAAAACGTATTGAAAGTGGTGGAGATACTTGAATCCAGTACCAATGGAAAAGACCATAACTACCCCACAAGAGTACACACTCGTCTGAGGAAACCTCCCTCTCGACCTAAACTACACCTGTGTTCAGTATAGAAAGGAGTGCCACATAACCGTCGACGGTCAAACCATTCGCCACTCCGACCTCTACCGCACCGCTCTAGACCTGGGACCACACTCCGTCCTGAAGGGACGGCGAGTCACCGGTAGCAGTGGGAGAATCCCAATCCCAGACCAGGTCTACCGACCGAGTCTTCGGGAATCACAACCCCGACTCAACCGAGACAAGGGGCATTACCACGCAAAAGGGAAAAGGAAACGGAGTATCTGTCCCCTCACGACTTTCTGTACCCCGGACACGCCCGAGAGTCGAGTACGGTCACCGTCTGTCTCCGGACTCGAAAGGGGTCACACGGAGGACACACCCGCGGTCACAACAAAGTGAACGAGGCAAGTATGTGTCGGAGTCCACGACCAGCGGAAAACACGGAAGGTCGGTCTGTGAAGGGACCGAAGACGGTAGGGACGAAACAACACCCAGGTAAGACGTCCTGTCCTCCACAGGTGTACCTGAGAGGAGCAAATGACCACCCACTCGACACCACCTCACCGACAGTCGTCTCCCGACCGACCGAAGATACACGACGAACTTAGACTGGTGGAGGAGGGGATGTAGTCGAAGTCTGACACGGGACCCTAGTCCAGGGTAGACGTAGCGTGTCACCTTAGAGGAGGGATCAGTACCGTGGATTTAGGACTCGACGTGGTTGTACCGTATTCGTTTTGACCGCAAAAGTGAACGTAGGCTGACCCGACGGGACTTAACCACCACTTTAGCACCATCAGTCATCTCGTCTGGAGACAGGTGGGACGGAGTCTCCGTTCCGACACGAACACATGATGTGTACTCTTCTCGGTCCGAAGGGTGTTGGTCTACAATTATGTCACCGGAAGGTTGGACTGTCACCCCGAACTGATGGACGTATTCTGGTCCTGACCCCACGGGTTAGACACCGAGAATGGGGAATCATGGGGACCCGTGTACGGATGAGAACGTCTGAGGAAAAGGAGACTCAGAGAAGGGTCCCGTGTCCAGAGTAGGGGTAGTGAAAGAAAGGAAGGATGGACTAATGTGCACATCTCAAAAATGTCGGAAACAACATATCTTCAGGACGAGTCAAAGGTCAAACAAAAGTCACTCTCAACCGGGTGTACATCTACCTACAAAGAATACAAGTACCCCCTGTACTCGAAGTGTAGGAGATTAAGATGGTAGAACTAGTTAGAAGGAAGAGGATATCAAACTAACCGGAGAGGAAGGTATCAGTAATGTTTTTCATGGTTATAGTACACCTTGTATCGAAATACTTTTCTCAGTATGTTTCTTTACAGTGACTATTACTTTTTTATCTTCCAAATTAAAATAGTGACTGTCATATGAAGTGACGACGACGACGATTCAGTGAAGTCAACACAGGTTGAGACACACTGAGGTATCTACCGTTGGGTGGTCCGAGGGGATAGGAACTCTAAGAGGTCCGTTCTTGTGACCTCACCCAACGGTTAAGGAAGAGGTTATGTACTTTCACTTTTCACTTTCACTTCAACGAGTCAGCACAGGCTGAGAAACGGTGGGGGACCTGACGTCGGATGGTCCGAGGAGGTAGGTACCCTAAAAGGTCCGTTCTCATGACCTCACCCCATGGTAACGGAAGAGGATATGAAGTGATCTAATAAGAAATAGATTGGTGATCACAAAGAACGAAAAAAAAAAGAAAAAAACGGACAATTAGTATTATATACCGGAACTGTGTTAGGATAGGGTTAAAACTTGGTCAGACGACAAAGTACAGACAAAGATTGACAACGAAGAACTGGACGTATGTCCAAAGAGTCCTTCGTCCATTCCACCAGACCATAAGGTTAGAGGAATTCTTAAAAGGTCAAACAACACTAGGTGTGTTAGTTTCCGAAATCATATCAGGTATTTTGTCTTCATTTATAAAAAGACTTATTAACGTAATGGATTGTAAATAACCCGTAATAAGACACAGAGAAAGTAATTAGTCAGAGACCTATCTAGTAGGTTGTCCCGTAGTTTACTTTATCTAGAATAAGTAATAGTAAAACAGTAGTAGAAGTGAACATTTTTATTAATATAACACGAGAATAACTAATTTTCTGTCATGTCTTGAGTCTTATATTACTCCAATCTTCTACTATAGAAAAACGTTTCTCATATATCAATGAACCTTATTCCTCTTACAAGTCAACTAAATCCAAAATTTTAATATTTAATAGAGATCATAATTTAGAACTATATCATACATCTTAATGGAAACACCTAATTCATCTATTAACCTTTTATCCGGACACATTACATGAAGGGTTTCGTATATATAACTAAAACACAACTTATTATTTTATTAATCTCGGACGACTTTAAATTTATATATCTGTAAGGTATTATAATGTATATACATCAATGGTAGACAAGTCAAATCAACGAAGCAACACATACTGACAAACCCTAGGGTACCTACCGTCGTGAGGTCCGAAGGGACAGGTAGTGGTTAAGACCCTCGAACGAGTTTATGTACAGGTGACTCAGCCACTACGGTAGGTTGGTAGAGTAGGAGACAGTAGGGGAAGAGGAGGACGAGAGTTCGAAAGGGTCGGAGTCCCAGAAAAGATTACTGAGACAAGAAGATTAGTCCACCGGTTTGATAACCTCGAAGTCGTAGTCACGAAGGTTACTTTTAAGTCCTGACTAAAGGAAATTCTAACTGATTAAACTAAAGGAATATCAGATTCCCTGAGAGTTCTCAGAAGAGGTTGTGGTGTCAAGTTTTCGTGATTAAGAAACCGTAAGTCCAAATAAGTAGCAGGTTGAGAGTGTAGGTATGTACTGATAACCTTTTTGGTATCGAAACCGTTATGTCTGGAAACAACCGTCTCATTATAGAGACGAAAAATTAGGCGACAGATCAAAACAGTATCGAAAGGAAGGTTCTTCGTTCGCAGAAAATTAAAATACTGACGTCAGCGGTAGACGTCACTAAAACCTAAGGGTCTTTTATTGCAGACGGTGACAAAGGTAATAAAGGAGTAGAAAAAGGGTACTTCACTAGTCTGACCTACGGTACTGGAAGCAAAAAACTTACAACTAAAAATTCGGTCGAAAAAGTCAGAGGAGAAAGTGAAAGTTCTCCGAAAAATCAAGGAGAAGTGAAAGACGGTATTCCCATCACAGAGACGTATAGACTCCCATAACTATAAAGAGGGTCGTTTGAACTAAGGTCGAACAGAAAGTAGGTCGGACTGTAAGAGTACTACCTAAAACGTATATTAAATTTATACGTCCCACTGTTATATGTCGGAGTTACATGAGAAAAGGGTTAAAACTTGGTCAAGTAACAAGGTACAGATCAAGATTGATAACGAAGAACTGAAAGTATGTCTAAAGAGTCCTCCGTCCACTCCACCAGATCATAAGGGTAGAGAAATTCTTAAAAGGCGTCAAACAACACTAGGTGTGTTAGTTTCCGAAATCACATCAGTCACTTCGTCTCATCTACAAAAAGACATTAAGAGAATGAAAAAGACACTAAGTCGTCTATAACCGTTTTAAACTAGAGACAAAGGAGACGGAAAAGATTTAGAGAGAACTTGTGGACCTTCAAGAACTAAGTGCATGACAACTTCGGATCGAACCTCTTAAAACTCGTGACGAACCGAACACACACTCTACTCACGTCAACACACCATCAAACTTGTAAGAAACCGCAACGGAAAGAAACCCTAACTTTACTTTTGACTAGAAAAGGTCAAAAATACTACACATTAATACTATTAAAAATTTCTTAGTCTGATAGTGATATTTTGTACATATAATCGTAAGTGGTATTTCACTTATGAAATTTCATGTATTAGGATATTAGGTCCCAATTTACATCAGAAAAATAAAAATGTTTTCATATTTAGACAAAAAACAATTTGGTTTTATCATCACTGTAAACTACAACAATAACGGAATCTATTTCACAAGGTTTTTCTGAACCACGTTAAAATTCGAAACCATCGGAGCCTTGGTTTAAATATCTGCTTAAGTAAAACATGAATGGACCAAAAACTTAAAACTTGGTTATTTACAAATTAAAACGAAACCAGTCGAAAGATCCCAATGGTGTCTGTTTCATGGTGGATGTCCCACCGAATTCGTTATCTTTAATTGACAGAGTTACTAGACTTCCGACTTCAGGCTTCACAGACATCTCGACCAAGGACGCTCCGTCCGCGACGGGGTCCGGAGAGAGACGAGTCGAACCTCGGCCAGTAGAAAGACAGGCGTGCAACAGAAGGGACACTCACATAGACATAGGTGTAAAGGAGAAGAATATTCCTACGGTCAATACAACTCACTCTTGAGTGGATTATTGAAGACATTTCTACGGTAGATGTTTAATCCAGTATAAGACTTTAAGGTCTCTAATCCAAAAGTACAATATTTAAAAACGTTCTTGTGTCAAGTTGGGTCTCTTCGGTAAAACTTCATGACAAACAAAAAAAAAAAAGAAAACAGGTGTTGGTACCGGAACGTCCAATACATTCTAAGTATCAGTCTTTGAACAATCGTGACTCGAAACCCTGGTCTGTGACCACTGAGGAGACTTGAACAACAGAGTAGACGGGTACTCCTATTTAGGATAAAACTCCTCAAAAACCATTTTACCGACATTTTCATTGGTGAGAGAAGATTAATTGGAATGAACTTTAACTTGGAGACGAAGTGTAGTCGAAATCCAATAAATCCAATAAATCCCTCCAATAAAAAGGAACCAGAGTAACAGGAGTAGAACTTTTGTCCTTCTTCTTACAAACAGAAAGTCTTCGTACAAAACATCTTAAAATTTACTCGGTGTGTTTATAATCCACAATTCAGTGTTTAAGAGAAGATTTTTACAAAATATGTACCATTCCATACTCTCGTAAATGAGAAAGCAAGGAACATGCATTGTAGAGGTTTAAATATCCGGTAAGTAAAATCGTAATGAGGTCTGATAAAATAAAAAGAAATCTTATACCCCTCCGAAACTTAGATATCCCGACGTTTGCATCTCCAAAAAAAAAAAAAATTATACTGTAGTCTATGAAACCGGATTAAACACATAGTGTATGTCACAGTCGAGAAAGGTAGGACTCAAGTATTCTTTTAAGTCACGATTACTAGATTGCGTAAAAAACACACATTACTCAATTGAAGACCGGACACGTAGATGTTACCATGGTCGAAATATTGTAGGAACCCTCTTAACTTTTTTCTTAGTAAGTCTAATATGAGACATCCCGGATTAATGGAGTACCTTGGGGTCTACTCAGTCCGACCGATTTGAAGCAAAACAAAAAATTACTGTTACCTGTCTTCGAAAAAAGGAAAGTTAGGAAGGACGTAGGGACTATAATTACACGAAAACAACGAGTGACTAAAACTACTCCATCCCTCCTCCGTCAGTAATAAAGTAAAGTGTGTCTACCTTCAGCTCGTACCTCTACAGTCCCTAACAGAGGTCTCGGAAGAACTTTACTCTATTACTGTTTCACTCCTTTCAGTGTGGGCGAGTTGGGTTCGAGAGCTGACGAAGACCCCCTAGTTCTAAAGTTTGACATTTTACCTATAGGACACAAAATATACCTATAGCAAGGGTTCCTTTAGTCTTGACACATTACAGTAAATCCTGTTTTAACTCTAATATAATAGTACCGTCACCCCAATGAACATATTCATCAAACACTTATGTCACAAGATACTAAATAATAATGGAGTAAGTGATTATAGGCTTTCCTTCAGAAACGACAGTCGTCTCAGGAAAAGGGGAAATTCTGTAAACTCCAAATATACGCGTGAAACTCCCCATTATTGAGGTTGAAATAGACATGAAAAAGACGACTACCAACTCCAAATGACGGGACGTCTAGTTGAGGCGAACGGAATTTCCGGATGGTGTTTGACCGAAATGGATATACAGTTTAGGAACCGTATGGTTTTGATACGTTACCGGTTAAATAACCAAGGACTTTTATGAAACTTATATAGGTGGAGACTTATAAAAAGAAAATCAACCTCATGTCAACGAAATGTTGAAACACAATCAAAGACAACATGTCGTTTCACTTAGTCGATATATATGTGTGTATAGGGAGAAAGGGTCTAAAGGAATCCAGTGGTGTCTCGCGACTCGTCTTAAGGGAAACGATATGTCAACCAAGAGTAACTAATAGATAAAATATGTATCATCACCTATATACCGTGGGGTGAGGTCATGAGAACGGATCTTTTAGGGTACCTGCCTTCTCGGACCACCCGACGTCAGGTACCCCAGCGATTCTCAGTCCGTGTTGACTCGTTGAAGTGAAAGTGAAAAGTGAAAGTACGTAACCTCTTCCTTTACCGTTGAGGTCACAAGAACGCACCTCTTAGGGTCCCTGCCCCCTCGGACCATCCGACGACAGATACCCCAGCGTGTCTCAACCTGCGTTGACTTCGCTGAATCGTCGTCGTCGTCGTCACCTATATACAGTTAGGGACAGAATGTCAGGTACGGTAGAGGGGAAGAGGGGAATCATAGGTATACAAACAAGAAATGTAGACACAGAGACAAAGACGAAACGTCTATGTAGACAAGTAGATATGGTAAAAAGATCTAAGGTGAATATACACAATTATATACTACAAAACAAAAAGAGAAAGACTGAATGAAGTCACACATACTGTCAGAAATCCAGGTAGGTGTAAAGGCGTTTGTCGTGTCAAAACGAAAGATTCGTAGATACCCATAAATAATAAGTTTGGTAAATAAACCACCAATTGTGTAGTACGAGAAAAGTAAAGATGTAAGGACACAAAGGTTTGTGTGTCGTGTAAAGAATCTCCACAACGGAAGCAGATTAGAAGAAGAGTAGACTGTACATAATCGTCCTACAGTCTATGTTTCCCAACTACAACTTATTTATAAACAAATGTCTAAGAAGTAGCTCAAATAGTAATTTGTTTAACTGAAATAGTAATTTGTTCAAAGAAGGATAATGTATCTTCCTTTTCTTTCTTACACGAGACTTTAGTCCAGTAATCAACTCCTAATGAAGGAAAATGGACAAATATGCATGCATGAAACCCTCCTGGTCTCATTGTAACTACAAACCTATCATTAAAATGTCACAACACCACCAGAGATAGTATGTAGTCACACCTAGTGTTACACTTAGTCACACTTGTATATATACACACATACACATGTATAGAGGAAGGAGAGCCCGGGGGGAGTAATTTTTCGCATGGTGAGACATGCACGAGTTAAAGAGTCAGCGTAGACTAAGGGACCCTGGGGTCCCTGCTCCCGAAACACTTTGGATGAGAACTCATCGAGTCATGACACGGGGAGTTTCTTCTCTCAGTCATGTCGATGGGTTGCTTCTTTACCACGGAGATGGGTTCAGTGAAGATGGTAGTAATGGGTCACTCGGACCTTTTTGACGTCAACCCAAATGACGTGAAAAACTACAAAGAACACTTTATTCGAATAGGATATGTATAGAGTACATATATAAAAGTACATTCAACACTTATAAATCGATCCAAAATTTTTGGAATAGGAACACCAACGATGACTTCTACTCCTGTCATTCATTAGTTGTATTATTTATGTGAACTACTATTATAACGACCACTACGTCCGACATTTTATCTCGTCGATTCCTTTAACTCCGTCTCTCGTCTTTACTAAACGGGTTCGACTTATACTTTCACTCCTGAGTCCGTGCAGGTCTTGAGACCGGGGAACCGACACAGACGTGAAAGAAACCTGATATAACAGAGAGGACCTGGGTCCTCAGTAAGAAGAAAGAGGTGTGTCTACGGAAGTAGTACAAAGTCCTGGTGAAGAAATAGGACTCTTGACTTCCGGTATAGACTAGAGTCAATAACTTTTAGTACTGAATTAAGAGTCACAAAACCCGACTAGCGAACGATAAAGACAGAAGACACACAAAGGTTCTCTTAAACTCGAGTCGAGATTAAACGCACATTGAAACTAAACACGATCAGAATTACTGTTTAAGGAAAACAAAAGAAGTCTCACTAACCCCCATTCATTCCATTTTTTTTTTTGTTTGTTTGGCTATTTGTCCAAAAATATTTTTGATAGAATTCAAAAGAGTCGTCTTAAAATTTTAAAAAGCAACGAGATTAGTTCATACACTAAAATACTGATATGGTGTTAAATAAATAAGTACGGTGACAACTCGTAAATCCGATAAGTATCGAATATGGTGAAAAATATCATTGTTAACAATCACTACTCGTATATTCAATACTCACTTTTACTTACTTTGACGACCTACTATCCCAACCACATATAAGTCGAAATAATTCACGATGTTTTGTGAAAAAGTGAAAAATGATCAAACTTGTGGTAGTTGTCAAATACTCACAAGTAAACAAGATGGTGGAGTGGTTGTACATAATAAGTTAAAGATTGAAATTTATAAGACCACTCAAATAACACCAAAGAGTAGCACTATAGTTAAACACAATGATGGTACTACTTGTGACAACTCGTAGAAAAACATACAAGTCACCGGTAAACTGTTAAAAGAAACAGTAAGGGGACAAGTTCCGAAAACGGAGGTGGAAGAGGGACGTTTTCTGTCTATTGTGTTACTCTTCACTTATCTATCATAGTGTGGACACCACCTACACAAAACGTTTATGGAAGAACGTAAGACACCTTACTGGAAAAGATTATTACGGACACCTACTTGTGTGTAGAAATTAAAATTAATTAAGGTTGAATAATTAAAAATAACAATACTAAAACGGAACAAAGTCCTTAGAAACGGATAAGGTTCCGACGTTTTTGTAAAAGACACAATAAAAGGTATTCTTAGTGACAAATAGAAGTGTAAATCCAAAGATTAGATACACCTCAATTAAAACATATATTACACTCCATCCCCCAGTTACCTCTTCCGTTACCGTGGGGTGAGGTTATGAGAACGGACCTTTTAGGGTACCTACCTCCTCGGACCATCCGACACCAGGTACCCCAGCGATTCTCAGTCTATGCTGACTCGCTGAAGTGAAAGTGAAAGTACATAACCTCTTCCTTTACCGTTGGGTGAGGTCACAAGAACGGANCGGATAAGGTTCCGACGTTTTTGTAAAAGACACAATAAAAGGTATTCTTAGTGACAAATAGAAGTGTAAATCCAAAGATTAGATACACCTCAATTAAAACATATATTACACTCCATCCCCCAGTTACCTCTTCCGTTACCGTGGGGTGAGGTTATGAGAACGGACCTTTTAGGGTACCTACCTCCTCGGACCATCCGACACCAGGTACCCCAGCGATTCTCAGTCTATGCTGACTCGCTGAAGTGAAAGTGAAAGTACATAACCTCTTCCTTTACCGTTGGGTGACGTCACAAGAACGGACCTCTTAGGGTCCTTCCCCCTCGGACCACCCGACGGCAGAGACCCCAGCGTGTCTCAACCTGTGCCGACTTTACTGAATCGTCGTCGTCGTCCCCCAGTTATATACAATAATAAGTATATTTATAGGGAACTGAGTCAAGATACTTGACTTTAATAATAAGAAAAGGTGACGTATTGTTCCTGTGTCAACAAATATTTAGTCAACAGACTTACGTGCACCAATATAAAGATCTCAATGATAAGACGAAGTGACCAGGGAAAAAGGGACTCAGGTCAAGAAGTGACAGAATTAAAGACACCGAAACATTATTCAGAAAATCATTCATTGATCATACTGAATCCGAAGGGATGACCGAGTCTGCCATTTCGCGGACGGATGTTACACCCTCTGGGCCCAAGTCAGGGACCCAGCCCTTCTAGAGGACCTCTTCCTTTACCATTGAGTGAGGTCATAAGAACGGACCTTTTAGAGTACCTGTCTTCTCGGACCATCCGATATCAGGTACCCCAGTGTTTCTCAGCCCGTGCTGACCCACTGAAGTGCATCATACTAATAGAATTTGTCCATCAGAGAACTGTAAATAAGGAGATTTTTTTTTTTGTCTTGTAAAAACTATAAAAACTATAACTAGTTCATAAGTAGTCGGAACTATTTAAGTGAATAATTAAAATCATAAGTAGCAGATGAGTAAAAAGTGTGTAAGATCATTAAACATTGCAGCCGATGAAGGATAGGTTTCTGTCTGTGTAGGTCACGCGACAGTCTTTGACCAGGTTCCTTGTGTGTGAACTGACAAGTCTTACGATAAGTAAATTTTTTGAACTCATTTTTGAAATGAAGAAAATCTACCAATTGGACTGACCTTAACGTCCGAAATAGGGACCCGTCTTTGACACGTTCCTTTGATCGTAGACACCTCTATTGTACTACGATTTGTGATGAACAGTCATGTCACCGATCCAGTCGACTCTAGAGTCTGTGTATTCAGTGAAGTTAATATAGTGGTTCTTCCTTGTAGTACGACGCACCAAAATCGGTTACCAAGTTCCGTAAAATTTTGTCAAAGGAGGGAGGTTAGACACACCGTCGTATAAATACTAAGTTTCTTCCTTGTCTCTCCGTACGTATCAAGGTTGAATGATTAAAAGGATTTAGTGTCTTGTTATATGATGAATTTTTAAGACTTTAGAGTACTGTCACTAAAATAATCACTAATGAGAGTCTTCTCCTGGTTTTATAGTCAACGTCGATTTTCTTCGGTTAAACGGACGGACATATATTTCACACCATTTCATGACTTCTTTTATGTAATTTCTTTTAGAAGCTCTCATCTACTCTTTTTAAATATTAGGAAACCCAGTAATCGAAAAGGACATATGTTTGGTAGGGGGTTTAATCATCGAATTAGGTTATAGATACATAAACAAAGTATCACGGCATCCAACAGTCAAACTTGACCCAAGTCAATCAACCAAGACGAGAACACCCGGTATGGTCCGAGTAGGAACGACCCGAACGAGTACTTAGACACTAGACAACGGTACAGGACACCCCCTACTGAACAGATTCTTTCGAGTCTACCCATAGAGTAGAGACAAGGGGTACTCGAGAGTAGGAGACCGTCCGATCCGAACCCGACCACCACTCCCCTCTGAGTTCTAGTCGTTCACCTGCTCTCGTATGTTTCGACGGAGGAATTCCAAGGTGTCGAGGAAATCTGAGTCCCAGTTTTACATGTGTTACGACAAAGACAGTACAAGACGACCAGTTTATTTCCCTACTCCGACTTGTCACTCCCCATCCGAGGGGGTGAACTATGCCAAAATCCTTCCACCGTAAAACCCCAGTGGAAGATGCGGTAGGTTTGTTGTCTGATGTCACGAGATACTACACAAAATTTCTGTATTCACTTTATAACCATCAAAAGTTGAATAGAATGCATTACGAGTTTTAAGAGGTTCGGTCCGAAGTTGACATGTACTTTACACTTGAAGCTCTACAAGTACGACCTAAATCTTTTCCGTTTCCTTGGTCTCTAGTTTAACGGTTTGAGGTAACCTAGTAGCTTTTTCGTTCTCTCAAGGTCTTTTTGTAGATGAAGACGAAATGATTGATACGGTTTCGGAAACAGACACTTAGTGTTGTTTGATACCTTTTAAGAAGTTCTCTACCCTTATTGTCTGGTGGACTGGACGGAGAACTCTTTGGACATACGTCCAGTCCTTCGTTGTCAATCTTGACTTGAACCTTGTTGTCTGACCACGGTTTAGCCCTTTCCTCATACAGTTCCAACATATAACAGTGGGACGAATAAATTGAAGATACGTCTCATGTCGTACTCTTTACGGTCCGACCTACTTCGTGTTGGACGTCAGTTCTAACGGTCCTCCTTATAGCTATTGGAGTCGATACGTCTACTGTGGTGGGAATTAGTGTCTTTCACTTCTTGATTTCTCGGAAAACTACTTTCACTTTCTCCTCACACTTTTTCAACCGAATTTTGAGTTGTAAATCTTTTGATTCTAGTCCCGTAGACCAGGGTAGTGAAGTACCGTTTATCTACCCCTTTGTTACTTTTGTCACTGTCTGAAATAAAATCCCCTGAGGTTTTAGTGAAGTCTACCACTGACGTCGGTACTTTACTTTTCTTCGAACGACGAACCTTCTTTTCAATACTGGTTGGTGTCGTATTATTTTTGGTCTCTGTAATGAAACGGTTGTTTCCAGGCAGATCAGTTCCGATACCAAAAAGATCACCAGTGTATAGCTACACTCTCAACTTGATATTTCTTTCGACTCGTGGTTTTATAACTACGAAACCCTGACACAACAACCTCTTCTGAGAACTCTCAGGGAACCTGACGTTCCCCTAGGTTGGTCAGGTAAGACTTCCTCTAGTCGGGACCCTAAAGAAACCTTNGTCGGTACTTTACTTTTCTTCGAACGACGAACCTTCTTTTCAATACTGGTTGGTGTCGTATTATTTTTGGTCTCTGTAATGAAACGGTTGTTTCCAGGTAGATCAGTTCCGATACCAAAAAGATCACCAGTGTATACCTACACTCTCAACTTGATATTTCTTTCGACTCGTGGTTTTATAACTACGAAACCTTGACACAACAACCTCTTCTGAGAACTCTCAGGGAACCTGACGTTCCCCTAGGGTGGTCAGGTAAGACTTCCTCTAGTCGGGACCCTAAAGAAACCTTTCTTACTACGATTTCGACTTTGAGATCATGAAACCGGTGGAGTACGCTTCTTGACCGAGTAACCTTCTCTGGGACTATGACCCCTTCTAACGCCGGTCCTCCTCTTCCCCAGCTGTCCTACTCTATCAACTTACCGTACTGGCTGAGTTACCTGTACCCAAACCCACCTGAGACCCTCAACCACTACCTGTCCCTCCGGACCACACGCCGCCAAGTACCCCAGTGTTTCTTAGCCAGTGCTGACTCGCTGACTTGACTTGACTCAGTTTTGATACCAAAAAGGTCATCAGTACATGCCTGTACTCTCAACTTGATATTTCTTTCGACTCGTGGCTTTTTAACTACGAAAACTCGACACCACAACCTATTATAAGCACTG
Source organism: Capra ibex (assembly GCA_006410555.1). Lineage (NCBI taxonomy): Eukaryota > Metazoa > Chordata > Mammalia > Artiodactyla > Bovidae > Capra > Capra ibex. The sequence continues at coordinate 582,939 of SJYO01053324.1, forward strand.
TCAGGCAACCTGACGTCCTTCTAGGTTGGTCAGGTAGGATTTCCTTTAGTCAGGACTTATAAGTCACCTTCCTGACTATGACTTCGACTTTGAGGTATAAAACCGGTGGACTACACTTCTTAACTGAGTAAACTTTTCTGGGACTACGACCCTCTCTAACTTCCTCCCTCCTCTTCCCCTACTGTCTCCTACTCTACCAACCTACCGTAGTGACTGAACTACCTGTACTCAAACTCATTCGAGACCCTCAACCACTACCTGTCCCTTCGAACCAGGACGTCAGGTACCCCAACGTTTCTTAGCCTGTACTGACTCGCTGACTTGACTTGACTTTTACTCTACTTTTATATGTCTGTATCTTCAAGATATTAAAAAAAGGATCCGGTGTGGTTAGTGACCTCAAAGTGACGGGATCTATTAAACGTCACACCTATAAAAAGTGTATATGAAGTACACTGTCATCTACTTTGTCTTTCGAAAATGACTATCCGTTAAACGAAAAACAGGTGGTCAGGGGAAGATCTTAGTTTGTGAACGACATTTGTGGTGTGTAATTTCAGTGGTACACTGTCGACTACAGTTGTACTCCATTGTGTGTCTCCTCTTTTCTCTAATAACAACAAACTCTAAAAGTATGTTACAGGAGTCACAGATCCGACCAGTATTGAAAAGAAGGTTCGTCGTTCGCAGAAAAAGTAAAGTACCGACGTCAGTGGTAGACGTCACTGAAACCTCGGGGCGTTTTATTTCAGACAGTGACAAAGGTAACAAAGGAGTAGATAAACGGTACTTTACTACACTGACCTACGGCACCAGAATCAAAAGACTTACAACTCAGGATTCGGTTGAAAAAGTGTGAGGAGAAAGTGAAAGTAGTTCTCCGAGAAATCACGAAGAAGTGAAAAACGGTATTCCCACCACAATAGACGTATAGACTCCAATAACCATAAAGAGGACCGTTAGAACTAAGGTCGAACACGAAGTAGGTCGAGTCGTAGAACGTACTACATGAGACGTATATTCAATTTATTTGTCCCACTGTTATATGTCGGAACTGCATGAGGAAAGGGTTAAACCGTGGTCAGACAACAAGGTACAGGTCAAGATTGACAACCAAGAACTGGACGTATGTCTAAAAAACCTCCGTACAGTCCACCAGACCATAAGGTAGAGAACTTCTTAAAAGGTGTCAAAAAACACTAGGTGTGTCAGTTTCCGAAATCGTCTTCATCTACAAAAAGACCTTGAGAGAACGAAAAAACTACTAGGTTGTCAAACTAGAGACCGTTAAACTAGAGACTAAGGAGACGGAAAAGATTGAGATCGAACTTGTAGATCTTCAAGTGCCAAGTACAAACCAACTTCGGACCGAACCTCTTAAAACTCGTAATGAAACGATCGTACACTCTACTCACCATGTCAAACCATCAAACTTGTAAGAAACCGTAATGGAAAGAAACCCTAACCTTACTTTTGACAGACTAAAATGTTCAATAATTAACACACAAAAACCGTCATAAATATGAAGTAATCATATTACCCTTATATATACTTATGTATAAAAATACATAAAAACTTGTACACGACATACATAAATACCGACACATGTGGTACAAAAACATATCACACATAAGTGGGTAGATCTAAACTTTCACTACTTCTAAATACGATACTTCTCACAACTGAGATCATTGTTATAGACAACTCCTTTACTAGTTTTAAAGATTTTCGTATCGAAAGTTTTTCCCAAAATATTTCATTATACTATTACGTAGTATAAATTTAGATACGAATTTTTTATAACACACATACATTCAGCGAGTCAGTACAGACTGAGAAACGTTGGGGTACGTGACATCGAGTGGTCCGAGGAAACAGATACCCTAAGAGGTCCGTTCTTATGACCTCACCCAACGGTAAAGAAAGAGAAAATTTTTATAATTTCCTTTGTATTATTTTCGTTCCCGGGTATATAAGTCAAACACTACCTTCACGATAACTCGTATGACGTTTACATTACTTTAAGGATTTAATAACTGTAAAATTAAACCCTGAACTAGGGGGGGTTTTATTTTTAATCCCTAGGAGGGGGGTGTGGTGTGACAGGAGTGTGTGGACGACGGTAAGGGTTGAACACGCACGAGGATGATACCGCCACGGACCCATGAGGAAATGAATTTTTACATCTACAGACACAAAAACTTTCCAAGATCCTACTACGGATCTAGGTCGCCTCTTTTAACCAACTACGAGAATAAAACGTAAAGGAAACCAAAATCAGGACACCCAGTAAACTTATTCTAAGTCAGTCATAGATCCTTCACACCATAAATCTTTCAATGATGTAGAGGAAACGTTCCTCCGAAAATTTCTGAAATTTGAGGAAAAATTCTGTAGATACAGAATGACACATCGAACTCATAAAATATCTACACAATATTTTTACTGTCATAAAACGTTGCAGAAAAAGGTCTTTAGAGTTTATATCAAAGACTTTCTCACCGACACCCTTTTTTTATATATATAAAAAGGAAGGATCTGACTGTGTAAAACCATACCCTTTAACGTATCACGAAAATAACGACGTCCTTTAAAAGTATGAAACAATAGTTTAGTGAAATATTACGGTGACGAAAACTTTTTATTGGTAACACACGGAAGTAAAGAAGAAAGTTATACCGGCAAAACGGGACTCGTTGAAATATTATTTCATGTGAGACCGAACGTAGAAAGGTGGACCTATTGACGGGGGATATAGAGACACTTAAGTGGTAGATTACGTAATGATAGATGAGGTTTAATCAGTTGTACATTAAGACGATTTTATATTTACTTTCTCTTTTTTTTTTTGAGGTATTCTTTTTCTTGAATTACTGTCATATGTTTTATTTACACAGAGTTCCACAATATTCACACACAAACTACAATACTTAAGATAACAATTATAGTACACTTTTAATTTTTTTTAGATAAAAACCAATTAGTAAAGATGAAGATTCTTGTGGATATTTAAGCAACTGAGATTCTATGAGTTCATGTAACACACACACACACACACACACATACACACATACACACACACACACACTTTCAGTGAATCAACACAGGTCGAGAAACTCTAGGGTACCTGACATCGAATAGTTCGAGGAGACAAGTACCCCTAAGAGGTCCGTCCTTATGACATCACCCAACAGTACGGGAGTGGGTCCCTAGTTTGGGTCCAGAGGACGTAACGTCCGTCTAAGAATGACTCAGTGGTCCCTTCGGGGTCCATGTATTATTACCCATGGATTCAATTTCTTACAAAAAACTTTCCTAAAAACTGAGTACCCTATTTAAAAGAAAACACGTAAATTCTACTACTGAGAGTTTATTAAAATAAGTCACTCGAGGAGAGTAGTAAGGAAGGACATGGGTTGAAAATCCCAAGAGAAAGAGGAAGTAACCCCGGTTAGAATCTAACAAAGGGACGGTCAACTTCTCCTCATGAAAAGAAACACAACGAGTAAAATATTAATTAGTACTGGAGTACATTTAACCCGAAGGGAACACCGAGTCGACCATTTCCTAGGCGGACGTCACACCCTCTGGACCCAGACTAGGGACCCAACCCTTCTAGGAGACCAATCCTCTTACAGTTGGGTGAGGTCACAATACCGGACCTCTTAAGGTACCTTATATATCAGGTACCGAAACGTTTCTCAACCTGTGCTGAGTCATTGAAAGTGAAGTGAAGTGAAGGAGATTCGATCGTAATATCATTCAGTCTCTTCTTTGTTCGTCTTACGACATGTCCTTTCTTTTAATCAAACCTAGGATTTCGGAGAGGACTCTGGTCGGTCTATACACAGGTCTCCAATACTTAAAGTAATACAGGAAAGTGAAATAACAGACGATGTACTCCTCCACCGGGTTCTACTACATATCAAAGACTAAAAACAATTAGAAACCAAAGTAAGTACCTCTTTCCATCTACACTTCTTCCGTGATTCTTATTTCTTCTCATATTATATCGTCCTTTATTTACACGACCCATTCCCTCCTCCTCTCATGTATTACATACACATACTAACTATAACCAGGAGAAATGGGAAAGAAATCCAATACAAAGATAAACCAATTAGTAGTAAATAAACCAAAGAAGTGTGTCTAGAATTGATGAGAAGATATACACCACAAGTATCTAAAGGTGTCTCTGTACCCTATACAGACCCGAAACGATCACCGAGTCTACCGTTTCTTAGGTGGACGTTCCGCCCTCTGTACCCAAGCTAGGGACCCAACCCTTCTACGGGACCTCTTTCCTTACCGATGGGTGAGGTCATAAGAACGGACCTTTTGGGGTACCTGTCTCCTCGGACCGTCCGATGTCAGGTACCCCAACGTTTCTCAGTCTGTGTTGACTCGTTAATTCTGCATGTACGCACGTGTGTGTGTGTGTGTGTGCGTCATTCAGTATTCCTGTTTCACTCCTTTACTTCTCTTCTGCGAAATTAAAGTATAAGGCGTCGGTAAGTACTACCGGAGAGTGTTAAGATGATATACAGAAACAACGACTGTCACTGCACTTTCTTGTAAGAAACCTTGACCTACAAAGATAGGACCCTTACAAGGGAGTCTCTTCTCGGTTCACGGGTAGTACTTCTTACCTTTGGTGTCGATAAGTGACTGTCTGTAGTCGTGTCAGAGACGGGGTAAATTGTCTAGGTAGGAAAATTAACCACTGTTATAAATACAGTAGACTCAGACACTTAACGGGAAGGGTATTCCGTTCGGTTGAGGTCAATATTGAATCCTGTCTTTCCCTTTAAATCCTCGGTAGGTATCACAAAACTGAAGGTACGGGTCTTTAAATTTAACCGAGACTTAAATACGTGAGTTCGATAAGATCTTTGTGGATTTTAATCACCTAAATCTTTCATCATGTGATCTAAATCCTTCATTATAAGATCTGTGTCCGGAACTTTTAAGAGTAAAAATTACATTTAAAAAAGAAGTCGTAATTACTTGAGAAGATCCTGCAACAAAGGGTAGAAACCGTGATAACTGTAAAACCAGGTCTATTAAGAAACCACACCTTTCGTCAGAACACCTGACATCCCATAAATGGTAGTAGGGACCCGGGGAGGGAATCTGTGATAATAGTGAGAGGAACACAACACTGTTGTTCTATACAGAGGTCTGAAACGAACAACAGGGACCCCTTCCCCTTTTTAGTAGAAATCGACTCTCACTAACCAGGTCCCGACACTAGTGAGACTTCTACTTTACTAACTACATTTGTGGACACTCATCCCTTTAATCAAAGACAACTCGAGATCATTACTTCACAATTTTTCCATAATTTATGACAATAAATTTCTGAGAAACAAAATTTTTATTAGGATTCCTTTTTTTTATTAGTAACGATTTCATAATTGTGAATCAGTACAGGTTGAGAGACACCGGGGTACCTGAAAAGGAACGGTTCGAATAGACAGGTACCATAAGACGTCCCTTCCTATGACCTCACCCAACGGTTAGGGAAGAGGTCCCTTATAAGGGTTGGGTCCCTGGTTTGCGCTCAGAGAGTGTAACGTCCGGCTAAGAAATAGTAGACTCGGTGGTCCCTTAGGGTTACTAACGATTTCCCTGACCATTTAAGAGGTGTTTTAAGTAAAATTATAAATGAAAATTATAATGATGAAGATTTAAATAAATTTAATTTAATTAAATGTAATTTATAATGATGAAAAGTATCATTAATTCATTTTGTTAACAGTACATGACGATCTAAAAATGATACATAACTACATTTATTTTGTTTACCTGTATTATCGATTTTGAAATAATGAACATTATATAAAATTTTCGTTCTATATAAAATTTGTCTTTAACGAAACTACGTAATTTTTTCTATGAGAGAACAAAAAATTGTATTACTTTTTCTCATTACTCAATCCTTACTACCAAAGTGTAGGTAAATCGTTATGGGTTTCTAATTTCACAAAGGGACTACCGAGTCTCCATTTCTTAGACGGACAGTTACGTCCCTCTACACTCAAGTTAAAGACCCAATCCCTCTAGGGGACCTCTTCCTTTACCGTTGGATGAGGTCGTAAGAACGACCGTTTAGAGTACCTGTCTCCTAGGACCGTCGATGTCAGGTACCCCAACGTTTCTCAGTTTGTGTTGAATCGGTGATCTGCTGTTGTTACTGTTGTCTTCTAACTTCATTATATTAGACACAAGACAAAAAACCCATTCTTCACTGAACCGATGTATAGACAGATATTGATTCTAACTAGATAAAGAGTCAAAATTTCGTATAAAATCCTTCTTACCTTGTTTATTGTCTGAGGTCGTCGTATAACTTATCTGAACATAAAATGGAAAGGGTGACGTTCCAAAGTGACCCTAACATATTTTGTTACTTCTTCTTGTAACATATTTTGTACTCTTCAATAGAGTACATTCTTAGTGAATTTCTGTACTCTACGAAAAAGATTTCGATAGGATGAAAAGTTTAGTCTTAATACAAAGACATTCCTTTTTTTCATCCATCTGTCCCTCTACTCCAAAGAACAAAAGGGGAAAAGATAGACAAGTAAAGAACACCGTATGAAGTAAAAGTAAAAGACTTCCTCTTTCTTTGATAGTTTCAATTATTACAGTAAAACGGTAAAAACTCTCCTTGATTATAAATACACACGGAGTTTACATTTCAATAAACTTTAGAATATCTCTAAGATGGTCCTCATTAAACTTTTCACTTTAATGTCTGTGAGTCTGGTAACCGAAAAAGATACATAGTTTTGATTTGTATACTTTTCAGTAATTACACAGGTATAACTATCCGAAACAAAATGAGAAGTCAAGAATATTAGGTCAACTAAAGTGGTCTCAGTAGTACATGAATATCAGTGGTCGACAGAAGTCTGATTCAGTATCAGATTCGGTTTTTACTCTACTAACTCAATAATGATACATAAATATATATTATAGAGTATTTGGAAGAACTCCAAAAAGAAAAAAAAGAGGTTAAATAACAGTACTTATGTACAAACCCCGTTTTATCTTAATACTGTACCACACGACACTACACTTTCTCATATTAAACTCAACTCAAATAAAATATTTTTATTAAGAAATATAAATCTAAGTCTCCATATAACTCACACAAATTACTGTAAGACAAATTAAATTTCTGTAACAAGATAACGGGAAAAATTTAGAGTCGTGACAAAAGATATCAACTTTACTCCGAAAACCACGACGTACATAAATTCTTATGTAAAAGGTATAGGGAGTAATTAATTTACTTACACCGGTAAAGTATTTGTAATATGTATACTGAAATACACTTACACATCTTCATAGGAACGGAAAGAGTAGATACTTTACACCACACAGAAACGACAGTTCTCAAGGGTAAAGACAACATAGGGTTTGTCCTTAGAAGATCATCACCCCTTACGTTGTGAATTTCGACACTGTACTTTATCGACCCAAAAAGAACGAAAATAGATGTCACAAAGATAAACCTGAAAAAAAAGTCAATATGTGGACTGGTAAAAAACTATAAGGTGTATATACTTAATCAAACTTTGTGACATTGTTAACAAGACCGTCCCACTCCCAGTCCCTACCCCCTGACTCACTGGGTCTCCAACCCACTCAAAAGAACAGATTGTCTCACTTAGGAATCCCAGATAAATAAACCCTCGGTTCCAGCTGTACCTGGGTCCTAAGGATGGAGTAACAAAGTCAAATGTTGGGTATGTTGGATCCGTAACAAATGTCGACACGACACGACAGGTCTTGACAACTTTTTACTTCGATATCAGACTCAACATGTCACCCCGTGGGTGATAGGAGTACCCTCATAAATTTGAATTTGAATGTATATCCTTTCACAAATGAAGGGGTCAAGGTGATCGACACAAATTATATCAGTCAGTAATCACGTCTATTTCTTATAAAGATAGAACGTATTCCAAAATAACTTATTACGACTTCCTAAGAACAGGATCTGGTACTTTTTTTATAAATTCCCCGATAGAAGACGACGTTTTAGGAGTACTTATTCGCTTCACAACTTTCAACTAAAACAAAAAAGAAAAACAAAGGAACACAATATTGACACATGACTCCCGTGTCCTTTAAGTACTTCGTGGGAGTCGCAAGATGGTCTGAGTGATGTTTCAAACGAGGTCGGGACGAAAACAGAGTAATTAGTCTCAAGGGACCATCGTGTAGGAGGAATGTCTAAAAAAAAAAGGAGAATGTATTAACTTTTAGAGAGGATGAGTCAAATATCTCCGGACTAGACAAACTGATACACCAGGTGACCTCTTCTCTTACCGTTTGGTGAAGTCATAAGAACGGAACTCTTCGGGTACTTGTCGTACTTTTCCGTTTTACTATCCTATAACTTTCAACTTGAGGGGTCCAGCCATCCACGGGTTATACGATGACCTCTAGTCACCTCTTTATTGAGGTCTTTCTTACTTCCCTCCCTCGGTTTCTTTTTTGTTATGGGTCAACACTACACTGACCACTATCTTCGTTCCAAACTACGACATTTCTCGTTATAACGTATCCTTGGACCTTACAGTCCAGGTACTTAGTTCCGTTTAATTTTCACCAGTTTGTCCTCTACCGTTCCCACTTGCAGCTGTAAGATCCTTAGTCGCTTGATTTTACCTGACCTTACCCACCTAAATTGGAGTCTACTGGTAATATAGATGATGACACTCGTTCTTATGGAATCTTCTTTACCTCATCGGTAGTACTAGTTGTTTTCTCAGGCTTTACGTCATGAACCTACGTTAGAGTTTTTGCCGTCTTACTAGAGACAAGCAAAGGTTCCGTTTGGTAAGTTATAGTGTTATTAGGTTCAGATACGGGACTTGTCATTGCACCTTCTTCGACTTCAACTTACCAAGACACTTCAGGATGTTCTGGATAATCTTGATGGTGGGGTTTTCCTACAGGAAAAGTAATGCCCTCTGACCTTACGTTTTGATCCTTCATTTCTTTGTGGACCTCATTGTCCGTTTAAACCGGAACCTTACACCTTACTTCGTCCCGTTTCTCAAAACGGTTCTCTTGCGTGACCAGTATCGTTTGTGAGAAAGGTTGTTGTGTTCTCTTCTGAGATGTGTACCTGTAGTGATCTACCAGTTGTGGCTTTAGTCTAACTAATATAAGAAACGTCGGTTTCTACCTCTTCGAGATATGTCAGTCGTTTTTGTTCTGACCCCCGACTAACACCGAATCTAGTACTTGAGGAATAACGGTTTAAGTCTGAATTTAACTTCTTTCATACCTTCTGGTGATCTCGTAAGTCCATACTACATTTAGTTTAGGGAATACTAATATGTCACCTTCACTCTTTATCTAAATTCCTTGATCTAGACTATCTATCGCAAGGACTACTTGACACCTACCTCCAAGGACTGTAACATGTCCTCTGTCCCTAGTCTGGTAGGGGTACCTTTTCTTTACGTTTTTTCGTTTTACCGACCGACCCCTCCGGAATGTTTGTCGACACTTTTCTCTTCGCTTTTCGTTTCCTCTTTTCCTTTCTATATTCGTAGACTTACGTCTCAAGGTTTCTTATCGTTCTTCTCTATTCTTTCTGAAAAAGTCGATAGTTACGTTTTTTTGTCTCCTTTTGTTGTCTTACCCTTTCTGATCTCTAGAGAATTTCTTTTAATCTCTATGGTTCCCTTGTAAAGTACGTTTCTACCCGAACTATTTCCTGTCTTTACCATACCTGGATTGTCTTCGTCTTCTAAATTCTTCTCCACCGTTCTTATGTGTCTTGACATGTTTTTTCTAGAAGTTCTGGTTCTATTAGTGATACCACACTAGTGAGTGGATCTCGGTCTGTAGCACCTTACACTTCAGTTCACCCGGAATCTTTCGTAGTGATGCTTGTTTCGATCACCTTCACTACCTCAAGGTCAACTCGAGAAAGTTTAGGACTTTCTACTATGACAGTTTCACGACGTGAGTTATACGGTCGTTTAAACCTTTTGAGTCGTCACCGGTGTCCTCACCTTTTCCAGTCAAAAGTAAGGTTAGGGTTTCTTTCCGTTACGGTTTCTTACGAGTTCGATGGTGGGTTAACGTGAGTAGAGTGTACGATCATTTCATTACGAGTTTTAAGAGGTTCGGTCCGAAGTCGTTATGCACTTGGTACTTGAAGGTGTACTGGTTCGACCAAAATCCTCGAACCTTCTCCTTGGTCTCCTCGATTCCGTCTCCTTGGTCTCTAGTTTAACGGTTGTAGACGACCTAGCACCTTTTTCGTTCTCTCAAACTCTTTTGTAGATAAAGACGAAATAACTGATACGGTTTCGGAAACTGACACACCTAGTCTTATTTGACCTTTTAAAACTTTCTCTATCCTTATGGTCTCGTGGAATGGACGGAGAACTCTTTGGATATACGACCAGTCCTTCGTTGTCAATCTCGACCTGTACCTTGTTGTNTCCTTTTCCTCACGTAGTTCCGACATATAACAGTGGGACGAATAAATTGAAGATACGTCTCATGTAGTACTCTTTGCGACCTGACCTTCTTCGTGTTCGACCTTAGTTCTAACGACCCTCTTTATAGTTATTAGAGTCTATACACCTACTGTGGTGGGAATACCGTCTTTCACTTCTCCTTAATTTTTCGGAGAACTACTTTCACTTTCTCCTCTCACTTTTTCAACCGAATTTCGAGTTGTAAGTCTTTTACTTCTAGTACCGTAGGCCAGTGTAGTGAAGTATCCTTTATCTACCCCTTTGTCACAGTCTGAAATAAAAAGACCCGAGGTTTTAGTGACGTCTACCACTAACGTCGACACTTTAATTTTCTACGAATGAGGAACCTTTTTTTCAATACTAGTTGGATGTGTCATATAAGTTTTCGTCTCTGTAATCAAACGGTTGTTTCCAGACAGATCAGTTCCGATACCAAAAAGGTCACCAGTACATACTTGCAATCTCAACCTGGTACTTCTTCCGACTCGTGGCTTCTTGACTACGAAAACTTGACACCACAACCTCTTCTGAGAATTCTCAGGGAACCTAACGTTCCTCTAGGTTGGTCAGGTAAGATTTCCTCTAGTCAGGACCCACAAGAAACCTTCCTGACTACCATTCGACTTTGAGGTCATGAAACCGGTGGAGTACGTTTCTCGACTGAGTGACCTTTTCGAAGTCTACGACCCTCCCTAACCCTCGTCCTCCTCTTCCCCTGTTGTCTCCAACTCTACCAACCTACCGTAGTGGCTGAGCTACCAACACTCAAACTCACTTAAGGCCCTCAAGCACTACCTGTCCTTCCGGACCGTACGACGTCAAGTACCACAGTGTTTCTCAGCCTATACTGACTCACTGACTTGAGTGATTGACTAGACAAACTCTTCAACTTATTTTCTTCAGTGTCGTAAATCCCCAAAGGAAAAATGGGGTGGTAGAGGGATGAAATTACCCGTATATGAGTCCAATTTAGGGTAATGGTATAATAAGGAAAATTCTACAGATCTTAACTTTGAAATCCCAATAAAATTCTGTCTTTTTTCGTTTTACATATCCTTATTTGTCATAGATCAAAGATCACTTCCGTTGTAATTCAAGAATAGCTCCAATTTTTTTGGACTAATAAATGGAAACAGAGGGAGAGAAGTCTTATTACCAAAGGAAGAAATTGAATGAGCATCTAACTGGTCATATTAAAAACTTTTATTAAAAATCCTAATGTTCGAGTACATCAAACTACACTACACAAGGTTAAATAACGTTAACAATGAGAAACGGTGAGTCTAGAAGGACGTAAACTGACAATCTTCGGAGTAGTGGCACCGAAGGAGTTCTAGACTGAGACATCGGGTCCCTTGAGACGAGTCACAATTACACCGTCGGTCCGGCACTCCCCTCAAACCCTCTCTTACCTATGTACACATACATACCGACTCAGGGAACGACAAGTGAACTTTAACAGTGTCGTAAAACAATTAACCGATATGAGGTCAGATTATATTTTTCAATTTTTGTTTCTTTTTGGGACCATTACGGGTTTTCGGAGAAACGAACGACCATACCGCTCTACAAGGTACAATTAAAACGTGTAAAGGAAGTTTTTTGGATATTAGTGGTAAAGAGATCCTAGAAAATTTCTAAAAAAAAGAGAAAACAATTGTATTAGATATCTTTATGGGTGTTATGTCTTTCGACTTTTTAGGAATTCGTAAAATAGTTAAACTTATACTTATATAAATAACGTCTTTTTCCAAGATTACAATTGAGTTTCAATTTCCCAATCTATCCACAGTCGATTACTCTGGTGAACTTCGTCATTAAGTTCTGAGTCCCGTTTATATAACAAGGTAAAGTTTAATCTAACGTGTGTGACCGGGAGACTCGACAATCAAAGAGATTGGTGTGTGCATGTATTATCTTTTCTTTTACCTTTAGTCGTTTTAATAACGATTGTAGAAACACGACACTCGTCATTCTTTGGTCCCTCAAAATTTATAAAAATTAAAATACAAGTCGAGTAGATCTACCAAGTCAAAATAGACGGACAGGGTCAAATATTTTCTGTGTTTCCCGTCCCATCAATTTTTAGTGTCTCAATCGGAGACGACTCCCGACAACCTGTCTGCGTCTTATTAAACACTGCATTTGATCTGGTACCATGAAAATCATAGAGGTTGGGGGAAAAAAACGACAAAAATAACGTCTTAAGAACCGATGTGAAAGAAATCCGATTAACTTTCATGAACATTGTAACTAAATAGACGTAATAAATGTGACTTTTACAAAGGAATTTTTAGAGAACAGGTCCATGAAGGGACCTCCAGGTCACCAATTCCGAAACGGAAGACCACCCCCAAACTAGGGACCAACCCCTCGATTCTAGGGTGTAAAATCGGAAGCACGGTTTTTTTTTTTTTTTGTTTGGAATTTTGTTCACTACAACATTGTTTAAGTCAGTTCTGAAATTCTTCCCGGGTGTATTTTTTTAAGATTTTATCCTTTCTAGAAAACGGGTAAAAACATGGTTTTAAGTTTAAGGTAGAATGACTATGTGTTCGGTCGTAAAAGGAAAGTCGTTTCAAAGACAATATTTGTTCTATGTCTTCTCTCTAACCGGTTTTACTTGGAGATCTTGACCAAAATAGAAGTGTGGAGACTAGAGAACAGTATAGAGCCGGTTCCCGTATCGGATAAATTCACTTTTATCCATACAAGTATAGACACAGATAAAGATCTAGGACAGTGACCCAGTTCAGGTCTCTATTGTAAACATCAAAGTAACCCTTCTTCAATCAGAAGAATACAGGGAAATCAGTTCGTCCCCCTTTTGGTCTAGTGGAGAAAGGACTCTCTCGGAAGGTATGTAGAGGTAGAGACTCTGACGTGCCTCCGTAATACATCGTCAACCGAGACTATGCGAGCGTGTCTGTTTAACTCAGACTGTCCTGACTACAGAGGACCTGAACGACAGTAAACTTTACGACCGCACTCCTACCCTCACCACTTTCCCCCCGTCCCCTTCTCGACTAAGGAAATCGCGAAAACGATACTTCAACCCTCTTAAAATTGTAAACTATCGACACTTGACGAACTATTCAACAAAAGGTTTACTCTAACTATTGTTATCGACTAAACCTCGTCGACCGATCGAAAACCAAAGTTCATACACGTAAAGTCACATGTTAAACTAAGAAGTACGGTGGGTGTTTAGACAACTTTTCTTTTTCTTTTTCCGATAGACCACCTTACCATGAATCTTACTAAGTGAGGAAAGGAAAACCAAAACATAAAGAACGTAAGTGCGGTAAGTACATATCGTGACTTTTTCATAGAAAAATCTTTTTTAAAATAAGAGCACGAGTCAAAGCATTTTCTGCGTGATACCATAGACATAACGTTAAGAAAAAATTTCATGTTCAATAAAATTCAAAGATCCCATAAAGACCGATAGATCATAGAACAGTGTTCAAAACATACACAGAGGTGTATAAGGTTGCACGTTTTGAATCTCTATTGGTAAAGTACCCGTTTGTATAAGACTAACAGAAAGAATTCAATGAGAGTGTCACTTGCCTCTTCCGTTATTACAATTTTTACGGAAGAAAGAAATAATTCTCGGATGACACATATTTTACAACACAAGTTAAATGACTTCCAAGACATCCTTGATCATAAACAATGGATTTCTCGGTATGAAGGTCAACAACGAACCTCGGTCAGTCAGTAGTGAAGGCGAAAAAGACAAGGGTGGTCCTGGTGGTAGTGAGAATACCAGACACAATGAAGAATGAACACTGAGAACTATTATCACAAGACATTTAGTAGGGTGTAAGTCGACAGTGAATTAGAAAAGTTTCGAAGTAAGATATAACAAGAAGAGGTTTCGGAATTTATTAGGGGAAACACCAAACGACGTCTTTCCGACCATCTGAATCCAACCATAGGTACCGAGAGGTACTAGACGAAAAAAAATTCGGACTCGGTAACACAAAACGGAGTAGGAGAAAACCAAAGGATTGCCTAGGTAGTGTGGATAGGACATCACAGTCACACCTGGACCCTAGTCGACGAAGTCGTAGAAAGTTTTTGAGCAATCTTTACGTCCAAAGACCTGGGGGTGGTGTCTGGATGATGTAGTGTCTGAGACAACCCTCCCACGAAACCACATTCGTACGGTCCACCAAGACTACGTATATCTATAAACCCTTCAGGACTAGGTCCGGTCAGTCCACTGAGTGGAAACGGTCCCAAGGAAAAAGTGACGGGACGAAAAACGAATCTTAAGGACCTTACGGAACGGAAAGAAAACCATTTTAGGACGGTCATGAGGTCCCAGATCAACCTCTGTGACGAAAAAAGGTACTACAGTAAGGACGAGCGACATAAGGTACCGTAATAAACCGGAAGGAGGGACCGTGATTAGTGAATAATTGGACACGAGTAGTAGGTTGCATGGACCGAATAAAAGGGAGGATTTGACCTTTTAGTGTCTCCCACCTTAGACTGAGTAAACACATAGAACTCTACGTGTTTACTCATCGTCAAGACGACAAAACGTGCGTCATCCGAGACATTTTCATCAGACACCGAATAACTAAAATGTATCTTCTAACTCTTTTGATTCGGGAACGGGTCCTCCGTATATTTGTAGGACGATTTAGTTTCACCGAATACGATCGATAACAAAACTGAATAACTTCGGTTTGATCTGGATTTACACTACACAGAAATCCCTTCTTCGGTTTACACGACCACATTTTGTAAGATTGGAGATGACAAATCGACCTCTTCAACTTAATTGTGACAGTAAAGTGGACCACGGTTTTTTCGTTGAAGGTAATAAGACGGTTATTATCTGAAAATAGGACGTGCCACCTCGCAGAGAATTTAGAATGTGTATTGTAACTACACGAAAGAAGGTGGCTACATAAGTACATTATAAAGGATTCTACACTGTCAAACAAGAGTATTTCGTAACGGGTTTTCCACCGGACTCGTCTCTCATTTTAAGTTTTACCAACCGAAGTTCTACCGGACTTGTACCCTTATTCTATTCGAACCCGACGGAGTAAAGTGTTTGGTCCAACAAACAAAGGATTATGTTTCCGTAGTGCCAATGTCAAATACCCGATATATGTCACCAAACGCAGAGAGTACCACCACCCTACCTTGTTCCACTTTTCTCACTCCTCAGATTCACAGAAACAGAAAGAGGGGAAAGAAGATGGCGGGGGGAGTGTCCGAGACTTTCACAAGGTCGACTTTAAAGTCTAGTCCGACTGAACGACGCCGAAGACTCCGTCACTAAGGTTCGACGGTCACACACGACCACGGTTCGACGTCCTACCACGTGTATCGGTCCGGTAACGACGACGAGGAACGGAAGAAGGAGGTGCGCCTACGACTCTCATTCGGTAGGAGGGGAAGGGACCCCCCGACCCTGGTATTACTCACCAAAACAAACGTCAACCGTGGTACGAGTCCCGACGACTTATACAAAGGAAACCTTCATTTAGGACTCTGTGACACCCTAGGAGAAACCGATGGTCGGTCGGAAAGTCTCTCTAATAACTACACTGAAGGAATGGTAAAGGAGAGAACGAATTACGGGAAAAAGAACACGTAGATTGACGAGGATGACAAAACCGAAAAAAAAAAAATTATGAGAATGGTCGGGTCACCGTTTTCTATGATACTCTGGTTACCATCTTGTGTTTGACCCTAATTGGTCAACAACCACGGTTATTCATTTGTAACGAGTCTGGGTAATCTTTAAAGAAATCAAAACACCGATACAGATACAAATCTTTTTACGTGTTACAGTGTAACTCGGGTTAATTTGAAGGTTCGGGAACATCGACAGTATCGTCGACAAGATTACATGGCAAAGGCTGTCGACAGCACCTCATGTCATAAGTTTGTTTAGTTCGTCTTGACTGTTGAGACACCGACCCACTTCTCACACCTTCACACTCCTCTTAAAACACCGTATGTCTGGGGTTTCAAACCTAATACCCTGAGTCAAACACTTCGGTTCTAACACCAGTCAATTGAACGGTCAATTACTCTGACAGTATAGAGGAAACATTAAGTCTTCAGTAATCTGGATGGAACAAATGAATTACAAAGAAAGAGGCAGACAGGAAACCGAAAACCCCTTCTCTGTCATGACCTTTTTCCGTGCAGACCGAACGTAAGTGGCTGTACAGACCAAGAACGTTCACCAAATCGAGAATACTCTCAACTGGTAAGAGAAACCTCAGGGGAACCATGATAGTTTCACACATTGTAGACATCAGCAATTGAAAATGAATGTGGCTGATAAAGTCTAATTTGAACTAAGTACAATTTCTACAAAGTTTCTGTCACTAGGACGCAGGAGAACCGGGAATGGATAATTAACATAAAGTTGTTCTGAAAGGAGTTATCGTCGGTTAAAGAAACAAATTTATCCCCGAGATCAAAAATTTCTCTCGAAAGGTCCTCACTTTCCTTATAACAATTACTATCCTATGTATACCTTGTATGTACAAAATTCGTGT